>OX344750.2:6782500-7206552 GCA_947034885.2 Thuidium tamariscinum | reverse complement strand
AGGGTATGAGACTATGTGGTAGAAGTGCAATCTTAGAAAAAAAAGAATTGAAATGATGAGGCACTACTAGTGCCATGTTGGATTGGCAATTTCTGGAATATTTCTATTTTTTTTTTTTAATAAATTAAAGAAAATTTGTATTTGCATTACAATTGCACTAAGGCCAAAAATCAAATAGCTTTTTGCATGCCTAAAATTTTTCATATTGTATATTCATGTATCAAACTACTTGTGTCTCAAATTAATCTTTTTATTTGAGAATATATTTTAGATTAAGGCTGAAAATAACTTTTTAAAGATCCATTTTGCATTGTAGGTAGAGTGTAGTGTACTTTTAGAGTCCTTGAGTTTAAAAGCCCTTTTCAAAGTGTAGTTTTGAATTTATTTATTGAAAAGTAGAATTTATGGGGCACTTTCAAATAGCACCAGTGGACATTTAGTTGTCAAGTGTGAGGTCATCATTTTATAAACATTTAGTATGGGACAAAGACTTCATGTGTAGATTTCTATCTTGCTTTCCAAATCTTCATCTCCTTCAATTAAACAATATTGAAAGAGATGCAAAAAATAAGATCAAATAGTATTGATTGACTCCTTCAATCATTTTCTTTTCTTTTTCATTGATGATTGAATGGATGGAGGAGAAGTGACTCCTTAGAATTGTTTTGTTTATCCTAGATAGCAATCAAAAATTGAATGTGACCAATTTGCATTGTCACTAGTGCAATGAGATCATTTTGGAATAATAAAAATTTAAGCCAACAAGAAAATCATTATGGGATGGAGGGAGTACTATATTACTTTATGTATTTTGTGTATTATATCTACATCAAAGTTTTTTTTATTTTTTTACTTTTTGTGTATATGTGGTCAAATTAGAGAGACCATATTTTATTTTACTTTATTTAGTGTGCGTGTGTAAAGCAATGAAGGAGATGTTTCTTTTCAAGGGACAATGAATCTACATTTAAAATTCCCATCTATATGTTCTTGTCTAAAATTTATTCCTACTATTCATCAATTCTAGGAATTGTTATAGAATCACCTATTTTCAATGACTCTTTAAATCACCTATTTTCAATCACCTTATCCAATGACTCTTCGACTCTTCACCCCAAACCACCCATGCTTGGAATGTTTTTTGTTAATTCAACAATGAATCTTCTTCTAAACTTGGGTAAAGCACTTCATAGCTAACTTTATTTTCTTGAAAATGACCTTCAATTCAAGTGGCTTTTTACATTCTTAAGTCTAGAATTGGATTGTTATTACTACAAAAAAGAAGGGTATAAATGACTTGTCCAAAATGATTGCAAGGGCAAGAATGATTGCAAAATGACTTCAAAATGACTATTTTATTGTTATTGATGTCTTTATAGTCATCGTGAGGGTGATTGCAAGAAACACTTGTCCTATTTTGTCACACGTTGCATACTGATCTGGTTTTTGGCCATAACTTTTTTTAATGTTAGCTCCAATTGACTCAAGATTTGTAGGGAAGGTACTCATAACTATTATAAACCTTCCATGATTTTTTCATAATTTTCAAAAATATTTTACTATCCAAAAATGGACCCCAATTGGTTGTTACACTTGGCAGTTTAGGGATTTTAGTACCGGGGAATACCTTTTTCTTATGATTTTAATATGAAATTTAGATGAAATGGTCATCTAATAGATTTCTAGCTCTCCATGGAAGGATTTTTAAAAATAATTAATTTTATGTGGTGTGGAGGTCTACAAAGTGAGCTCCCTTTTGCTTGTATTTTGAAACACTTAAAATATTATTTTGGTGGGTTTTTTGGTGAATGACCATCTCCGTAAAGTTTTTGCAAATTTTCACTTTTTATTTTTTGAAAATATCTATTTTTACTATTTTTCCCTAATTAAAACATGAAGATATGTATTTTTTGGAGGTTTGGCACTTTTCAAGTTCTCCTACTTAGAGAATTTTTCTATCCATTTCCTTTGGTGAAAACCTTCATCTTAGAGGTATATACATTATTCATATTTTTCATATTTAAAAAAAATTAATTTTCTAATTTTAAAGTACTCCTGAAAAAATCACCCAAACACAACAAATAGGACAAGTGTTTCTTGCAATCACCGGTGAACAATTCATTTTTACCCTTGTTTTTATGTAGTGTATAAAAACCAATTGAGCCATTCTGAACTACTAAAAAATGTACGGGTTAGAGAATCAAGAATCCCCTTTTGACTACCAACAAAATCCCAAAAAACCTTACCATAATAATGGGAACTATAATAGATTGCTTATTTGGACGCTTTTGGGTGTAGTTCCTTAGTAGTTGTAAGGTTGGAATCATACTCTAGCTTTCGCACGCTGCTGGTCACGGTCTCCTAGCTGGAGAAACCAAATCTCATCGTAAAACGCATTAAGGTAGAAGGCTCTTAAATGGAGCGGGTTCTAAAATGGTGCCCTTTCTTAAATGTATAGTACTTGTACATGTTGTTTTTTCATAGCCTTCAGTAGTGTACTCATAGTGTACATTTTAGCTAGGGCACCATTCTAGAGCCCTATGTCCTTTCAACTTCAAAATTTGATAACTAATTCAAATAAGCTCAAAAAAATATGAAATGACTTGGGTTAGATGTCAAGTAGATTTTACTTGTCTGTCAAGGAAAATTTACTGAAAAATATTTCTAGAAGTTTTACCTCCCTGAAATTCTGTTTCAGCCCTTAGATGGTCCATTATAGGACCTCTTCCCTTATTGATTTCGTCCCAATCATGCTCTGTAATCTCTGTAAATACGTATCATCTGGGCGAATAAAATTAATGAAGTACTTGGCGTTGAAGTATTTACTGATAATTCTGGTTCTGTAATTGAGGATGAAACTGACAATGGAAATGATGCTGCAAGTCGCCTGATTCGACTGCTAAGTGAACTTCCACAGGCACTGTCACTCAGCTGAAGGCTCCCTGGCAATAATTTCCTTCTGGTACATCGTCATGTTTCTGGTCCTCTCCACAAAGCAATATATCAATTTTATGGTGGAGTTGGGTTTCAGTTAGCATTCTGTGGAGAGTTTGGGACTTTTTCAAGCTTACCTAAACTTGCATTTCGACATTTGACTCGATCGATTACCAGCTTGCCACCAGTTTCAAATGGAGCAACAATAGGAGGATCCTTCGTAGGATCCTTAGCTTGAATTTAGAGCTTGGATAAAGAGTGTTTTTCCGATTGTCAATTCGCCTCCACACAACACCTCAGTCGCACAGTCCAAAGAGGAATTGAAGCAGCTAGCGTATGCTCTGTGGCAAAGCTTGTGGTGAAGTTTTGTTGTGATTGATTGTCTGCAGCAGCCACCGATCGACTCAGCGGAGCTTTCGCAACGCCCCACTTGTATGGAGTGCTGGCGTCTACGTTGATTGATTTCAGGTGGGTCCATTTCGGAAACTCATGTAAATGCAGCAACTTGTGCTTGAGGTTTTTTACAGGACTTCCTCTTCCATCCTGTCTTAGGCTTACATGCAGTCGCTAAACCTCAAAAAACACCAATGCACGCGCGAGTAGAGAGTCAACAGATTGGCTTACGAAGCACTCGAATTCCATCAAGCCGGAAACGTTTTTTGCGAAATTTACCTTCGCAAAGCGGGGGTCGAGTACATACCGTAGGGTTAGCGCACAGTGTGCTGTCGAATAACTAAAGGAAAATTACTTGAGAACCATGAATGGTGTCTGTTGTCTGGACAAGGTCAGTGCATATAATGTGCGATTTAACTTGATTCTACTTGTTGTCATGGCTCTTGCAGGTGCATCCAAGCTTGTAATTAAGCCCAAGTTGAGTGGGTGAATCGCACACAGGCACAAACATCTCCATCATGAGGCGAGAATTGACGCCGATTCGGAGGCCTTCCACGAAACAGGAGGTCGCCAACATGAATGATGCTCTTGCGCAGATGAGGCGTTCGGGAAGCATCTATTTCTTGAAGTCACTCCCGAGGACAGCAGTACAGAGAGGAGAGACCGCCGGGAACTATGCTGAATTGGTATGCTATTGACCTTAATTTCGCTATCAAACTTCATAATTAATCAGTCTTCATCTTGTTTCCCTAAACCCTAATTGGGTTGTCTTATGAAGTACTTACAGTGTGGGGCTCACTTTTGTTTCCTGGTTAAAGACTTTGCCAGCTCAATTCATACAAGAGAACTGTGACAAGATTGAAGAATGGGTCATCCTTCGAGTTCATTTATCTTGTGGAAGATCCTCAAGACCATGGCTCGTGAGACTGCGAGTTGATACAACAACAACAATTGTAGTCCGCATTGCTTTTGGATGGCATTCTTTCGTCGCAGACAACCGTCTCAAGGAGGGCGACTCTTTGATTTTCCTGCTCAAGGAGGATGCGAGATCAGAGTTTGAAGTCCATGTGTTTCGAGGACCCCAGCCTGGATCTCCACACTTTCCACACGAGGGAGAAAATTCTCCCATTGATGAAGAAGATATTACAGAAGAATATGTTTCCGTCTCGGAAGAAGAAGAAAACTCCAAACAATCTCGTTTTCCTTCTCCTGGGCACGACCACGTCGAGCTTAACAAGGCATTCGCACACACCCAACACTTGGAAAAGCATCGCACGTATCCTGGCTTCCGCAAACGATTAACCGCCTCCAATATCAGAGGATCTAATGGCGACAGAAAGTTAGGACAATTTGTGGGTTTTCTAACTAAGAACCTCAAGTGCAATACTAGAGCAGCGACGCAAATGGCCTTCTATGAGATTGCCAATAGGCAGTTTTGGATTGATCATTCAATTGCAAGTTTGTCCTTGGAATGTTGTCCGTGGACTTCCAATCCAATTCTTTTACTAAATCTTGGTTTGAATCTGTCTTGTCTCCTTGTGCATGAAGCATTTTCCGTGGAGCTTTGTGAAGACCCATGGCAATCAGGTTCAGGGTTCCGTCAAACTCCAAGGAATACATGAAGATTCTCCAACTTATTCGGTGACATGTCGTCGGTGCCCGCCACACTCTTTGAGGGTATCCTCCGTTCCTTCTGAATGGAGCAGATTTGTGAAGGAGAATGGATTGAAGAACGGGCATGAGCTTCAGTTTTCGCTTATTGATGAATCGTACTTTGTGGTTAGAAAACTTTAGGTGACTTCGTATTGCGCCGTAGTCTTTGGAGAAGAGTGGAACATTTCTGACGAGCTCCTGAACACCGGAACAAGGCTTTGTCGACTTTCATTTTTTGGTTTCTTTTTTTATTGCTTTTGATCGGTTTAGTTACGTTTGCATACAAACAAACAAGCATCTTACTGATACTAATGTTCATATGCACACAGTTTTGATATGGAGAAATATATCTGGCGAAATTTTTATCCCAATTTTTGTCGTGCTAAAATTGTACTGTGAAAGGAGAGAATTTTTAAAAAAAAAAAGCTAAAAATCAGGAAGCACCAGCTTTGAATTCTGCAATTTACTCCCAAAAAACTAAAAGTTTACTTTGTTTTTTCTGCAAATTTAGCTTGGAATTGGATGTTGTGTATGCAAGAATCCAGAGGAGGTCGCCACTTGAAATCCAAACAGGATGGAATTTTTGACTGGGACAGGAGTTCTTTCGCACTCGCATCAACACTTTCGATTTCGGCACCATGGGATTCATATTCCACCATTTTCAATATATTCTTTCCTTTTTGATACATAAAAACCAGTCCTAATACAGTTGTTGTTTTCATTTCATTTTTGCATATAGTACAGATGAAATCTCCAATTTTAGGAAAAAATGCATCAATACAACTTAAAAGTGATTTCTCATTTAATAGATTGATGAATGTTGACATATTTAGCTTCAACAAGTTATAAAGGATTCTCATCTTGGCACTATCTCAAAGATGGAAACAAAGACCAGATACCATAGAAAAGCGAAGAAAATCTCGCTACTCAAAAGCAAAATGCAATGAGAACAAATTTAAGGTGGGTACACCCAAATTCACACCCTGCACAAAACCAACCATCATCGCTTTATGTAAAACTCCGAAATCAATGAACTTTTGGGTTTCGTTGAAGAAACGATTTGAGAACATCTACCAACAAAAACTTTGGCCTACATAACTTTTGCATCCAACTGTCGTGTTCTTAGATGCGGTCAACCCCCCTTTCACTTGCCAACAAGAAAATATGAAAATTTGCCCAATGTAATAAGAGTAAGAAGGCACAGTAGCAGAAAGTGGTGGATTTCGGGGTTCCCACCTTGCAAACAGTCGCATGCTATACAGACATGGTTACAGAAATAAACCATCAAAACTTCTGTGATATTTATTACATACCATCATCTAGAAGATGGAGAAAATAATCATCTTTTTTAGTTCCTGTACTTGAAGGATGTCTCACAGCTTCGCAGTAAACTAAAGGTCTCAATTCAGTTAACAAAAGCTTGAGATACACATCTACAGTTTTCAAAACAAAATATACAGTAATCAATCATCTTAAACACTGTCAAACTGATCCGCAATACTTCGCCTCACTCGTCCACTACCGCCCACCACCTGCAAAATTTTAAGCCACACCCAGTTTTGCAATTCAATATTATGAAACGCTCAGCATCACTTCACCGAGTATTAGGATTCTTTTGTGCGCTCCCAAACAGTTATAACAACAGAGTAACGGCAAACATAATTCTATCCAACATAATCTGTGGAAATAATTTGCGAAGAGTTTGTTCAAGTTTAAATACTACACTAATGATAATGACTTGTGTCAGTCACCTATTAGTGTTTCTTACTCTATTGAAAAGCTTATCTACGAGCAACACTAAGCTCCTCATGAACACCCAACATCCATAGTTGACATTTAATGCTGGTATCACTAGCAAGGTGGAGGGGTACTGTAGAAGACATGTAATGCTAGTTTTCATATTTTCGTGTTACCAACAATAAAATTTCCTTTTTCATGTGCTGTGAAAATTAGAAATCATATTCTATCGAGGAAAACACTAAACAGCAATTCAAAAATCATTGGCTTACCTCCACAGTTTTATCTGATGCAGATGGCGTTACAAGGGCTGAAACGACAACTTCCGCTACCTGCAAAACCACAAATCATAGGTCAAATTAGCCAGACTTTCCCCACATTCTCTATGCAATAGAAAAAGCTCCAAAAAAGTTGTGACTTTGTGTACCGTAGGAGAAAATTTCAGATTTCCAATGCCAAGGACAATAATATACACACCATACTTCGTCACTAGTACATCTGTCCTTACCTTCTTACGACTAATTGAACCCAGGAATAGACTGTCGGCAGGCCTCAACTCAACTCGGTCACCCTGCAATCAGCCAACATTCCAATCTTTAGCTTAACTCTGAAACGCCTAACCCCAATTTCGAATTTCTTCACATTTTTCTTACATCTTTGTCCAAAGTATATTTTTACCTTAATTTCATCAAATTGGTCATACACAAAGGTTCCTTTCTGAAAATCCAAACATTACATAGACATTATCCAGACGAATCGTCACCCCAAAGCACTCTGTTCATCATCCAGAAGACTTCTGGATACTTAGGGAGCTAAAAAAAACTTAATATTGATTTAGACGTAGACCATGCCATAATTATAAGGATTATTTCAATGATTGTATAATTTTCCGAAATTAACAAAATTTCTACAACCTTCGACTTTTGATAGTCATTTCTTATAGGGTATTCTAGATTCATTTATAGTTTCGGACAAGCATACTAAATTTGAAAAAAATCTACTCTTTTCTGATATTTTTTGAGTAGACAATTAGCTAATTGCCCCTCCAAAATTCCTTCAGTGAATTTAACCAAGACTTTTCCATTCTATCAATTTGGTTGAATCGTTGCAAAGAAACTTAATGGATTTAGTTTGCGTTATGAAGATGTCAAGTTTTACATACCCCTCTAGCACCAGTCAATCCAGCCGGCCGAACTATAGTGTAGTCCAGGCCTGAACGTTGCAAAAAGAGCTCCGCTTGTCGTTTCCTGAGAATCCACATGGAATGTGTAAATGGGTGAAACTTTGACAAACTCACACAAATTAAGTGAAACAAAGCATTCTTGTCAATTTTTTCTCTACAAGCCCCCCCAAAGGCACTGAAGTGCATTGACGTCAGAACTAAAAACCCAAAAACCGAAACCATTTCCTAAGGATAAAGTCAAGTTTTGATAGCCTTTTTGAACATTTTTTCTAAAAGCAACTTGCTAACAGTGTGCTCACCAGTACAGAAGTGGAATAACTTGAAGAAAGTTGACGCCAATCGTCGTTATAAGAACAAACTGCAGAAAACAAATAACAAGAGTCTTTGAAAATTCTGAGAGACCACTAACTTACGACACTCAAAAAGAACAAAACATAATTGAAAGGACGTGCAAACACCCTTAAGGCCTACTGCTTATTCATAGAAGAATCAGGGTATCAACTTATAAATTCTAATTGACATCTTCTTACTTTGGTATAGATCCTCTCGCATCTTACATTCAAGAGTGAAAATGTTGGTACTTGGAAAACTATAACAAAAGTACTTACAGCCAATCACAAAGCAGCTACAGTGAAATAGCTATCTACATGTTACAGAATGTCATGAAAATCGTTTGATAGAAAAATTATTTGTACATTGAAAATCTTGGAAATGGCAAAACCAAGGAACTCAAGGACAAAAAATGACTGATAAGTGTGTAACCTTCTTCACATCTCCTTGATTCTTTGCAGCAGAAATGAGATTCAGCACTCCCTCGTATTCAGTCTGCAACATTGGCCATATAAAGGTCATGAATCAGTCACGTGCACAGCTGCAACAAGCAAGCATGAGATTGAAAAGTGCAACAAAATGAAAAAAAGGCCTACTCTGTATGCTTGCAGGAGGTCAAATCCCCGGGCTCCCACAGCACTGATAACCACATTGCTGCCCAAAAAAAAATAAGCATGTCAAATTCAGTCATCCTCAACAGCAATAGCAGCAAATTGGGATCCATTATTCCAAGCAATGAGGTATTTATGTCTGGTAGAATTTTGAAAGACAATTATTTGAATCAAGGCGTTCTAGGATTGTTGAATAAGGCTTTGCAAATGCTTATCTCTGAGGATTAAACTAAAGATTTGAATGGAAACAAACATACGAAAATTATGCATTTTCCTTTAGGGTCAAGTCCCTTGTAATTGATCGCTAGTATGCATTCAAAGACAAATGCAACGACTTTACTGCGATACTCAGACCATGTCACATACCTCCCAGATATTGCTTCCTTCACTGACTCGTAGTTGTAGATATCTGCTTCAAATAACTGCAGAATAACCAGTGAAGGTGTTCAATTTCCTTAGAAATCAACTTTGACTCAAAATAAATGACTTTGAAGTTGCATCTATTTCCAACACATTAGGAATATCAAATTAAATTTCTCCCATGCCAAACACACTTGGAGGTGACGAATACATTAAAACAGGGGGCTACTAGATTTGACACAGAAATTGAAGGAAGCACCTCAAGAAACAGAAAAGCAACCATAATTCTCACCTCAGCTCCTTGTAATTGTTTCAAGTTTCTTGCCCTGTAGACATTCCGCACCAATGCACGAACCTTGACGCCTTTCCCCACAAGATTTTGAACTATCAACCTGGAAACATGTTGGCAAACTATGAGTGACAGCCCGAGCAACATACCCAAAGAGTAAACAATCTAATTTCATGTCCACGAAGCACACACTTGACTTCTTTATTCACGTGGCCTTTGCTACTCACGTCCTCGAAACATAACTAGTTATCCTACAAACTCAGTATTTACAATGGTCTTTGAACCAACAATAATTTAGGCCAATTGTGAACCTTGAAGCTTAGTCTATTCAAGCAGGTATTACACTACGGTAGGCTAGGTCTTCTCAAGGTCATTCACTTAGCCTTACATAGGCCATGTTTCCACTAAAACCATTCAACAAATTGCATGGAAAAAATGTTTACGAAGTTTCTTCTTGAGCGCCTCTACCGGTTATTATCTTTCAAATCTCATAGTTCAACTGACTCTTCACGTGCCTACATACTCCGGGTACCAACTCTTTCAAACTAAAGCTAAAAACGTTCATAAGTTTCCATGCTGTAGTTTCAAAATTCAACACATTCTTTTGGTCGTTTTCAAGGTACGCTATACACTAACTGCCGATCCTCTCCAATCATTGGAACTAACCACTTCTTTCAAGAAATTCGTAGCAAGGTGTCACAAATGCAATGGATTATCTTAACCCTAGAAGAGCACGGTACTATCACCAAGGTAGTCAACCAAAAATTCCAAGCTTCCAAGATGAGTAAGGGCAAAACACCCATACCCGTGCATGTTCCTTAGAATGGACCATAGATTCACCCAATTGTGTCGGTAAGGGCAAAACACCCATTCCCATGCATGTTCCTTGGAATGGACCATAGATTCACCCAATTGTGTCAGTTGTGTAATTATAATTAGCTGACACAGTTAAAGGACACATAGGAGAATCTGGTTGGCTGAGTGATGATTTTCGCAGGGTTCAGTTTAGGGGCTACCGGACGGTTTCACAGGTCTAGGGAGCCAACACTTTGAAAATTTGTAGAAATTACATACTGTATCGAAAAAATCTTTTTTTTTTTTGAATATTCTTGATTTTCACTCGCTAAAGCTAGAAAAATGTCATTTTTAGAAAACACTGCCTCCAACTATGCTGAATTCCTTAATTGCACGGTTTTGGGTGTTGCCACTGTAGATACATTCTTCATTTCTACATTTCCCACAAAATCATTCATTGGACACTTGTAGTCCTCAACGTCCTTACTAGGTTACGGCGATGGCTGTAAGAATTGGTTAGAATTTTCAATTGGGCTACATCAACAATCCCATTGTTTGCAAAGGAATTCCAAAGACCAAAACTCACCTGCCAGTGGCCCCAGCAGCCCCAGCAACCAGCACAGTGAGCTCCGTAAACTTCTCGTCCGGCTCCTGCGTTTCACTGTCGTCTTCTTCCCTCCCCGCCTGGTACCTCCTCGTCACACTCTTCCCGGCAGGCCTGTACTTGCCCCCAACCAACTCCTCCCCGTCGTCACCGTCATTCCCGTCATTCCCGTCGCCGTCGCCCTTCCTCGCCCTTCTCCTGAACCGTCGCCCCCCACGACGCCCAGGTACCGCCACACCCGTGGCGTCCTCCACGGCTTCAACAATCGAATCGCCCAGCTTCAGCACTTCGTCGCCAATGGCTGACGCAGCGTCTATGGAAGCGCTCACGGCCTTCTCGATCGGCTCTTGCACGCGCTCCGCGGACTGCTGCGCTCGACGAAAGGTGCTGCGCACCGCGCGCTCAGCTTCTTGCTCGGCTTCTTCCGCTTCGGGACCCAGTTCCCTGGAGGTTTCTCTTGCCTGCACGCGACCAGCGAGTGAGAACAAATTTCAATGGATCTCGTCTGGAAGGATGCGCTTAATTAGATTCTGGAGGGGGGTGGATCAGGTTGGGTGGAGGGGATGATGATGACTTGAACTTGAATTGGGTGCGATTAGGGGTGAGGTTGAAGATAGAATGTTTAATTATTGTTATGAGAGAGTGCGGGGGATGAGTTAGGGCTCTGGCTAAATGAATTTCTACGGGAATTGGATTGGTGAAGCGAGAAATGTAGAATGGGGAGTAGGGAATTCATGACTGGTCTGTGTGGGATTAGGGTAAGATTTCAAGGTTAGAATATTTTGTTGCGGTTATGGGAGAATTCGGGTGACAAGTGGCGGATCTGGCTACACGAATTCTCCAAGAATAGGATTGGTGAAGCTACAAGAGTGAAATGGGGAGTAGGGAATTCCTGACTGGATTGTGTGGGATTAGGTATGTGCTGAGGAGGTTGAAAGAATTTATTTCGCTGATGATGCCATACGATGCGATTCGCGTGACAAATAGACAATTCGCGTGAAAGAATGCAATTGTCTGAGGGGAACAACCCGATAAATTGGTGAAGGCTGCGAACCTGCTTGGTGAACGCTTGGCCAGCCCGAGCAGCAATCTTCTGCCCTTCCTTTCCGACCGACTCAAGGTCGCCGCTAATGTTTTTCCCTGTCTCTCGCAACCGCTTGCCTGCGTCCTCGGCATTCTTCCCCCCGATCCCCAGCACGTCGCGTGCAGCGTCGCCAGCTTCCTCCAAGCCTTCTTGAATGTTATCCGCCGCTCTTCCAGCTTGTTCTTCCACGACGTCCGCGCTTCCTCCCAAAGCCGCCTCTCCAGCCTTCCGCACCTCCTCCACGTTCTGCCCCACGCGCCGCCCCGCTTTCTGTACCCTCTTTCCACTCGCGTCCGCGGCGTCGCGCGCTTCATCTGCAACTATCTTTGCCGACTCTTCCCCTTCCTCGCGAATGTCCTCGAACTCGTCCCCGACGCGCTTCCCCGATGATTGCGCCCGTCGCACGTTTGGGTCAGAGCGAGAGACGCCGGCTGCATCTGCTGCGGCGGAGGCTGTCGCCGCGGTGCGGTCGCCCAAGCTGTTTCTTTCGTATTTGTCGCCGACGTAGGAAGTGCGAGCGACGTCGCGGCTGAGAGCAGCTGCTTCGTCGTCTGGGAGTGGGATGCGAACCTCGTCGTCATCTTCATCTTCGTCCTCCTCGTACTCGTACTCTGTGTCGTCATTGATCGCGTTCAGCTTCTCGTCGAGTTTCCCGTCGTCCCGCTTGGTCTCTGCAATCGAAAACCCTAGATTCGTCAACATAATACTTGGGGTTTTGCTCGCGCAGATTGGTGGGTTTCTGAGTAGTCAATTCCGTCATCGGCGATTCACGTCGTCGCGCCGAGCTTGTCGTTCGGAGCACTCACATTCTTCAATGACGTTTCTTATACCACACCGCTGAATGTCACTCACTGCTCGAGGTTGCTAGGGTTTTTTCCTCATTGAGTACTCATCGTCATGCTCGAGTTTACAATTGGTGGTTTATCTTCAAGCTTCCATCGACAAAAACTCATTCATCTCCCATTAAAGAATGGAGCAAAAATGGGTTTCACAGCCCCCTGCTGTTGATCCTCCCATTCCACCGTTGGAAGCGCTCATCGTTAAAACACTGTGCCTCTTCCAACAAAAATTAGAGTCGACACCAGAACCAAACCGTACACAGATGATTGTCAAAACAGAACATGAGCTTACCTCCACGACGCTTATCCTTGTCTCTTCGCGATCCAGTTGCTTGGCACACAAGCGACCTGTGCACGCTTCGGCTTCGACCGCCATAGCTTTTCTGGAGCAGACGAAAAGAAAGCGAAGGCGACCCCGCATTGGAGCAGCGGCTGCAGCTCTTGGCTTCAGTGGCAATCACACTCGGAACAAGAACATTCAAATGCGCGCAAGACATCGCCATCGTCATCAACTCCAAAATTGTAACAATCGGGACACAAACACAAGACCAATCTCAGCCAAATTACGGCCCGTTCCAACAAAACACAAATGCGCAGGCTCCAAATGTCCCCCCAACTCACTCGATGCACAACAACTTTCCGCAATTTGAGACTTGGTTCAATTCAATGTCATTCCTTTGGGTTCTTAGGTACACACACGTCGTGCAATTTGTTTAGTGAAGCGATGTTGAAATCCATCAGCGGCGAGGGCGCTGTCGACTTTGTGGTCGCAGTGGAATAGCCGCTTCGGGCCGCGGATACAAGTGGATGGGGGGCCAGAGGTGCCAGACACGTGGAGGAGTCTCAGGGGAGGACCACGTGGAGGGCAGCCAATCGGAAATCGCGGATAGCGTAGGGGGGACTGTAGACGTAGCCCGGGACGCCAGCCGCCACTGACTTGCGGTGTACGTATTCACGTGGGTACCGTAGATTTGTTGGGGAGGTGGAATGTGGGGAGGCAGTGGAAGGGGAAGCCAATGGGGCGATTTGTTGTGATGTGGAGCTTCAGGGCAAGCTCATCACAATCTTGTCATTGACGGACCCCTAATTGCTGGAACTAATTGTAGTAAAATTATCATTGAAAATTGAGACGGAGGAGTAAGGAATTCAACCTCTTCCCAAATATCTACTGTAGATCATTTGATTTAAGGTATGGTTACAGTTGGTGTTTGGGGATGTTCGCAATGTGAATCTGGTCCACTAGTAGGTCTAAATTCAGTCCTAAGACCCTCAGTAACAATACTCTTCAACACCAAGTCCAAAATACCTTTAGATCGTTTGGTTCATGTACAGAAGAATATTCTATCTTCGTTCTCCTGTTGTAAAACAATATATATTAAGTGGATAAAGTGCATTTTATCACAACATCCTTCATCCACCCAATGGATAATTGAGCGCTTACGGGTTAAGGTAGGACCACTAAAATCGAAATACACGACCTCAGACGAATACCGCACTCAAATGATGACAAGTTCAATAAGTGACTTGTATTGATACCATCTGGTAAAAAAATTCCGTTTTCATGCTTGGATCGCAGTAAGCAGTCAATATTTCTCAAGGACCTGCACCTCAACAGTGAATCCTGATGTCCACTCAAACAGGCGGGGAAAAATCTGACTCCAATCTAGACAACCATGACTCCTGAACTCTTCAGAAACTCTAGGCTCCTCTTCTAGACTCGCAAAAACTTCTGGTCTTGGTAAGAACAGAATTGAGATGCTGGAAACCCAGAGGCAAGTGATCACCCGCTGCTCCAATTACGCCCTTCCAATCAACTGACTGCTCCTGCGGTCGATTTCAGTTCAGTGTCTGGTTCAACACTGGGAATCTTCGCTTTACTTGAGTTGCTCACCCTGAGAGAGTTGCTTATTTTCGGTCTAGAATTTTTATACATCACAACGTCAAAAGGTTGATGCGCAATTTCTAAAGCTTTGGCTGATACGTTCGTGTTTTCTCCCCCACCTAAAGTCTCTGTAATGACAGCAGATCCTAAGCAAATACCATTCAGATAAAATGCAGTGTACTGTCCTGGTGCTAACCCTTGATCATCTTCATTCAAGTTCACCACTGCTGAGGTACTTGGTTCACTGTCCTTGTCCAAATCTGTCTGGAACTCCATTCTACAATCGTATAACTTTGGACCGTGGCGAACCTTGCATTGCAAACTCGAAGTGTCTGCGGGAGGAGACCTTGAAAACCAGTTGAATGAACCCACACGGAAATCTCGTCTGCGCTTGTCTTCTGAGAAGTACTGCCGAGAAATGAAAATCACATTGTTCACAATGTCTTTCGCCACAACAAACCAGGGTCCGTTCGACAAGCCGAGGCCTTGACGTTGACCGATTGTGTAAAACCAGAACCCTTTGTGAAGGCCAAGAAGCTCTCCTGTCTCAGCCTCCAACAGGCGACCTTCCCTCTCACCAAGGTGTCTCGCAATGAAATCACTAAATTTGACCTGTTGAGAGTAAAACATATCTGAGGGCACGGTTCCAAAATATCTTCCAATTGGAAACATTCACATATTACAATTGTTAATACTTCCTATCAAGCTTACCAACTTGACAAAGACGGTGACTTGGCGTACCTTGCCAAGAAAACATATGCCTTGAGAATCTTTGCGATTTTTGTTGATCAGGCCCATAACCTCCGCAAGCTGTCGCACCTCGGTCTGCCCAGTCATAATTTGGCTGAACTATTCAGCGTTGGTTCAATTAACAGAGGCCCGTATGTTCAAAGCAATATCCACTAAATCATCAAAAGAAGTTATGAAATTGTCTAAGACGAGCCTAGAAATAAAATATGGGTTCACGGAGTCAAAAAAACATTGCCATGTCCGACTTCTAATAGGTCCAGTACATGCTACAGATACACTTCTCTCGCTGTTGCAAAAGAGCGTTCGACTAAACTACTAACCTTAATAAAGCCACCGAGAGGGAAAATGAGTCGCGACAACTTCTCCTGACTCAGATGTGAAAGAAAATAGGTCTGGTCTTTCATCTGTTCACATCATGCAAATGCCATAAGACAAACAAAAATGATAAAGAACCCAAACGCAACACACAAAACAAAGATACTGAGAGTGCATTGGTCACATTGGAAATTGAAGTATTCAAAAGATGAAGTACTAGAAAAAAAAGAATTTGAAATACCTCGTCTGGACACAACAACAATTCAGTCCTCTCTTCATTGCTATCGTCGTTGCCGAAAATTTTCCTGACCCGTGCATAATGTCCAGACGCCACACGGTCAAACTCTGCATCCTTAATGTAGTCCAGAAAGGCCCCTGCAACATTCCAGACATACATCATTGTGGTGCTGATCATCATAATCAACATGAAGAGGTAGTAAGAACGAACGAGGAATATGAGGCCCTAGTTGGGAGTTCGTACTAGGATACATTTTGAGCAGTACAGAGAGCATCGGACAATAAGTTCAACTGAAAAAATGTATGAATCTTGTGATTCAAGAGACGAACCAAATTTAACGCATGTATTGCACAGAATATCTGGGTTTGGTGTGCGACCAGCCTGAATCTCAGATATACTATGCGACACCTGCAAGAACCACAAACTCCGCTCACGTCCAGAAACATAATTCATGTAACAAATTATTTTAAATCTTGATTGAGAGATAGAGTTCCTGGTCATTTAAAATTACCAAACCATACTATAACATGATTGGCAAGACTAATTCATGATTTATAAAATGTTCATCCAAGAAAAAATTTACGAAGAACTTACCACTAACGTCCAGTACTCATCCGTGAAATGCACCACACGGAGTTCCACCCCGACCTGATTAGTGACATCACAAGGTCCGTATAGATCATCAGCAGACATATCCTCATATCGTCTATGTGAAAAGTAATTCAGCAATAAGTGGCAGTTCGATGAAAACCTGTGCATACTCTCGACTCAAGAAAACAGGCTCAAGAGCATAATAATCTGTCAAGCGGAGATATCACCAACGTTAAAGCAACAACACGCCCGCAGTCCAAGAGAGAGAAAAAAGAATGAAGGACACTCACCTCGTCACAAACTGCCTGGGCATTCCTCAAATCGTCTTCCCAAGGACACTCTGACCAGAAATTCTCGAAATCCTCCTGCAATAAAACCAGATACAACATTTTGAGAGAAAGTCAGCGACGGAATCTCTTCCATCGCAGCTAACTTGAATACTACTGTATTTCAATAATCCAAACACACAACATAGGCCATCTATAAGACATAGCTCACACTTGATATCTTTCAACCTACATGGCTAGTACAAGAGAAAATTAGGTCAAACCTGAAACCAGATTTTGAGGTAAAAAGCAGTGCAAAAATGGCCTGCAGCACACAACAGGCGCAATGCGACGCTGCTATCCACGCCGCCACTCAATAGCACTGCCACGTTCAACTTTTTACCCACTTCACAGCATTCCAAAGTCTTTTCGTTGCTCTGCCAATTATCCGCAAATGAAGATCCCGTAACCCCATCGACACGCTCCTCAAGAGCATCAAGCGTGCGGCTACGACCAAGAGTCTCAAGTGTCCTCTCGAATTTCAAGTCACCACTTGCGGTCTCAGCGTCTCTAGGAGCCACTGGGACTTCGACATGACGGACAGAAGCTTCCACCGGCACAGAGCACCCAGAAGCACCGCCTCGAATAGAGTTGAAGAAAATTCCGCCATGAGGTTTTGGTAGATTGAATTGATGCAAATTGAGTCTAGGGGAATAGGGGGAAGAAAGGGCGATGGAAAGGAAAAGAGGATGACGTGGCAGCGACGCCATAGCCAAAGTAGAGATTGCACACGCCATGGCTGCCAAAGCCACGCCCGAGCGGGGAGCTGCATGTAGAGCAAAGAATTTTCAGTTGATGGCAGCACCTTAATGTGGATGAGTCCAATCCCCTGTCTTTGAGAATCACCTCACTCATTGTTTAACATTGAGAAAGAGCCATTCAAGACGAATGCGGTTTCGTTGCACCACCAGTCTTGCGCAAGCAGAATTCTCATAAGGGAAATGATCATGATTGTTGAAAATTAACTCACCAGCACCGGTGTAAGTGCCTTCGGGGATAGGTGTGGATAAGTCGACCTTCACGAAAGTTTATCCCGGGCCGCCATGATTGCATCATAAGCACTGCGAAAACAGCAATCGATTGACAATCAGTGCCAAGAGGGTTCAAAATCTCCAAAGAGTAAAGCCATTCAAACCATAACACGTCAGAACTCGAGGCAGAATTCCAGAATGTAGCCCTAATTAGGCGTTACATGACCAGCAGCTACCAAGACGAAGAATTTCGAAATGTGACGGTAGGAAAGGGAAATGCAAGAGCACGAGATCCTAGAAAGCGAAAAATATGGAAAGGTGGTCACCAGAGGCGAGAGCAGAACCCCGACAGCACTGGAAGACAATTTCTTGCCTCTCAAACCATCGCTGTCCCTGTTGTGCAGCTTCGAGACCTTGGAAAACGGAGATTGACGAACAAATAGCCAATTCAACTTCAAATTTTGCCAATTCGGAACCAATTCTGGCTCTTCAAAATTGGAATTACGTAGTGAAACGGCATTTGATCAGGAAGAATCAATGTGTAGGCTGCGAATGAATCACATGCGCATCCTCAGACTTCGACATCTTAGAAAAAGTGAGCATGGTTGTTCAATGCAATGCCACTTCACACAAGGTTTTGCGGAAAAATTCGAAAGAAACCCTAGAAGGTAGAATTCCATTCTTCAATGGACGGACACGGCAAAATGGCCCAGCAAATCTTATAATTATATTAAATGATTGAAACGGATTAGAAGAGAGAGAAGAAACTCCTACCTTAGGTAATAAACCTTACAGCTCATTGTGTTCCGAATCATTACAAAAAAATCTTTGCCTTGTGAAGGGCCATTTGATTTTCAACTGCAGTGCAATTACAAAGAAATATTTAAAATAATAATAATAATAATTTTTTCTCAAAAATTGATGTGGCATGCACTAAGAGCCAATTTTCATTAGGCTCTTGGATGTCCAAGAGATGGAAGGGAATGTCTAGGATTCCTACAATCTCAGGCTTCACAACAATAAAATCAGTTGTACTTATCATCTTGGTTGCACTCCTTATTCTCGGTCCAACACACTCACCATTCAAGTAGTGTAACTATCAGTAATTTTTTTTCTTTGAATAGAGCCTCCATGCCACGGTCTAGGCCCTCCAAGTCTACAAAGCCAACTTTCAAAGGCTGGAGGAATTGAAGAAGAGACTAGAGCCTGGAACTTGGAGTTCAAAGGAAAGCATTCAAAGCCTCAGATATCTAGGGCCTGAATGTCCAAGCCCCCAATGGAAACCAACTCTAAATTAGTTATTCCATGTCAAATTGGAGACTTTTTTAAAATTTCATTTTTTTCATTTTTTTTTCAATTTTTTCAATTTTTCATATATTTGCACTAAACTTAAAAGCCAAATGGTCCCTTTAGATGGCCAAGTTTTTTGGTAATATTAGGGCCAATCAAAAACTACAACTATTTGTAATTGCAATCCTGAACTACAATAACATTTTAGATGCCATAGTTTTAGCACCAAACCTTCATGCCCCAAGGATGAAATTAGGACATGGTTTTCCATCCCATCTTGAACTTGATTAGGCTCCTCCTTTGGACTATGAACATCTCTACCATCTATCAATCCTAAGGTCTTTTGTTTTATTTTTAGTTGTACGCTTATTAATTGTGTTGTCTAGAAACTTCTTCTCATCTACATTGTTGAATATTTAGAACAGTGTTATTTTGTCATGATCATATTTAACTTTTATACTTGCACTAATCCTACTTCTTTTTAAGAATATAATTATATTTTTTTGTCTTCTTATAGTGTACACTTTAAGATGTCGTGTTATGACACAAGCTCCTATCTATGAGTTGAAGTCATTATTGAAATTTTGTCATAGACTTACATCTGTAAAATGATATATGCTTCTAAAACTTCTCATGATAGATATTCAAAAAAAATATGATAAGAAAACATAACTAAAACTATCCAATATTAATAATGAAATATGAATGGCAAATTTAGAATGGTGGTATTCTATGTGCCATTTTCAAACCATGTAGTTTAAACTATTAGGAAGTGACATTTAGGAATGGTCTAGATTTCAAATGTCCATGAAAGTATTATATTTCAGACCGCATGGTCTAAAATATCTAGAACAAGTATAGATTTTAGTCATCTAGCACGTCTATAGATTTTTAAAGTATATGACTTGTTTAGATTTTAGACTGTCTAGTTTGAATTATCAAAAGTGTCAAAGTAATGAAAAATCATCATTTTGATGAAATTTGCTATATAATTTTTTTGTCATAGAATTCATTCATATTCATATAACTATGAAGTACTATATATTTTCTTAAATAAAATAAGAATACAAACTTAAAGAAGAGATTAAAAAAATTAGAAGTTTTCTCATATTGTGTGTTTAATATTATGGTTATTTTCAAAGTAACCCTTATAGGTACAAGATCAAAAAAATGTATTGCTTGAAATTCTTTAAATTCTCATGAAAATAAATGACAATGAATATTGAGTTGCAATTCTAATTTCAACATCAATACTTTCAAATTATTCAAGTTTTTTCACTTAGCTATAAAATTTGACACAAGAAGTAGAAATTTCCTTATTTATCTTCAACCCATCTTGAAACATTTTGTTTGTATAGCTCTTCAATAATTGATTATATAGAATTCTTGTTACCTATTGTCTCTCTAAATTGACTATATTGTAGAATCAATTTCTACTAGTAAAAGTATTTGATTGAAAGAATAGACAAGTCTTTTGAATGCATGGTTGATTGCATAAGGGTCAATGTAGAATTCAAAAATGCACAAATGCAAGTACAAATGTTGAATATTGAATGCAAAAAACAATTCCAAACTTTCTCCCTATGAATAGTCACTATGCTGCAAAGATAAGACACTAGGAAAAAAAACTCAAAGTATATAAATTAAATAAATTAATAAATAATAATAAATAATAAATGAAATTGCATTTAAATATAATGTTGATTAGCAAAGGAAACAAAAAAAAATAGGAAGAGAAAAAAAATTAAACGTTTGTGTTTTATATTTTTTGAAGCTAGACATAAAAAAATCAATAGTACATCATTAGAAATTGAGCCCAAAAATTCAACATCATAGCTTTATATTAATTGGATTTGAAGTTTTGAATTAGGGCTAGATTAAAGGCCTAAACTATTGCAAATCTAGTTTCCTTTCATTTAGCTCCAAGCCAAGCATAAAGTAGATCTAAGAAAAGCTTCAAATGTACATTCCTTCCTACTAAACTTTCTTTGGGATCAAATAAGTTAGACTACTACAACTATTCTATTTGTTCTTTAACTTGCTCTTCATGTGTGAAGTCGTCTTTAGGCCTAGTTAAGGCCAAGGCATCTAGAGCCATTGGATAACGTAAAAAGTATTTTCATTGGCCATTCAAAGGTTGGATTCTATCTTTTGAAGCATTCACATAAGACAAACAGCTACTTGAAATTAACATTCATTTGGATCATCACCCACTGCTATCAGAACTCAAGATTAAGCCATATTTCTAATGGACAATTTTGGGATCAAATTGGAAAGTGATTCCAAGTGTTATCTAGTCAATAAATTTAACTTGTTTGTTCAAATAAAAGATTCATTGTGAATTCATTCAAAGAGCTTCAAAACAATAATGCAACTACAAAAGAGCTTTCACAAATATAATTCTACTTTATGTATTACTGGTGTGAAGACAAAATCTATAATGATATGGCAATTTCTCCCAACACCAAGGTGAAAGAAGTAACTATCTTCCCAAGACATGCCTCCTACCCTAGCTAGTTCCTAACCCCCTCCCTATGCAATAACAACCATTGATTCAAAAATGAAAATTCAAACCCCCTTCCTCCACTACCAATTCGATATGAATGGGAAAAAAGTATGACCGTTGATGGCTTGTTGATCAATGGTTTTGCTCTGCCTAGGGTTTTGATCTGCTTTGGATTGAGGGCGGTGGCTTTTGATTGCCTTTTTGCTTGAGGTTAGATGCAGGGTTTTCGATCTGGCACCATTTTTTCCCCTAATTTTGATCTGGTAAGGTTTGGTTGTTTAATGCGGAGGCAGTTTGGCTATTTGATTACTCAATTTGGGAACTTAAAAGTTTAGAGAGTTGAGGGTCTAATTTAGAGAGCGCTTTCTTGTAGAATAATTGGCGCGGAGTGTAAAGGTTGGAATAATCTTGTTGAGGATTTGATTTGCTCAATCACGAATGTTTCAGTCTGGGGTGAGCTTTCTACTTCTAATCAAGTGTTGGTTACATTGGTTACGATGCATGAGTTCTATGTCTGTAGGAGCATTTTTTTTTTGTTTTATCCTCTACTAGGGTTTCTTCTATGGCGAGTCACTTCTTCCATTAGCTTACACAACAATTTTGCATTGTATGATTCCTTTTTATTTTGTTTTGGCATCATTGGTGTTGTTGATGATCGAAGTGATTTGAACTTAAAGGAACGCTCTGGAGTTAGAACGATTTGAATGAATTGAATTCAGCTTTGCAAGTTCAATGCCAATGGATTTATCAAGCATCCATTCAATGTTCCTTCTAACTTTCAATCATGCTATTTTTTTCAATTTAGGTGAGCTAGGGTTTTGATCCTTCAAATATTTTAGTCTACGGTGTTTCTCGAGTTTCTGATATGTAAGTGGAGTTACAGTGGATTTCCAATTTGTGAGTGGAATTATGGTGGGTGTCCAATCTATGAATGTGATTATGGTGCTTGTGGTTGGGGGCTTAGAACTGAGAACTCAACACTATTGCTAGTGAGTGGTAAAGGATTGTCGTGGATTTTTGATTTGTCAGTCATTTTAATTTGATTGTCACTTATCATGCTATTTAAGATGTATCAATTATTTGAGTGTTGTATTGGAATTTGACAATTTCTATTTGTATGAGTCGGTTATGAACTTTTCATTGTAGTGTTTTGAAATCATTTGTTCTTGTAAATTTGTAAAGTATCATTTTGAAACTGATTTGATTGGCAAACATACGAGCAAAATTTGTAACGTTTTAGTTTCTTTTGCAATTGTTATGTTCAAAACTAAAGTAGGGCTATCTACCAAGGGCAAAACTATTAGGTTGCCCTCATGCCATTAAGTGTTAAAAATTGTAAGTGGTGGTTGTGTGATGATTTTGACCTAGCATTTTTTTTTTTTTCCATTTAGGGTTCTGATCACAATTTTGCTCAGATTATTATTCAACTAAGGATTTAATTTGCACAACTTTCTGCTTTAGGTGAGCACGTCATTGACTTCTCTTTGTAGTCAATTTAGAGCTTGATTTTTCTCTTGTCACTCTTGCTAGTGGAGAGGAGGGTGTTTTGAGGATTAATTGGTTACGGTAGTTCACTTCCTTGTCAGGTTTTGCATAGGTTCTTTTGTTGCTTTGCCCTTTGCTAGGATTTCCTGAGCTTTGTGTGGTTTTTTTGTTTCTTTAGAATATTTCAGAGTTCACTTCGGTGAAGGTTCACTTCAATGAGTCATAGGTTCAAAATTGTAATCAAAACCCTAAATGGCAAAAAAAAGAAACACCAAGTCAAAATTCTCACACAATCACCACTCACAATTTTTAACATTTCAATTATTCAATTTACACTTCTTTTGCTCTACAATTTCTTTTACTCCGTGTATCTTTTGATTTACATCTTTTCTACCTTTCAGACTTAGCATTAATAATTGCACTCTTTGTATCAAAAATTTAGCTATTTGGATAGATGTTCCAATACAAGTAAATCTTTGAGTTGTATTCAATTGTGAAGTACAATAAAAGTCTGTTTTGGCTTGCCAAATTATTTCAACTACTCCATCACAACACCTAAAGTCCACATATACTTTGTAATTAGGGACAATAAAATAACCTCCACTGTAAGAAAAACCATCTTCTTTTTTTGCTAATTTTCCATTGGATTTGAATGTAGGTGCCCAAATTCCATATGCATATGAACTTTCATCCTAATCCCGATGGAATGTATTACTAAAATCATCAAGTGTGTACGTTAAATTACTTGCAAATCCTCTTGAGCTTTGTTTCAAATTGATAAATTCAATTTGGGCAAGTAGTAGAACGCCCAATTGGAATGCTTTCTGAACCCTTTGTCCATAAATATATGGTGCTAATTTTAAAAATCTTGATTTATAGAAATCATCAATCCATTTTACTAGCACTACTTGGTCTTCTTCCCATTCATCAATAGCTCTTGCAAAATTTTGAATATAAGGTCCTGGAACATATTGACCCATGGTATATCCATTATCCCTATCACCTCTCTACTCCAATGCAAACATTTTTGCACACTTAATTTGTGCTTTATTTATGTAACTTATGTATCTAGATTTTTCCAACTTTTATTTTACTAAAGACATGGTTAGCTTTTCAAAGTCCTTGTACTCTTCTAAGGATTTCATGTCTTCAAATTTTGTACAAGAGAGCATTAATACTATCTCTTTTGTTTTTCTATCTTGAATGGCAATTTTATTTTTATATGATACTAAAAACAGAGGTGGAATCTTCTCCAATATGGTTCCATCTGGAGTTACATCATCCACATTACGAGACCATAATAATACAAAGCATTCATTTTCTATACATGGGCCTATTAAATTATATTTTATTTCTTTCATAGTTCTTTCATATTGTACTTTAGAGTGAGCTTTGTACTTTATAGTGACATTATCTTTCCCTCTTCTTTTTTCCATTATAGATAGTGCATAGATTTATGAAATTAATGAATGGAATTAACAACTAATATTTCTAAACAAATTAAAGATGGTAAAGGCAAATTTAATACTTTTTATGGTTCTTTCTTCCCTTCTTCAGTATTTTTAAAGTAAAAGTTACATTTTACATTACAGTTCCTTCAATTTTTTGGAAAGTGAAATAAAACTTCATTATTCATGTTTTGTTTCTTCAAATTTTAAAAGAACCATTATAGTATTTGTTTGACTTTAATAACATAGGAATTATAGTTGTTTCAGTTTTATTTTTCATATACAACTTCTAAAATAGCTTCTACTCATTGTTCAATACGTGGGAAGCCATTTTGGCCATCTCTTTTAAAACTATTACCACAAAATATATGAAATTTTTTAAAATTCCAATATTGATGTGGTAACTACAATACAATATATAGAATGTATACACTAATTGCATTTGAAGAAAGATATTTATACTTATACACTAACATTTGAGCCATTTGTTATTTGCTTAAAGGATGAAACTTATGAGATTTTTCTCTACAATAACAAAACAAATTATACGAAATTGTTCATTGTACATAAATTTGGATTTTAGAATACATGAAAACAATATGTACTCTATATTTCCAATCCTATGTGCATTTTGAAAGTGACAAAAGTAAATTTCTGTATAGCCATTGATTTTAAATGCTTTAAACTTTATCTGGAAAAACTATTGCTTCAATGACCTACTGTAAATTGCATTCAAATTTTTCCTTAAATTATAATACTTTCAAGATATAATCCTTATAAGTTTAGAATACACCATTGTCAAACATTTTCTATTGAATTGCTCAATGTATGAGCCCAAGGTTTAAATCAATTATATCATTATGCTAGTCATATTTATGTCCATTTCCCTTGAAATCTTTACAGTGTTCTTTTAATTATTTTCATTAGCTCTATTGTCTCAAAGAGATTTCTTCAAAAGTTTGTATGAAATCAAATTTGATATGTAAAATAAAATAAAATAAATCTCATTTAGACATACATTAGTACATCTAAAATATTTGAAAATATTTGAAACGTGTGTTTCAATGTACAAATGTATTGAAGTTTAACCAAGTCTACATAGAAAATGTCTTCCAAGAGTTTCATACCTTTGAAGAGCTATGCCTTTTTAAGTACACTCTATAGAAATTTGAAGTAAAGAAACCTAACAATTTACAAAAATATAATGCTTAAATTCAAGTCTTTTGAAATGGTTAGGTTCGACGGTTAAAAGATTTTAATCCTAGTATTTGAACATCATACTATACTTTGAAAAGATGTAAGCAATTCTTGTTCTTGCAAATCACCCTTGAAAAAATTTAGAGCTATTGATGCACATACAAAAAATTGAATCCCCCTTCCTATGCAATTGATGAAAATTCCAGAAAAAACTAAAACTACATGAGATTTGAATATTACAAAGGCCAAAAGAAAGTGAAAAGGTGGGAATTCACATTGAACAAAATAATTGTCTTGGATAATGTTACTCTCCCAATCTTTTCACTTGTTTGCATATTCTTCTCCAAGTAAGCATTTTCGGATTAGTTGTCTTTTTTTGCAAGCTATATTTGAAGTATTTTATTTTTGGATGTCATTTTTAATGTAGCATGTTGAATCCTATGGTTAATTAGTTTTTTTTTATTGTGCTACAAAACTAAATTCTCTATGGAAAGAGAAGCCAAATACAAAAAGTATGTTAGAAATGAAAACAAAGGACATAAAAGGTTCATGTAAGTCTTCTATAGTTATTTGTTTTTGCGAGAGCTAATTACCTATTACTTTGTACTCTATTTGAAATTTGATCATTTTCATATTATTCTTGAAGATGGTTTACAAGCTTCACATATCTAAAGGAATATTTTGCAATGCAATGACTTTGTTTTTTTAATTGCTTTATCACATAATATATTCCAAATATTAGTTAGAGGTACATATAAAAAAGCTTTAAAGAATTCATATTCATAGCATGCTAATAATAATAACTTATACAAAGAAATAAGATATGATTCAAAAATACAAAATTGTTAGGAATTGTATTATAGAATTGAAAATTTTCAAATCGCGTAGTTGTAACATAATAGCATGAAACTCCATCATATATTTTTATTTTCAATAGAAGCATTAGAAATTGAATTTAAAAAAGACTTCATAGTTTATTTCTAAGAACTAATTCTATAATTGCTTGTATACTAAATTTTATAAATTATATAAGAACTTTCAAGTACATAAAGATATCGAAAATAGAATTGATAATTCTATTGGAAAATAAGTGAATAAAATGTAATTTGCAAAGAATGAATAAGTTAAGAAAAAGTACATTAAAAACACACTTTGAGAAGTACACTAAATAGTATATTTAGTGTTAGCAACACTTTTATGAACCATGACACTAAATATCATTAAGCCTACTAAACTAAGTAACATTAAATCTCATTTATAACACTAAAAGTACTCTATGGTAAATCGAAAATCTGAAGAGGTTTACATTTAGTGTTAGAACAAAAGCTCCCAAATGCTGGGAATGTTGGGAACGCTATGCTGATGTAGTCGAGCAACTGCTATGCTAGAAAATACTAATTAATTAATTAATTTAATTTAATTAATCATTAAATATTTTTTTTTAAAAATTTTGAAAAAAAAAATTCTTAAAATCATTTTCTTGAATTTTAAATACATTCTGGAGTTTTCTGGAAAAAAAATTTTAATTTTTTTTTCAAAATTCAAAAATTCAGACCAGCAGGGGGCTGGTTTGCACCAGTGGGAATAGTTTCAGGGAACTGTCTGAAATTGGCCCAAAAATCCTCATGTTGAACTGTAAGCTAGATTTTGCACTAACTACAAAACCCAGGAAACATTAGTATAGGAATTCTTCGTTTCAAGGAAAGGTTAACCCCTAAAAGCCTAAGGGGTTAGGGCAAAACACAAATGTGTTATAAAATATAAGCGTTACAACTTTTTTGAAGTTAGTATCAAAGAAGATAATGTAAAGCACAAAAAGTAGAAAGTATCCATAAAGTCAAAGTAAAAAAAACATTTTTAGATTATTTTTAAATGAATTTTGAAGATATAACTTCAAAAATTCCCCCAAAATACAATTTCTATTTTTAGGATTTGAAATTTTTTTTGATTGGTCAAAATTTTTTTTTTTAATTGATTTATAAAAAAATGCAAAATATTCAACCTCTAAAAACACAAGGGATTAAGACAAAATACAAATGTGTTATAAAATATAAGCTTTACAACTTTTTTGAAGTTAGCATCAAAGAAGATAATGTAAAGTACAAAAAGTAGAAAGTATCTATATGATCAAAATTAAAAAAATATTTATAGATTCTCTTCAAATGAATTTTGAAGATATAACTTCAAAAATTCACCAAAAATACAGTTTTTATTTTTAGGATTTGAAATTTTTTTTGATTGGTCAAAATTGTGTTTTTTTTATTGATTTGTTAAAAAATAAAAAATATTTATTAATGAGTCCATTACCAATGTATGTGTAAAGTCCCAGTCCTATATAGTGTTCTAAGGGATGTCAAATCATTCTTTGTCAAATAAATCAAGTTTTGTCAAATGAATCTTATATGATGCATGCTCTAAGACTTAGTCATAACACAATAATACTTATAAATAATACACATAGTTCATTAATTATACCTTTTTATGTTTAGGTCAAATTTGTCCAATCAATCTATCACTAACACAATTCATGCATAAATATGTCTAGCGCTTCCGTATTCTATGTCAAATGAATCCCATTTGTGCAATGTATGATGATGTCAAATAATTCTTAATTCTTTTGCTTTAATCAAATTAGGTCAAATAAGTCCAAAACCAATATGAGTTAACACACAAACATATCATTGAATAATTGATTAATTAATTAAGTTTTTAAAAATTTTATCTTATTTTATTTTAATTTTATAAAACCTGTAATACACATAGGAAAGTAAATACATAATAACAATCCTAATAATAAAAAAATTTAATTCTAATAATATATAATAATACGTTTCTAGAACATCCCTATTAGGGCATCATTCTGTATCTTTCCAAGCTCTATAGTTTCATATTCACAAGTTATTCTATCAAGTCATATCATGAATACCAGAGATCATAAGCTTATACATGTAAAAAACGGATATCTTTCAATCAAAGTGTTTTCACAATCAGTCCAAACATATCTGTACCATTGCTTTACCAAAAGTATCAAAGTTGCTAATAGTCTTGATAAGATGTAGAGGCATCTATAAGAATAGTGTGTCAAGACTAAAATATTTCTCAAAGCAAACTTCTAGAGTCAATAACCAAATAATAAGTAAATAATGGGAGATAAAGGAAGTTGAATTGTCTTCAATTGTAAAAATGCTCCAAGAGGTGGAGGGCCTTACCTGTGTCCATCCCAACAACAAAACACGCATGAATTGTTAGTGAGGCTACACCAGGTGTCTACAACCCTCTCACGCTGTCGGATAGAGAGGAGCGCGCTTAGGGAACACACGGGGTGCCTGGCTGCAAGTCGTTGAGTCAGTGACAGGTAATGTTGAAAACTCGAATCTTTACTCGATCTTCACTTCAATCTTCACTTCAATCTTCTATAGGCCTATCCTGTGGTGGCTCTATGGGACCAAGGGTAAGGGTGTGTAATAAGAAACAAGGCTTCGGACGGGTAAAACGGGACAGCCAACACAAGTGACCGTCCGGATGATGGGCCCCTAAATTTCAAACCCACGATGACTAGGAAGCGCTTTTCATCAATGAGAACAACATAAAAGATTGACCATGTGGGCCATTAACCCCACTTCGTCGCCACAAACACAAAACGGGGCTAATAACTGTCATAAGAATGACTTCATAGCTCGCAACCAAGTTTACGATGCAAAAATTGAAACAACAACTAGCCTCCAAAACCGGTTGGGAAAAACAAGAAAATCACAACGAGCCTCTAAAACCGGCTAGGAAAAACAAGCCACAAGTCACACATACGAATCTTCAATCTTCTCCCCCCTTGAGTCCCAAATCTTCAAACTTGAGTCTTGAAAACTTCTTTCACTTTCAAACTTGAAGAAATCTTAACAAGAACTAAGTAAAACTAAGTTCCATACAAGCTGCGACCTTCCATCCAGTGTCACAGGTGCTCTAGGAACTCAAATGCTAAGTGCTTTAGCAATTTGGAAAGCTAAGAGCACGAACTAATCACTCACAAAATTTTAGCCTATTCTAAGATACTGTCCAAAAGTTATATGAGAGCAAAGTTGAGGTCCTCCTCCTTCTTCCTAAACAATCACTGTCTCTTTAAATCTCAATAACTTTTGATTAAAAACTCCAAATACTAAGTGTGAGAGCAATTTAGAAAGCTCTCACTAATATCTATAACTTGTGAAAATATCACAATGATCTAAGATACTGTCCAAAAGTTATGAAAGATAGAGTCTCAGCCTTCTCAAATAAGAAGGTATGGAATTCCCCAACCTTTGATACTACATAACTTATGCATCACAACTCCAATTCATACAAATAAACTCAATTTGGAAAGATAAAATGATGATCTATCACGTCTCAAAGTTTCAATTCCATAAAAAAAACTGACCAAAATTTGTGGGCGTTGAAGATACGGCCTCCCTCCTTCAAGTCCTCCCTCCTTCAAGTCCAAACTCCACTCCAAAGTTTGTCACCTCATAACTTTTTGATAAAAACTCTAAACGATAAGTGTCATATCTTTTTAGAAAGATACACATAAGGACAATACACCCTCCAAATCTCAAGTCAAACAAACAAGTATTACAAAAGTTATAGCTTGTTGAAGCCTCTGCCCTCTCAATGGAGATCCTTGGGTCTTCACAATTTCAAACTCTCATAACTTTTGACTCTCAACTCCAAATTCAACTTGTGAACACTCTTTGGAAAGCTCTAAACACAAGGAATGTCATGCCAAAATTTCATTACTCAATTCTTCATACTCAATGAGCTACATCAACCCGAAATTTGGCCAAAACTCTCCAAAACACACACACACACTTCTCTCTCTCCACACACCAACTAACCAAAAAACTCCTCATAAAAAAACCCTCTCCAAACCCCTTAAGAGGAGGAAGAAGATCACTCACCAATCCTACTAGACCCTAAGTTAAGTGGGAGATGCCCAAATGGATTTCCAAACAACTATTGGCCAAAAAAAACAACAACAACATAAGTTCAAGTTTACTCTCCAAAGCCAATGAAACTCAAAGATCAAACTAAAAAAATAAACTAATTCTAACTCATAATCTTATCTTCTAAACATATAGATAAAATATAAGATTAAAATTAGATATTAAACTTCAACTAAACTAAATGGAGGTAAAAACTAAAGTCAAAGAAGAATCCTAAGACTCTAAATCTCATGACTTCATAAAAACCCTCCAGTTCAACATTTTAGTGTTGAACTTCAAACCTAAATATAGATTTTAGAACTTGAATTCTAAAATCTAATTTAAATACAAAATACATATATATTTTAAATAGTGTATATATTTACATGACGATAACGCTTGTTATCGCTTTCACAAGAAACAAATTACAACATAATTATATGAGCAAAACAAACATCCAATATCATCTATATCCCACATTGCATATGTTGTAAACTTGGCTGCTATTCACGCGCTGTGATGATGCTATTGTTGCGTCAGTCACGGTAAAGCTGCTCCAGTACTTAGCTAACTCAAAGAAAGCTCCAAAACTGAAGTTTACTTGGAGAGAATATAGGACTAGTAGTTTGTCTTATATTGGTAGGGCCACCATTAATCATTTTGGTACCATGGCCCTACAGTCTGAGCATATGGCAGGATCTTTTCCTCAGGAATCAATCCTGAGTACAAGCTTCATCCATCTGAATTGACTGAATTCTCTTTTGGAGGCTTTTGTGTTTGCTTGTATTGTGGCTTAATGATGGTTCCAAGCCTCTAGATCAATCGATCTTACGATTGTGTCATAATTGGTGCTTTATTCGTTGAAGGTCAGGATTGATCCAACGTTTAAATTTTGTACATATCAGCTCAGTTTGTAATAAAAATTGACTGTACATATTGAAACACAAGCCAGGCTATGTGGCAGTTGATAATAAAAGTGGGGGCTAAGGCACCCATCTTTGTGACTTAGCATTGATTTTACACATCAGATGCTAGTATTAAGCATAACATTTTTATTTTTCAAAAAAGTTTGCCTAATTTGCACAGTAATTTATTCTAATAGCATGACGCAGGTTTAAAATAATGCTTGTAATCAGAACAGTTACTTGTATAAAATTTTCCACTAGAAGATGGAAGCTTGAAAAAATAAATAAATAAAAAAAATAAATCGAAAAGGCCCTGTGGCCGCGGTCCACCCCCCAAGGCCAGGCGGGGCAGTCCGCCGCGGACTGAGCCGACCGCACCGGATCGGGCTGCGGGCATCGACCCTGGGCCAGCCAGCGGTCTGTTTGGGCCGGACTGCCTTGCCAAAGCCCTAATTGCCTGCCTTTGCGCCTCGCCGCACCGAATTCTCCCATGATGATGGATTTTGGAGTCAATTTTTTTGAAATTTGTTTGTAAATCTCCTTCCTTTAATCAATTTCAAGGTGTACAGACTTTTTTGGATACAAATCGGTGATAAATTTCAAGAATTGATGATGAAGCCAAGTCAAATGGCGCGACTTCACAGCGACCAATTTTTCCATAAATTCACAAATTGGATTACGAGATTGTTTGTGACATCTGAATCAATCGCTCAAATACACACAACACGAATTCACAACAATCTACCTGAACAATTTTCAATCAGCCACTGCAAGAAACAAAATTTTGGGTTGCTACTGCTTACCACAAATTTGTCAAATGTCACAGATTCAATGTCGGATTTGATCGCCTCATTCTGATCGTTCCTAGCCACTCCGTTTTGGCTTTCTTGATTTGAATTCGGCCCTTACTTCAGGCTGTGAGAATCTTGTTGTGCCTCCTGCTCTGTTCACTCACCAACCTTCCTTCGATTAGACTGTCTCAATCAGTTTGAAATTTTTTTCCGTTTCCAATTCCACTCGTAATATAATCTCCTGTCTTCTTCCCGATTTTGCATCCGATTAGAAACAACTGGTAATCAAGTTTCATGACAATTTGAAATTTTCCGATCAACAAGTGTCTGAACTGCATACATCTTCCCAAATCGTAGCAGTAGGACAATTATTGCATAACAAAATCACAGAATTCTCAAACACAACCCTCTTCACTATAGATAATGATTTCTAATTGTTTGCTTGTTTGATTTTGTTTTGCTCAGATTCGCTCCATTCACAGTATTCAGATTTTTATTTGCTCGTTTACTTAATTTCCTTTCCAACATTCTCATAACATCACATAATAACACAATATAAATTATACAATTTGCAACATAAATTAACTCATACAAAACATACACAATAATATATTTTTACTCATAAAAATTGGGTCTTACAAATGCCGATTGTTTTTTCAGTTTTTTAGTTTCTTATAATTTCCTAAAAATGAACCAATGGAGATTTGAAGAGGTGTGATCTAAGTCACACCTCATTCATCTAAAAGTTTTTATTTTATATATATATATATATATATTAATGTTAATTTTTCATCCATCTAGGCCTATAGACCTATTTACACTTTAAAATGTATTTTAGCTTTACTTTTTATTTAACTTTCACTTTTTCCTACAAAGGGGCCCCTAATAGGCTTAAATTGGTCTAAATTTACTATTTTTACTATTTTCTTTTTACATGAACACTACACTAATTCCTCCAAAGTTGAGATTCAGTGTTGTGTGGAATAGGGGGGTAATTACACTAAATGTAATCCAATATTAAATATACTCTTTAGTGTAGTGAAATAAGATGTATAAATATGCTTCAAGAAATGGTCAAAAGAACCATATATCATACACTAAGTTTTTAACCACGTAGACAAACATTACAAAAATATTTGTGTCTTAAAAGTATTCCTCAACCAAGTGTTCATTGAAAATTTGAAGAAAAAATTAGAAACTTGTTTTGTAAATAGATGACATCTGGAGTTTGCTATATTGGAAAAAATGCTACTTGTTGCTTTAATGGTTAAATTGTCATCATTATATAATTCTCGGGTTGCAAAAAATTAAATAAGTATTCTAATATAATTATGGAATTTTGATTTAATATTTCCATTATGAAATGATTGCAGTTTTTTTCTTGGCAATGTAGGTTTAAAATTCTATTGATTCAATGGTAGTCCTTTAATGCTAAAGAATAAATTGATTGAACAAAGTTGAATTCAATGTAAAAGAAGAAGTTATATTTTCACTAACAAATGTATTAATATGCAATTTTTATTCATTTATTTAAATGTTTATAATACAATAATGGAAGAAGTGGATGTCAAGCATCTCTCACATGCTAAACTCATTTCATGCAAAGTCAATGCATGCATTTGGAGGTTCTTTCTGAATGCAAAACTTATATTATGTTCAAATTCAAAAATTTGCATTTTTAGCCCTAGAATAGCAAAAAATTACAATACAGTTTAAGCCTCTTTTTTGTCAAAAAAATTCCTATGAAACAATATGAATCTATAATACCATTATAAAAATTACAATTGATTTGAATTCTTCACAAGTATAGAAACCATATTGTGAACAACACGGTTTGATGACATGATGTCAGGGTTTTTATTTTAGGCAATTAAATGCCAATTTTCTCAAATGAAAAGGGACAACTTCAAGCCTATAGAAAAAAATGAGGGTAAATGTGAAAAAATACCAGATAGAAGTAATAGCCCTCTTTATTGTTGCCAATATGCTTCTAAAATCTCATTTCATTTATCATGTAAAGCCAAAATTGCATACAAAAATTACATATTCAAATTTGTATACTCAAAATTTGGCCTCCTTCAATTAAAACCCCTAAGTTAAAGAGCTAGTCAACTTAAAACCTTCTTGAAACGAAGGCTACATCACCATTTGTCTGAAAACCAAAAAAACCACCCTGCATGACATTACTAATAACATATTCACCTCCTTAAAAAATGTTGTCACAAGTATGTAGCATCCGTGATTTCAACGGCACTTGGCACACCCATTGGAAGTATAGTCCATGTGGACCTTTAGCATCCATGTGAGCAACCTTTTCTTGAAAACTCCAAAGTAGTTGCCCTACCTCTTGATTTTTTGAAAGTAATCCTTGTTTTCCAGAAGCCTGGAATCATTTCCGAGAATTACTATGGTAAAAACAAAACCATTGCCAATGTGGCACTATTATGTTCATCGAGATGTTGTACTAAAATAGCAACATGCTCTTCTAGCTAGATGGTGCTGACAACATCATCATCCATTCCAATATGACCTTGTTAATCCTCTAGCATAAATGTGCTCCTTCATTTATCTCACAAAATCAAAGTACCATATGCTTGGTGCTCCCTAATATAATATTGTCAATTGCAACATGTCCTATTTTTTTTCTAACGTTACCAAAAACAAGTGTTTCTTATAGTGGAAACCCCTGCCTTTGACCTGAGGCAAATTGAAACCTTTGATGAGCAAGTCATCAACGGTCACACTTTTTTTCCCATTCATATCAAATTGGTGGTGGAGCAGGGGAGTTCGAATTTTCATTTTTGAATCAATGGTTGTTATTGCGCACGAAAGGGGGGCACTAGCTAGGGTGCGAGGCATGTTTTGGGAGGATAGTGGATGGCTTTTCATTGTGTTGTCTTCTTTTGTTCCTTCATTTCATAAATCTTGGTTTAATCTTGGTTTACTTACTATAGGTATTGTTGTTGCTTGCAGGAACTTCACATATCAGAGGTTGTTTGCGTAGTGAATAGTATTTAGGTTTCAACAATAAGTTGGCTATGTAAGTTGTCTCTAGGTTAGATACATGGGTGAATGCAAGAAACACCCGTACTATTTGTTGTGTTCTACTATAGTACTCATGACTTTTTCTGGAATACTATAAAATAAGAAAATTAATTTTTTAAATTTAAAAAGAAAAAACTTATATATACACCTTTAAGACAAAGGTACCCATAGAAGGAATTGTATAGAAAAATTCTCTAAGTAGGAGAACTTGAAAAATGCAAAACCTTAAGAAAATACATACCTTCATGTTTTTATTTGGTAAAAATAATAAAAATAAGTAAATACAAAAAATAAAAAGTGTCAATTTGCAAAAACTCTATGGAGATGTTCATTCACCAAAAAACCCACCAAAATAATATTTTATATGTTTCAAAATTCAAGCAAAAAGAAGCTCACTTTGTAAACTTCCACACCACATAAAATTAACTATTTTCAAAAATTCTTCTTTGGAAAGATAGAAGTCTACTAGAAGACCATTTCATCCAAATTCAATCTCAAAATCATTAAGAAAAGGTACTCTTTAGTACTAAAAACCTCCAAATTGTCATTTGTGACATTTAATTACTAGTACTATTTTAGTATTAAAATATTTTTGAAAATTATGAAAAAATTATGTAAGGTGTATGATAGTCATGAGTACCTTAAATTCTAGAAATCTTGAGTCATTTAAAGAAAAAATGCAAAAGTTATGGCCAAAAAATAGATCAGCACTTAAGTTGTGACGGAAAATAGTACAAGTGTTTCTTGCATTCACCCACATTTGAAAGAAATCAACACATTGTAGCAAGGAAAAAAAGAGTTTCTTAGGTTTACTTAAGCTTTCTACCTTTGAATGAAAAATTCTCTAACTTTGTGAAAATAAAGTGTTGTCTCTTTATTCATTTGAATGTATTCCTTTTGGTAATTTAGTGTATGCCTGTACATATGGATTGTATCTTCCTTGCAGTGATGGGGCTACTTCTATTGCAGAGTATAAAAACTGTAGCTCCAAAACAGGTGGATTCAATAGTGGTTGCTATAACTAGCATCTAAGGGTGATTGCAAGAAACACTTGTCCTATTTTGTGTCACACTACGTGTGCTGATCTGTTTTTTGGCCATAACTTTTGTGTTTTGGCTTTGATTGACTCAACATTTTTAGGGAAGGTACTCAAAACCATCATAAACCTTCCCTAATTTTTTCATAATTTTCAAAAATAATTTACTATCCAAAAATAGACCCCGATTGGATGTCACACTTGGCAGTTTAGGGGGTTTTAGTACTATGGAGTACCTTTTTTTAATGATTTCAAGATGAAATTTGGATGAAATGGTCTTCTAATAGACTTCTAGCTCTCCAGGGAAGGATTTTTAAAAAAAGTTAATTTTGTGAGGTGTGGAGGTCTACAAAGTGATCTCCCTTCTACTTGTATTTTGAAACATATAAAATATTATTTTGGTGGTTTTTTTGTGAATGACCATCTACATAAAGTTGTTGCAAATGGCCACTTTTCATTTTTTGAAATGATCTATTTTTACTATTTTTCCCTAATTAAAACATGCAGGTATGTATTTTCGGAAGGTTTGGCACTTTTCAAGTTCTCCTACTTAGAGAATTTTTCTATCCATTTCCTTTGGTGAAAACCTTTATCTTAGAGGTATATACACTATTCATATTTTTCAAATTTTTTTCAAATTAATTTTCAAATTTTAAATTACTCCCGAAAAAATCAGCCAAACGCAACAAAATTGGTAGGTGTTTCTTGCAATCACCCCTAAGAAATAGGTGGTGCAAAAGTTTCAACTTCTCCCCCCAAAACTACTAAGAAGTAGAAAACAATGAGGATTCTTACTTCCAAAAGCACTGCAAAATATTTTGAGAAACCTCCTCTTACACCTTCTACTCAAATGAGTGTTCTAGATGTGCACTTGCCAATTTCTGGAGACACCGTTATCTCTCAAGTAGGGGAGGTTTCTAATTGAGCTCCCACCACCTACACAAAACATTGCCAAAAAATGTGAAGAAAAAACCTTTGGTTCCACTAAGGGAATTTGAACTAAGTATCACCATTTCGAAGAGAAAGTAGACATTTCATAGACATATTTGCAAAAAATAGAACAATTCTTTGAAACTGAATACACTAGTGGATTGTACTTCACTAAGAGAGGAGGAGCTTTCTAACAACTCCATCTTCAAATGGTTTTTCAAATCATGGCATCTTTCATTGCTTTTGTTAGCAAATACATCAAGATTAGGATAAAGTTGGCTTTGCTCATGTAGGGCACCACATTTTGAGTTGAACCCTCTACAACATAGGTTTGAATACATTCATTGGTATGTTGGGTTATTGCATTAAAGACAAAGGTGAGGACCATTTTGATTGCAAGCATCCACCGGGATGTTACTCCTCAACAAATGGATGAAGGTATTGAGGAGTATATTATACATGGTACACTGTTTGCCAAAATCCATGTTCATTCTTGTAGTCTACAGTGACCATGATAATCTTAATAGTTTTGTCATCTAAAGACAAAGATCGAGACACTTCTTGTATTTAATGTAGCACAGCTCAAGAACTTTGGCTTTTTGTTTCCTAAATTGTCTTTGCCAATTTTGTATCTAGATGTTTGTACTTCTATAGTTTTGAAATTCTCAAAAAACCATTTTGTTCCTCTACATTCACACTTGAATTTTCATTTATTTATGTACTTCACATTCTTATATTCATATTTGCATTTGTATTTTTTGAGTGGATTCTACGTACATAGTGTTGATTTACATCTTAGGGAGCTTAAAATATTCACTCATTTTGGAACTTGAAACCTCTATGTGACTGACTAAGGGCAAAACACCCATTTCCGCACCTATTCCTTGCAATGGACTGTAGATTCATCCAAATGCATCAGTAGACTTCCCTTAATGTATTCTCTACAAATATGATTATAATTTGCTAACACAATTGAAACTGAAGGACACATAGGAAAATTTGGTTGGCTAAGTGCTGATTTTCGCAGGATTCAGATTTTGGGGCACATACAGGACGGTTCCACAGGTCTAGGAAGCCAACACTTTGAAAATTTGTAGAAATCACATACTGTATCCGAAAAATCTAATTTTTTTTTAATATTCATGATTTTCACTCGCTAATACTAGAAAAATATCATTTTTAGAAAACGTTGCCTCCAACTATGCTGAATTCCTTATTTGGACGGTTTTGGGTGTTTCCACTGTATTTCACTATCACTATCACCTCAAAGATGGTATCACTAAGATTTTGGACCCGGATTTTCTTCCACTAAGTTACCTCTGAGTCGGTTTGGGCACCCAATTAGGGCTATTCCAACACAGAACGTCTGCCACTTCAATGCCACCTCGGCTAGAATATTTCCACAAGATATGACTTGGCAGCACAGGAAATGTGAAGTCATCCAGTGCCTCCTCGCAATTCCAAGAGTCAATCACTGTTAGAACGGATAACAAAGATTCTAGAAGCATCTTTGGAAACACTCTCCGTCGACAACCTTTGATTCAGAAGCAAAAACTTATTTATGCCTTTGGCTTCTTTCTTGCAGTAAAGGCCTCCTTTACTTGTGTCAAAAAAAACCCAAAAAACTTATTTATCCCTTGCCCCCAAACCATGCGGTCTCCGTGCGACACGTGTAAAATTCCACCTCCGGCGGAGACTTCGACGAACGGCCCTTCGGCTTTGGCTTCGCCGTCGAAGTCGCCATATCCGCTCCGCGACTTGCGGCATATCTTCTCTCTCAGCAGCGTCAGATCCAAGTCACCGAAAATTCAAACAAGTTTATAAATACTCTAATCCAACTTTTCTGCTTTCAATCGATTGTCGATCTTCGATTGAGAGCGAGTCGCTTAAAGAATTTGGAGATTTATTTAATATGTGGAATTCTCGGTTAGGAACATAAATTTCTAGTTAGCACGGGGTATATTTTAAGAATTTTTTGTTGCAGGTATTTATAAGTGTTCAAGAGTTTGCAAGGTTGACAGAAATTGATGATATTTGCGGTTTGTCATATTTTGAAGCTTTTGTTAAAACTGTGCCTCAATAGCCACGCCAGATTCCGTCATTTCACCACATAGATTCAAGAGACTGCAGATTCAAGATTCATTCAAAGAAATCAAATGCGCTTGCTCTTTGAATTTCTGCTCGCGGAAGGATGTGTCGAGCTTTGGTTTAGAGCGAGCTTTTCTTCAGAGCTAGTTGAGGATTTGGAAATTTCTTTATGTGGAAATCTTGGTCAAGAACATGTTTAGGATATTTTTATTGATAATTATTCTTGTTGCGGGTGTCGTATGTGTTTAAGAGTTTGCGAGTTGGAGTGGAAGATGATGACATTTGATGTTTCTTGAAATTATATGGCTGTTGTCATATTTTGAATCTTTAAGAGTCTGTCTGATTTGCATTGTCAGATTAGTGTCACGATAGAGTGAAGACAATATAGATTCAAGAGTGACAGAAATTGATGCGTGCATGTACTTTTGGGATGTCTGCATGAGGAAGACAGACCGATGTTGGTGCAGTGTCGAGCTTTTGATTGAGACTGAGCTTTCCAGAGCTAGTGGAGGATTCGGAGATTTATGTTGAAGTTTTAGTTAGAAAACTTAAACGTACGCAGTAAAGATTTTTGGTTGTAGGTATCATAAGTGATTGAGAGTTGTCTCGCTGTGAGGTCGAGGAAAGATGATGATTACGAGACGATTTTTTTCCATGCGTGATTGAGCGTGGATTGATTCATGATTGCAAAGCCTAGTTGCTGTGAGGATGGAGAAGTGATATTGGCAGCACAAGCAGTAGTAGTTTTTCAGTTTCGCGGTTAATCGTGGATATGGAAGCGCCGACGATGGCACCTAGTGCTCCTTCAATCAATGTCACGATGGGAGATAGGGAGCCATCACCCCGAGTAGTGGACTTCAATCCTGCATTGGCATCTGTAGTCGTGGCCATGTTGATATCCTTCTTGGTTGTAGGTTTCGCCACTGGCTTCTTGAAACAGTGCATCCGGCCTGCGGTGGACGATGGCGATGGCCCACCTCGTAGCCGCGCACGTCGCGGAAGCCAAACACGAAAACCTCTGCGAGGCCTTGACCCCGAGATTGTTGAATCCTTGCCTTTCATTCAGTTAAAAGATTTGCCCCCGCGCTTACAGGAGAATTTGGATTGCTCAGTGTGCTTGGCTGCATTCGACCTCGACGACTGCCTGAGGTTGCTGCCCGAATGCTCTCATGCATTCCACTCGGATTGCATTGATGCCTGGTTCCGCTCACACAACACTTGCCCGCTCTGTCGTGCATGTCTGGGTCACCCGATAGATAAAGCAAGAACAGAGGAACGAGAAGGAAATGGTGAGCAAGCTGCAATAAATATGCCGGAGGGTTCTGACGTCATTGAAGTGGTCATTAACGGCGATCTTGTGCAGGATAGCAGCAGCAATCCCGTCGGTTCAAGATTTCCGCAAGGTATGGTTTATCTCCCTTTCGGACCGGTGGAAAGTTGATTCTTGGAGTAATAACTTGGCCGATGTAGTGTAAAAAATATCTTATGCTACTACACTCGTCAAATGAAATACATCAAACCTCTGCGTGAAATAGGTCTTTGGACCTAGCAAACGACAAATACGAAGCACACAATGTTTCATGACCTGGTGAACTCTCAATCTGTTATTATAAGAGGTACTTACAACACTAACATCCTGACCATTTCTTACTCATGTGGCTGCGTTGAATGATGTGCAACAGAACGAACTGATGGAGCACCAGTAGTGAATCCATTCTCAGAGAAAGAGGAAGAAGAGGAAGAGCGAGTCTCTACACATCCATTCCTTCAATCGAAAAAGGACAGGACCTTCAAACCTGCGGTTCGGGTCGTCATAGCACATGAGAAAGCCTCTGCATTAGTGGCGATACGCCGTTCGAACTCCACGGGAGGTGACTTCCAGATGTTACATCCTAGCTTTGTCGTTGACAGCGAGGGCACCCAACACAACAGAAACTATCAAGCTCACACCATAAATGTTGGAGAAATTCATTCGAAGGACGCTCAAGCTCAATCGACAGAATCTCCTTCCAGACATCGCTTAAGTCTTGCGCACCACGATTGGCTTCCTGCCAGTTCGGTGGCTGGGGCTTCAAGTGCGATCAACCCAACGTTGAGATTAGAACCGCAACGAAGTTCGTTGTCGATATGGAGCTTTCTGAATACACGACGACCTTGAAGGCTTTGAAACCTACTCTTTCAGTGATTGGCATGCCACAAGCGTTCTTAGGCTTAGGGTGTCGGTGCAGGTGTGGAATGTTGAGGGGAGAAGGGTTTAAGAATTCCTTCAATATTCTTTGCAAATTACTCGGGCGATGCTCCACACGGGGACTTTTGGTTGATCACACAAAGATGATGATAGACACCACCGACACGAATGGGTTCAGGAGATGACTCTGTTACAACTTACAAGATAGGGAAGATTGTAGTGAACAATATAGAACTGGAGCGGATGGAGGACTTGAGTGTTTAATACCGTTACGTCACTGCTCCAATTCTTCCTGATGAGATTACACTCAACGGATTACCATCTCAGTCACGCTTTAGTAAAGAGGTCAACAGAGAACCCCACAAAACTACACGACAGCCTGCAAAGACGCCAGTTAGTGCAATGCGAAGCGGAAACTGCAGGAGTGAAGAAGTTAGTGGAGAAACAGCTGACATATTGATCACAGAGCAAGCTAGAAATGGATTTGACCACTGCACAAATTCCAGTTGTTCTGGTCTTGATGTAAACCACCCGTACTGTCATGTGAGACAAAATTATTGAATGCGATCCACTTGTGAATTTCCACCCATAGTTCCAGTACAAAACAAGAAAGAGGCCAGTGATAGAAACTAGACACGAATGAAGTAAAAGCTTATATAGCAAATTCATTCAACGGTGCGTTGATCTTTACTGCACCGTTGGAACACACGAATAGGAATGCCAACCAGGCCAAAATCTTCCCGAAGAGCCGAAGCCAGAAACCGAAGTTCCGTATCGTCAAGCTTTCCTTGCCCACTCACGAAAACTACAAATGTCGGAGGCCGAGCCTTCACTTGCGTCATGTACCTCACTTTCGCTCCGTGGCCTTCTCCTCCTTTTGGGTGCCGGCTCATGACCTGCACATCGAAGGTACGTCTTTCAATAACAGAACAATAATCTCGCCGTTCCTACTAAGGCCACGAAGTCAAAACATTCAAAGCTTCGTGTAATCAAAGTACGAATTTCATGTCATGTCCATTGCATTTGGACTGGGTCGTGAGAACTGAATCCCAAGTGCCTTATATTCAAAAATAGCTGCTTCCATATTTATAAGAGGTCAAATAGATCACCTAGGAACTTTGAGAACTGTACTAAACCTGCAAGTGTCTCAATGGCCAAAAGTGTCCGCTTCCATATCCCTGTCGGCTGAGACATACTCCCTGTCTCAAAATAAAACTGGTGTTTTCTTTGTATTTTACGAAGGAAACACTGGTCTTATTTTGAGACAGAGGGAGTATCATTTAGGAATCTTTGAGAACTGTATTATACCTCTTTCATATCTATGTGTCGAAACGGCCCAAAACGACGGTTTTCATATCTATATTAGTAGAATAAATCAACTGAAGGTAACAAAATGTAACAATAGGAAGTAGAAATCAGAATCTATTTTTAGGAACGATTGAAAAATATGAATTGAATGTTACTACAATCGGCAATTGGCTTTCGAAAGGGGCTTTCTATTTTAGCTAGTTTTGGGCACCTGGAGTTACAAGGACACATGAAGTGTGTCGTAAAGAGCAAATACCTTCCGAAGCCAGCGATTAAGTTTCGCTGTCGGCAGCCGCTTACACCACAACCTGTAGCTCTCATTTACATGCCGCATGACCGCAGCTCGTCCTTTACCCTCCAGCGCAGAGACAAATACTATTGGCACTCCCGTCACCTGGAACACGCCTAATGTTAGGTCCACACAAAGTCGCCATGAAATGCCACCCCATGGAGACATGGTACAAGCGGAAGACAAAAAACGCAATAATAATAAATGGCAGGGGAAGCAGAGAGGGGAATGTACCTGCGGTAGGAGTTTCTGAATTTCTTCTGGAACAGCTTTCATGACAAGAGATCTTAGCCGCCCTTGCTCACTTCCCGCTAGCAGATCCATTTTGTTGACCACGACTACAAGGCCCCTACCTTCTTGAACTACCCACTGAGCTAGGGCCGCTTCAGTGTGCCGCATGCTTTTCTTAGTCTGGGCAATCTAAATCCATAAACAATACGTTTCGTAAGCGGAGGATTCGTCTCACAACTAGTGAAGGTATTTCTGTGCATAAACTCGGATCTGCAACTCAATATAAAGCTTTGAAACAAGTAACTGGAAAGCTAAAACTAGAACTAGCTGACATTGGAGCACCAATAACCGACAAGTAGCTAAACTAAGCAAGAAGAACTAATTGAAAATATGGAAATGATTATCCATGAAGAACAACATTTCGTGGCCCAGAGTCAATCAACTCGACATTTGCGGTGGAAACAATAGATTTGACGACACAAATGTCTTTTAATCTGGAGTATAGTTCGAGCCACGGAATACCTCTTCAGCATCCAGCACTAGAGCGATGACATGAGCGCGTTGCACATTGCGACGTGCATTCATGGCACTCAGGGCTGCAGGTCCCTCCTTCAACTTCGATCTCTGCATCCAACCTGCAGTATCCACCTGCCAAACATGAAGTATCATTCTCCATGAAGAACCAATTGAGAGATACATGACCTGCGAATTTAAAACAGATCACATACAAAAGCACCGAACAGTAAAAAATGCTCTGAAAGCAGAAAGAAAAGGGGAGAAAAAAAAGCTTACAAGAAAGATTTTCTGGCCTTCATACTCGAACTCTACTCTGATAGAATCACGAGTCAATCCAGGCTCCGGACCAGTTAGCACACGCTCCTCCCGCAACAGTGAATTGAGGAGCGTAGACTTGCCCACATTCGGACGCCCAGCTATGGCCAACTGCATTGGCACCTTTTTCAACTCGGTTTCACTCAACAAGGTCTCGTCCTCTTCTTTCAAAGTCAATTTCGTCTCAAACTTGTCCATCTCTTCAAGTGCTGCTTCACTTGAGACAGTGTCCTCTTTAGAATAACCCTCAGAATCTTCTTCCACGAGTGGAACAGCGGCTTTCAGACTAGCCTCCTTCTCAGGTCCACTTCCAGCAGGTTCATCTCCTCGAAGCTCCAATTCAGTCTCCACAACAGAAGATTCTTCTTCACGTAAGTTGGCAGCTGCCAAACCTATCCACAATAAGGTTTACATGGCGAAATAGAATCCAGAACTTGGAACAGCAATGTGTTTTGATGTGTTTTCATACAAGCTAGTAACTAAGAATGCGATTAGATTCTAAAACTCGGGTAGACGACAGTAAACCCCTGAGGAGGGTCTCTTATTTCCGACAGAAACTCATCTTACTCATACTCAGTTGGCCCTCAATTAGCAAGTTGAGTGTAAGCATGACTTGGCTAGATTAAGGATACTAATGATTGAATAGAAATAAGATTATCTACTATCCTTCAATATCGGCCAATAACGTCCGACTTGGAATGACTGCATACAAAAATCTTACATAATGATACAAATCTTTTCTCTAGAGAGTTTGGCTCTTGTAACCAAGTGATCTCATCAAGTGATCACCTCATCAAAGCACATTACTAAATAATGCTTAAAATGCTTAAATTTGGATGCAGAGAGTATTCTCTGCCTTACCTGCTCGTTTGACCAACAACTCTTCCTGGGCTCTCTCCACCCACGGTCGTAGATCCTCGTACAGATCAGCGAGACCCTGTCCAGACTCGGCAGACACGGCCACCGGAGTTCCAAACCCCAAACTGTAAGCCTCACCCATGGCTGCCATGAGAGAGCCACTGGCGTCATCATGCATTCCCTCAGCTTTGTTGAGGAGCACCTTCACACGCACATTGGGCGCAAGCTTGCGCAGCCACTTCCCCACATCGGCATCCAGCGGCTGAACCCCAGCTCTGTCCACACGTTTGCGAGCACCTTAGATTCTACACCAAAGTGAAAGTCTCCTAAAGGTCCAAGGATTCAAGGTTTCATTCAACTCATGGGATTGAGCGAAAAGGTGCCAAATTGATCATTACTAGAATCAATGAAGAGCATTGCATGCGTTGGTTAAAAATAATTAAAGTGATCACAAGAGAGTATTCATATGACTTCTCATTACAACTAAGAGCGTAAGAGACTCAACATGGTCCTTTCGAGGCTCACCCTAAGCCCTGCATGTATTGGTCAAAAAATCGTCGTAATATGACCTACTCAAAACTTCTGGCAAAAACATGAGGTTCTAAGCCCTAAACCCTTTCCGCCAACGAACCGGATTCTCTTCACACTAGAACAATCAGTGAGAGAAAAACCTGCCATCGATGAGAAAGAGTGCAATTTGGCAATCCCGAAGCGCCACGGCTGTGATCCCCGCCGTCCTGGCCAAGACACTCTCCGTCACCGCGGTGGTCTCCAGGCCAGCTGTGTCCATCACACGAAATCGCATATCCCCCAACTTGGCCACACCCTCGCGCACATCACGCGTGACGTGGCTGTCTGGGGTGTTATACACAAGTGCTTCCCGTCTCTTTGTTAACCTATCGTTTGATCCAAGCATTGCATCAGCCTGAGCTCGTCATCCCTTAAACCCCTCACATAATCATTGAATGGCAACCTAATCACACCACTCGCAACCTAACTACAATTCTGTTCGATTGCTTCGCAATCTTAGGCTTGATTCTTCAGAATAAATTGTTAGACAAACGGACTAGCAACTGTGGAAATTCTAGAATAATGTGAATTTGCTCATACCTGTTGAACAAAGCCGATTTTCCCACATTGGGTCTGCCAACGAGCATCACTTTAGAAAGCGTGTCGATCGGAGGCTCCAGAAGACGTTTTACTGCGCGCTTGCCAGCTCCACTGGCAGCGCTCAACTTTCCCATCTTTACTGAAAATCCCACTCAAATTCAACACAAGTGTGATACTCTCATAGTGAGTTCTTTCTTCCGAAGTCTGAAATCTGTAGCATGACATGAGATTGGATTTCAACGCCGGAATTCGACCGGGAGGATGCAGAGATTGACGAAGAGGTTTGAAAGTCACACTCGCAGTAACGTCCTTAAACCCTAAACCCTACGCCCAGGAGCCGGTCCTGGTTTCGTCCCTAACTCCCATACAAATTAGGAGGCTGCTCGGCAGGAAGTGAGCAGGGGTAGAGGGAACGTCAAGGGCACTTTAGGGAACTTCAAGGACGAGAGCGGGCTCAGGGGATCCTGTGTTCCCAAAGAACCAATTGACGCCTCGTCCTCTTCGTGCTCTCTTCTCATATTCCTCCTCGCACGCCGCAGCTGAGCAACGGCCATTGCTAGAATGGAGTTGAAAGTTGTAAGATGTAAGTTAGAAATTGCAGAATGTGGAGTGGTGAAAGGCCCAATGATAATTACCAACTTATCAGTGCATAAGACAGCGGCGTCCACGTGACTCAGGCTAAGGGGCTGGGTGAAGTCTCCCCGAATCTGGCAGTGGAAGATGCGAAGGAAACTACTGTAGCGACTGTTGCAGAAGCGTAAGCGGAATTGAATGGAAGATTCAGATTGTTTTAATTTTCTACCATGCGCACGCTCGTGTACTCTTTTCATCTACCCTGGACGAAACCATTTTGCCCACGTACACACTGAAAGGGAGATAATCGTCGCCAATCTCGGCTTTAGTTATCAAATCAGTGTGATTGAGTTTAGGCCCAAGGAGAGACTCGCCCCTGCAGACATTTTTCATACCCGTATGAGATCTTCGCAGGAAGAGGTGATTTCATGAACACTCAGATGACAACGAATTGCGCAAATTTCAATCATTAGTCCATGTCGGTCTTCTTTGCTCCTGTTTAACGACTCCGTGGAGCTGTGGAGCAGTTCCGACAACCCGCACCGTGTGTAAGCAACACCGAAGCTGCAGAGAGCCCTCATGCAACACGGAATTTCCCCGATTGTTGCCGATTGGAGTACAGACGGGGTCTTGTTGAACAGAGTCGACCTACAAAGCCTCGCCTGCTCTGAGAACTGACCACCAATTCTGTTCTTTCAACCTCGTCTAGTCTGTCCTTTGGCTCTCACCAGCTCTCTTTCTTCTGCAATTCCTGCTACCAACTTAACCCACTCTTGCTGAAATACATCGTCCCCACTCGAGCACCTTCAGTTCTCCCGCCACTCCATGTCTCAGGCACCACTTTGTGCGCTAAGGTTTCCATTTTAGAATCTCTTGCGGATTCATCACATCACTCGAAGACCCAGCTGCTGCGATCGCTTCTCGGACAAGCCGCCTGCTTCCTTTACACAGGCCCACGAGTCGACTTACAACGAATTTGGGTGAGTTCATCTTGCGCTTTGAGAATGTCCTGAGTGTGGTGAGAGTGTCTCGGTAAAGAGATTTAGAGGTTACCTTCGAGAGATGGGAGGCAAGAGAAGAGTATGAGATAGAGATCGTCCCGTTCTGTGGTCTCGGATCATAGCTGGTCGTTAGTGCTTCCCAGTGGGGAAAAGTCAGAAAATTCCCTGTGTTCCCGTGTGTTCCAAAGTGAACACCGGGAAATTTTCTAACACAGGGAAAAGTGGGACTCACTGGGAAAATGCAAGGGACACCGGGAAAATAAACACAGGGAATTCACTGGGAAACTTGGTTGAAGTTTAATGAAGGGTGAATGAAAATTTGTTTTTTGGATGGATGAAATTGTCAAATTGGAATGAATGGTCATAGATGAAAATTTGTTTTTGGAATGAATGAATTTGTCTATTTAGAATGAACAATCATTGATGAAAATCTATTTCTTGGATGGATGAAAATATCAACTTGGATGGACATACTTGGGATGAAAACAATGCTATTTGGATGGAAGAAATTGCAATTTTTGATGGACTAATATGGATGTTAAATTGTAATCCATTATTAGGTTCAAAAGAACATTGTGGACTAAGCCACTAATTGAAGGAAATCAACACACTAAACACTCAACTACCACACTAGCTACTATGATTCTACAACATGAGCACCACCTAACATCGAATCAAATTAGTGACCGGTCTATTTCTGAACAGGCACTGCGAACACTTTCCAACTTTCCAACTTCGGTAGTTTGGCAGTAACTCTTGGAATTCTCAAGGCACTGTGAACTTCTCCCACACTTTACAACTTCCACTGCGGCTCTTGAATTCTCACATCCTCCACTACCTCTCACACAACTCAATCCATGATCTACTCTAATGCAAAATTCTAGACACCCCTGTAATGGCCTGTTTTGATCATGCACAAAAATAAAACCAACTGTAAGTGAAGAATCGAATAATTATTTGACATTTTGGTGTACAATTTGATTACACTCTACTAATCCATTGTACATAGTTTCGTAATCACACATTAAATCTAACTATTGAATACCATACTCTGTAAATACATAATGTGGTATTCTGTCCTTACACAAACTCTCGATATTTGGACTAGCAAAAAGAAGACTCAACCTCTAAGAATGGAAATGTAATGCTGATGAGAGATATGTATATTCTTTACCTTGAGTGATTTCCCTCCGAGTATAATCTGATCCTCATTTGCTATGCTCCAATTGGCGTATTGAGTGATACTCCTGCACATCAAGCATAAAATTGCTATCCATATTATGAAAGGAAAGTCTTGGAAAAACTTCATAACCAACAAAGCAAGCTCTGTAAAAGTTCCGTGTGTGAATGTGTGCAGACATTTTCACACAGCTCCTGCAAGCTATCTGAGGAATCCTCGAAGGTGATGTCATAGTAATTGTGTTTGATAGCTATTCTGGGGATGGTCTCGAAAATCCTATATCCATACCCTTGTCCCTCATAAGGAGGGAGAACAGGAATCTGTCCTCAAGAAGTGTTGGAAAGCAATTATCAATTGGCGACCCCATATTCCAGCCAAGTATTCTTCAATCTAAAATCAAACATGCTCAGAAATATAGATTGCAAGGAAAAAATAAAGAGGCCTATTCACTTACAAGAAAGAATCAGTAGACTGGGGTATAATTTCAAGAAAAGCTTCCCGATTCTCAATCAGAGCCTCACCAAAAATTTCCTACACCATTAACATGCACACATTATTTTTTTTAAATAAAAATCAAGTGATATTTTCTTGACCAAAAACCAATCAAGAAGCTCATCCTTGTCCTCTAAGAGATCGTCAGAAACTACAAAATATTCTTATTAAAACATTGATACTGCATACGTTGACAATAAATCAGTATTATGCACAAGATTCACCTTCATTTTTGCAGACAGATTTGCAGTTGGGTTCCCAAGTCCTCCATCCTGAAGTGAGCAGAATGGTCACCTCTTAATAATTGATTGGCAAAGTCAAAGTGGTACCATTCAGGAAATGCAACATCTTGTCTGTTATAGGTATTGTAGATCGTAATCATGAAGATATTGCAGATGAAGTTCAATCGTGCAAGTTACTTGATAATTGTAATTTGCTAAGGATCCTTGTATAACTAACATAATTGCCATTATCAAATCAGACAAGGAAAACAACTCAAAAGAAACCACGAGTAAGACATACCCGAAATTTCACATCGTAGTGAATATTAGCATGCGCATAATAGGAGGCAGTGTGAAGCCACACATCAATCTGCAGGCAATATGTTTCGTCAAAGCCTACATCACTGGAAAAGAATCATAGCAGTGCAAGTAATGCTAGAAGTGGACGAGCTAGTCAGTAAAAGACCTTCAAGCCTTTGTATCCATATATTCTTCCTTTTTCCCCAAAAAAACGTTCCGTGAACTCCGAAGGGAATGGAAAATCATCTTTGTCTCCATGTAGATCGTTGGCAGTTCTAACTGCATTGCATCAAGCACAAGCCAAAATAAGCGATAGCGAGCATACTGACCACCAATTCTAACAAACCGTGAAAACATCCCAGCATTCAAAACCTTACTACATACCAAGTTGAATAAAGCAGCTCTGAATAAAACAATTCATTAGGTCAGAGAAGAAGGAACGCAATGCTCATACTATGAGTTGCAACCGTGAACCAGCAAGGGAAATTTATGGTATAAACCAATGGACTCACCAAGATGCAATGTGATTGATTCGTCAGCGTTGCAATACTTCCCAATCACTGCGCAATGCAACAACCACTAAAGCTGTGAGAAGAAGAATTTCACCTCAAGCACATTCTTTGATTGATTTCGTTTGAAGTGCCTCCAATTTGTAACAGAAAGTGACAAAAACACTCAGCATTTGATAAATCCCATACAAAGAGTCCGACCTTTTAATTATTAAAACCTGAGACAATACTCAACGCTTCAGTACTATTGATCCTATAATAAATAAGATTCTAAGTGATTCAATTTATGGGCTCTATATGTCAGGTGTCAAACATTTCGATATATATTTGGTAGCCTAATGTGTGAATTATTACCCAAAACTCAAAACATAATTTTTAACTATAAGTAGAAAGTTAGATTTCATGCAGAGGAGACTGTTGATGGACAAAAAATAGTATAAATTAAACACAAATGTTAGGCACCTGACACCAAATTGCACACGCCATCAAATGACCCGAGCACTCATCATTTCATCAATTGGTAAGCAAACTGAATGCACAAAGGTAATTCTCTTCATCACTCAGCTGACCTTGAACATAGGACACACCTCCACTAGCACACTTATACAAATCATTGCAGGTCAATTATCAGCAACCAAAGTAACTTGGTGCAATAAAAGTCGCCCATCAAAGCAGCGAGTTTATGCAATGCGCACCCTCACTACACAGACACGCTAGGGTTTAAAGCACGGTTTGCCTTATTAACCGAAATCCACCAACCACAATGCCTAAACTAACAGTGCAGCTTCACATCACAGTCTATCTCATTACGAAATGTGTATACCTACATTACACAGTTCATCTCAGGATGCCTAAATCACAATTGAATCCACAGACATACCAATTTGCCAGATAAAAAACCAGAGTCATTCGATTAATCCAACAACGCATAAATCCGGAAGCAAAAGCAAACTAAAGAAAATGCAATCAATAAAACCGAGAGAAAAAGGGTTTAGGGTAGGCGCAATCACAACTGCTCACACCTGTGTGCGTATCCAACTTGCGGCGCAAGTGTAGGACTCAGAGTCTAGGGCCCACACGTCTTGTTTTGCGTGAAGGTCACAAATACCAAAACTCGCAACTCAAGCTTTGTAGATGTCGCACATCGTCAAGTTGCAAAGCCAAAGATAATCTTGAAAGACATACAACACAATCAAAGTCAAGCAAGGCACAAGAACAAAAACACCGCAAAAATTTCCTAAGAAACCTACAGCTAGCTTGAATCCTACCTATAGTTTTCTTATACATGAATTAAGCCACACATTTCGTTTGCTAAGTTGAAATCAAGGAGCTAGAAGCGGGGCTACATGCACTGTTGGAGTGCCTGAAATGAATTTGCAGCGGAAGCCTGAAATTCGATCGAAGCTAACTCCAGTAGTCTGAAAGTTGGAAATTCGATCAAGGAAGTGCGAGTACACAAGAAGACGGACCCCACTTGACTAGAATAGCAATTTACAAAACACTTGAATTCAAAAAGGAAGGTGAAGAAAAAACTTGGCCGAAGTTGACCTTACGTACCTCATCAGACCTAGTAAGTTGTTCTCTGCGATCCAGAAATGGTGAGGTCTTTGACTTCTTTGGGGTTTAGCTCTTGGCCGAAAAGTCTCGTAAATAAGTTCCCCTTCGAAGCATTTTCTGCACAGTCAACATGAGCATAACGCCCACTTGCATAAATTGTCCTGGCAAAGCCTTCAGTGCATTTTTTGCAATACCTACATGTTTTGCCTACCCAGCCTTTATCTACATCCGCTCCATGAACTGCATCCGATCAACCGGGGAAGTTTTCAGGTCAAAACCCTCTCAATAATCCACCAAGTCTAGTTCAATTCAAGTCATCTCACTCTGAAAAATAGATGCATAAGTGCGGGCAAACTGAAACCCTAACTATGAGATATCACAAACTACTCTCACCTTCGACAGAGTCCTCGAAGAAATCCCTGTATGTTCCTCTGATTTTGTGACGTAATGCTGCGTGTCTCTTTTCTTCTAATGCACCTATTATTGTTTAGAATAACATGATTGTACTCATATCTGAGCTCCTGGTCCGCTGTCCGAACTGGAGGAAAATTGGTCCGACATGGAAGAGATGCAATGTTTGCCGAGGAAGTCATGATGCCTTCAATAACACAAAAACCTGTATTAGTTTCATTCAATTTGGACAACGAACACTATACAACATTCGGCACTATCCTGCAATCCCGCCATAGTCATATTGTGCAAAAAGCAGGGAAAAAACAATACTTTGACATGCTTCCACCCAAGTTCATGAATACAATATTTAGGGTGACGAACTCACCTAAAGCATCCACCCAAGTTCATGAATCCTTGAGTTTGGCAGGAAGTCGCCTTTTCCTTGTTTCCTTCCTCTGAACACCACCTCCTCCAGCAATGACTTCTACATTTGGATTCAGAGGTAAAAGCGGTACAGCTTCCAGTGAAGAGGCCCTTTCTTCACTTCGTGGTGGCATTAGGGATAGTCTTTCTTAATGTGGCTCTTGTACTACCAATCGTACGGCTCTAGGAATACTCCTAGAACTTTTACGATAGTGCTTAATTTCTAAAACATATTTTAAGATGTCTTTGCCTTTCCAACAAAGCTTAGTACCATCTTCAAGGAATTTTATGTCATCAATTCTTTCATCATTGTCACCAAAGGATCGCATTTGACAACAATAAGATCGTAATTTCTTCAAGAAATCTGGATTCCAACGTAGTGAGGGAGATCTCAAGAACTCATCAACAAAATCATTCTTACTTGGCATGAACCATGATCGAACAATTTCTTGATTCTTCTTCATTTTTTTTTGTTGCCTCTTGTAGCAATGATGTTGCTTCAAGAAGCTCTTCCCCCAGATAATGTCTCGAGGCAAACCTCTCACTCTTTGCCCATAAACTCTGTCATATAATGTCAAGTTTGGACATTGAGGCAAATGCCACAAATTTGTCACCGTTGACTCATCGGCGATTGCTTCCAAGTCCTTGCCTGTAGCACTTTCGACTTCTCTCACTTCCTCACCTTGCACCTCACTAGACAATCCACACTCACTGCACCATTTTGAACTTGCCCTCAAGTACTGGGATCCACAATTATCACAAAACGCCATCCCTGATAAAGCAAATGAAAAATGAAAACTATTTTCAGATCATTACTTGATTTCATGTGAAGCACTTCTACTAGCATTACAGATGACCAAATAAAACTCCAGTGAACATCAATTCACAATACAGTTCATAGTAAGAGCATGCACCAAGGGAAATGAAGCAATTAAAACCTCAATTCAAAGACTAATTCAAAAGGTGTTACTTCAAGAAGACATACTTGCACCTAGTTTTGAAGAAGACACCTGCACTTTCTACAACAAAGGCGTACATCGCAGAAGAGTTTTTCAAACAATCGACTATCGCAAATAACTAAACACAAAGAAAAAAAACTCAATAGCAGCAAGTTTTCTCAGGAGCATGCACTGGACAAAGGAAAACGTAGATGAAAGAAGTTGGCTACGCTTCCCGTGAAGCAAATCGAGCGAGCAGAGAGCAAATGCGGCTATCATCAGAAGAGGCGGTGAGTACAGCTTGACGGCAATCATCAGAAGATGGTGAGTATGGTTTGACGCATGCAAGACACCACCTGGCCCACCTAAAAAAAGCAAATAGTTCTGTCACCCTAACAAATATCCGAAGGACTACAAGTTCAATGAAAAAAAATTATTGAATAAGGCGATTAAAATATTAAATTCCTTTTCATATACTAGAATGAAAAAACACTCTAATTTTGTTCAAAGATTTTTAATCAATTTTATTGCCTACTTGCTAAAAATCTCCAAAAAAGACAAATTCATAATTCTCTATTTTTAGGTTGACTTTTGAAAGAAGTACCTCCACACCAAAGAACGTGACATTTGGTTACCATATTAAACTATTATACTATTAATAGTTTTGGCAAAATGGGGTAATGTATTCCTCAAGTGACCATTCAAGATATTGTTGCCTTGTGGAGGAGGTGCGAAGTCCTTCAAACAAATTTAAATTAATTAATGCCGGAACACAAATGAATTAGGCATCTAACCTATATAGTTTCATGTTTTGTAAGCCTTCTTTCTACTTACTATTTTTTTCCTATATGTTGTACAATTTCAAATAATCTGAAAATTTTCAAGCATGTAGACAACTTCACTTGAAAAATGAATCCAAAGAGTTACAATCATTTGGGACATTTTTCTATACAAATATGGTCTTCTGAAGTGCAGCTGCTCGGATTTCCGTAGTGGTAAAAAATTAATTTTTGTCACTTCAAACACTAATATCTTGCAATCTACACAGCAAAAATTACTAAAAAAAACTTCTATATATTTTTAAACCTATGCTCTAAAATATCCTGTGGTTACTTTTGTCAAAAAATGTTTTTTTCTTAAAATTTGATAATTGCATAAAAAATGACAGTTTCAAAGTGGTTTTGGTGAAAACATAGTAAAAAAACTTTAGAGGTTAAGAGACACAATATTCTATCATTGCTATCCAAATTACCCATCTTCTATTTTATTTTTAAGAAATTATTCCAAAAGTCATATGGTGTCATGAAAATAGGCCATTCTAAGACAAAAATGAATAGTATTTCTTGTAACAATCCTCTTACACCTAATAAGGAAGGTGCGTGGAACAAAATTCGAAAACTTTGATTGCGATCAATGTCAAATATTTGTATTTTGAGTGAGCAAAACAAGTTGTTATGCACATTGTAAGATGACATTATTTGACTTCACTTCAACAAAGTACCTAGACACTTTAGGCCAACACTTTAATGACCTTGAATTGGAAGTATGAATTTCTTTTCTAAATTCAAATGTTATCAACTTCATATATGCCTACTTAGGTTTTGTGACACTTAATTTATAATCTACAATATTATGTACTTCTATTTTATTTATAGTCCAAGATTCAAAAAGAAGTTCCAATTCTCTTTCTCTTAATAAAATACAATGAACTTGCAGTTTCTAGCAATGTCTCCTTAATACCCCTTCTTATTGTTACCGGACTACTATTTTTAAAAATTTATGTTAGCAAACCACAAATAACTTTCCATCTTAATTCCTAAGTAACCAAGTCCTTCTCTTACAAAAAAATACACTCAAAACTACCATTTCTATAACTAAAAGTAAAAAATTTGAAATTTTTTCTTGCACATCTATCCTTACGGTCTTACACCTAACTAGTATGAGTATATGTGCAAAAAGTTCTTAAAATTTTGATTGCATAAATTGCAAAATCCCCATATTTTAAGCAGAAAAAAATACTAGTTTTTAAGCACATTGTGGGGCTATATTATTTGACTATTATTGTCCTTAACTTAATTTTTTGGTACAACAAAGTTTTTAGCTTTCAATCTTTGTAGTATATTATTCAAATAGACTGTTGGGCTGTGGAAATTGAAATATTGAATGGAGGATTGAACAATCTTAAACGTCCTATGCCAGTTTTATTTATTCCTGCATCATCACAGAAAATTTTGAAAGATTCTGAAGAACAAGTCATGACAGTTTTTCTGGAGCCGCTTATAAGAGAGATTGAGTCCCTGTTTATCAATGGATATGATGTTGACTATAACTTTCCATCAGAAAATATTTCTCTGAATATAAGTCCAACTAGTGCAATTGGACAATCAAAGTTGAGAGCTATGCTTATGTATTGGACAGGTGACCATCCAGCTCAATGCAAAGTTGCTGAATTGAAATTATCAGGCTACCATGCTTGTCGTCGTTGTCATATGGTAGAAAAATCACTAGGACACAATGTTGTATATCCTGACAATCGAAGGCAGGCACAATATGATCCACCTCTTCCTCGAACCATTGAAAGCATCTATATAGAAGCTCAAGCTTTAAAGACCTCAGCTACCTCCACTCGGTCAAGAAGGCAAAGCAATGTGACAGCATATTCTAAATTGTGGAGGCTCTATGATATATATGGTTTTAATTTGAGCTTGGATATTGTTTACGATTCAATGCATATTCTGCCATTGAACATTTTAAAGATTTATGTGGAGCACTTAGCCAGTGAGAATAGAGTTGGTGAAGTAGATAAGGCGTTAGTAATAATTTCAAAACATAGGCCTAAGGAACTTGGAGCAAGATGGCCATCAAATTATTCAAATAGACTTTCATATTGGAGAGCCGAAGAGTATCAACACTTTATACAATGGTGTTTGCCTTATTGCATACAAGAAATGAATGTACAGAAGACAAACAAGTTGTATGCAATTGGACAAATCCTGACAAAAATTGCTAGATTATTTTTTTCTCATTCGCGGACAAATGGTTGGACACATGAATTTGCGGGACCAAGTGGTCCAACCATTTGTCCGCGAATGAGAAAAAAATAATCTAGCAATTTTTGTCAGGATTTGTCCAATTGCATACAACTTGTTTGTCTTCTGTACATTCATTTCTTGTATGCAATAAGGCAAACACCATTGTATAAAGTGTTGATACTCTTCGGCTCTCCAATATGAAAGTCTATTTGAATAATTTGATGGCCATCTTGCTCCAAGTTCCTTAGGCCTATGTTTTGAAATTATTGCTAACGCCTTATCTACTTCACCAACTCTATTCTCACTGGCTAAGTGCTCCACATAAATCTTTAAAATGTTCAATGGCAGAATATGCATTGAATCGTAAACAATATCCAAGCTCAAATTAAAACCATATATATCATAGAGCCTCCACAATTTAGAATATGCTGTCACATTGCTTTGCCTTCTTGACCGAGTGGAGGTAGCTGAGGTCTTTAAAGCTTGAGCTTCTATATAGATGCTTTCAATGGTTCGAGGAAGAGGTGGATCATATTGTGCCTGCCTTCGATTGTCAGGATATACAACATTGTGTCCTAGTGATTTTTCTACCATATGACAACGACGACAAGCATGGTAGCCTGATAATTTCAATTCAGCAACTTTGCATTGAGCTGGATGGTCACCTGTCCAATACATAAGCATAGCTCTCAACTTTGATTGTCCAATTGCACTAGTTGGACTTATATTCAGAGAAATATTTTCTGATGGAAAGTTATAGTCAACATCATATCCATTGATAAACAGGGACTCAATCTCTCTTATAAGCGGCTCCAGAAAAACTGTCATGACTTGTTCTTCAGAATCTTTCAAAATTTTCTGTGATGATGCAGGAATAAATAAAACTAGCATAGGACGTTTAAGATTGTTCAATCCTCCATTCAATATTTCAATTTCTACAGCCCAACAGTCCTTGTACCTTGTAATTATTCAAATAAACGCACTTCTCTTTACATGACAAGCAACAAATGTCGTGTAGAGAGGAACGCCCTTAGAGAATACATAGGGTGTCTGGCTGGAAGTTCTTGAGTATCAACAAGAATGTCTTGAACTTGAATCTTCACTTGGTCTTCCATTGGCCTATCTTGGATCTACAAACAAAAAAAATTGTCTGTTTTCTATGGTCGGTCGAAGTCTCAGCCTTCTCTTATGAAAGGCAGCAAACGTCCCTTCACTCAAACAAGCACAATTTTCAGCTCACAACTTCCAATCAAAAATTTAAAAAAATTTAAAGCTCAACATCAAGACACAACATTCTTCAAATTTTCATCTCATAATCTTTCATACACAACTCACAATGATCCTCCAAACATTTTGGGCTCTCCTAAACTCACAACACAATAATAATCTTTAAATATCCGGATCCTTTTCTCAAACTCCCAACTTCCTAATTATCAAAGAAGAAGAAGATGCCTACCAAACATATATATCCTAAGTTAAGTGGGAGATGCTTAAATAGACCTTCAAACATCTATTGGCCAAAGTAAAAGAACAAGAACGTAAATTCAAGTTCACTCTCCAAAGCCAATGAAACTCAAAGATCAAACTAGGAGATAAACTAATTGTAACTTCTAACCTTATCTTCTAAATATATAAATAGAATATAAGATTAAAATTAGATATTTAAACTTCAACCAAAGTAAATGAAAGTAAAAACTAAAGTGAAAGAACAATCCTAAGACTCTAAATCTCATGACTTCATAAAAACCCTTCAATTCAACATTTTAATGTTGAACTTCAAACTTAAAAATAGATTCTAGAACTTGAATTTTAAAATCTAATTTGAATACAAAATACATATACATTTTAAATAGTGTACGCATTTACATCACGACAACGGGCGGCTAGGGTTTCCCTCTTCCATCCTCCCATTTTTGTATTTTCCTGCCACACTTTGTTATTGTATTCTTGCTTACTCGGTTTCCTTATTGTTGCAACATTCCATTTGCTCGATCGTTAGAGCTTGAACCCTAGGTGTCGGAGCAACTTCGTGCCTCGGCATCAGAGCTCATTGAAGCTTGTTGGACTTGGTTTCGCTGGTGAGTTTCTAGTAGGATAGGTACTGATTTTGCTTGATGAAGGTTTAAGTTTTTGTTTGCATGATGAAAGGACCTCGTCTCGTAGGCTTGAAGAAATTCACATGGATTTCAGTGAGTGTTAGAGCTTGAGGTTAGAGTTCCAGGATCTTTGCTTATATTGCAACAGAATGCATCGCTTGTTTGTCTTTGTCATTCAATCACTTTCTTGTTTTCATGATACAATTGCATTATGTTTTGCTTTTTAGTATTCATCTCAATGTTTAATATTTTATTTTGCCAATTCTTTGTTCACCAATTCTTCCCCAATGTTGATAACATCTTGGTTTTGAAGACTCAAAGATCCATTTCTTTGAATTTAGTTTTTACAACATTTCCCTTACAAACAAGTGTTTGTAATTCCTTCAATGTTTCTTCAATTTGAAAATTTTATTTTTTCGAATTGAAAAGCCTCATGTACCCCTACATGAAAATGAAGAACAAATGACATTGTGCCACTTGTACCCCATCTAAAAAGAAATTAGAATTTCACATTAAAATTAACATTCCGCCATATGCACCAAAAGAGGCAGTAACTGCCTATACATTTCAATATATTTACTTGAAGTTTTAAAACCATTTTTCATACATTAAATACACCCCTGTTGAACTATTTGCCTTCTTAGGCTTGAGTATGGTCATATCATTTTTTGGCATGATTTATTAAAGCTCAAAATAAAGGTTATTAAATTTTTTTCCTCATATAAATATTTTTGTCTACATGCAATGATTTGTTTCATTGAATGTGAACCAGAGTAGATGGGAAAGTTGTGGAGAATTTTTTTTTGGTGGCAATCAATACATCTTCAAAAAACACATACAAGGTTCATTCTTTTTCCCAAGTTTTATAATTTAAAAAAAAATGTTTTTCATAGTATATTTTGTTTATTAAAATAATCTTACCATTGGAAGTAGTAGTTTCCGATTCCGTCTAAGAACTACTAACAATTTAGTTCACTTTCCTATTGACTATTTCTTATTTGCTTCTACTTAACATTTTTTTTAGGAGTGATTTTTTTTTCAAATCCTCAATTAATTTTTCAGCATGAATTTAACTTAAAAAAAAAATATTAAAAAAATTTTGAAGTTAAAAAGTTCCAAAATCAAAATTTTTAGATAAGCAAAGTGTAAAGAAAAAAAAATTGTTCACTTAAAAGACAAATATCTTGCAATCTATTTAGTCAAAAAATAATAATCTAATGATGACCATCAAATAAAAATTGTTGAATATGATTCATAGATATTATTTATTCAATTAAATCAATTACTTTCCTACCCAATACTTTCAAAAGAATTTGAAAGCTAAAGTTCAAAATTCTTTATAAATTATACATGATTGAATGCTTGTAATTTTTTAAATATTCTTTTTTCTTTGAATTCAAAAAGTTAAGTTCTAGTCATTACAAATATTTAAGATTTTCATTTTATTTGTTTAATCAAGTCATATTTCAAGGTTCATTTTTTGAAATAAAAAAGTTTCTTTTTGATGTCAAATTTATATATACACCTTAAATAGTTGAAGATTAACAAAAGGAAGTTGTGAAATCTATTTGGTGAAATGAAAAAGAAGTATTACAAAAGTCTACAAATATTTAGATAAATGAAAATGAAAAAAATTGTATACTTGACACATGCTTGAGTTCATTCACTATTCAAAATTTTCACCTCTTGTCTTTTAGGTGTTAAGAATCCAAGACAATTTAATTTTGATTCAAAGTAAACCAATTTCAAAAATCCATAATTTATTTATACAAACAAAGACATGCTTAAGAACACTGAAATTATCTTTTACTTGCCAATAAATTCCAATAGTTGCCAATTACATTTAACTCCTAATGATCCTAGTGACCATTTTCTAGTTGCTATGCATTCTTTTTTGAGTTGTCCATTCTCACATTTTGAATTTTTTCTAAAAACAAAAATTATTTGTAAAAAATAGTTTGTATTATGATACCAATGGATATGGTTTCATCAAATTCTAAGTTAAATTGTGCCTTGTCAAATTTTTTAAAGCTAAGTGGTGTAGTGTAGTTCATCACTTATGTTTTGTAGCTCAATCAATTGGGCATATGTCAAACAATGTGATTGTTATCTATCAACAAATCTAAGTAGCTTCTTTAAGAGATGAATGTGCTAATTTTTGTTTTCTTCACACAAACTACATTTCAATGATCATTGTGCATTGCAAGCTTCAACCAAAATTGCAAAATGACTAGAATGTTGTGAAACTTGACGTAAGCATTTTCAACTCTATTGTCTTTCACTCAATACAAAAGGTGATTGTTTCAAAATCTTCTCACTAAGAAAGACTCTTTAAAAGTGCATTGCCCTATTTTCAATGATCCAAATAAAACTTCAAGCTTAAACATCTACAAAATTGTGTGGTTAAATAATTTGGAGTTTTCTTAGGGTACTCACTCTCAATGTGAACTACAAGATCCTATGGTTACATTCTATGTGATCTTAAATAATAATAAGCAACCAAATTGCTCAAGTTCTTGATAATTTTGGCCCATTTTGAAGTACAACTTCCTTCGATCATCATGAGGTGTTTTTTTTGGCTTACTAGTGCTAGATTCCACTAGAAAAATATAATCTGGCTAGAAATTGGCAACAAATTGTGAATTCTTTTGCTATAAAAATTTGAATTAAACAAATTGTTCAATGAAATTACTAAATTGTGGATGAAAACAAAATCATGGACATGTAATATGTATTGAGTACTCACATCAAGAAGTGACCCCTCCACCACATTAGTACTGTTGCAATATTGTTTCAATCTTTGTGCAATATAGTACTAAAATTATACTATTATTATACTATAGCAATACTACAAAAATACTATTTCAATGGGATCACACTGTTTTAGGTGTAAGAATATCGTTGCAGCAATGCTTCAGTATAGTTTTAGTACTATACTGTGTAAAGTCCGAAACAATATTGTTTCAATGGAGGGTTTCTTTCCCGATGTACCAATGTGATATTTTCTATCCATAATGTGGATGAATGTTGAAATTTGGAGCACCACTGTACCATTTTGCATCACGACTATAAGATTTTGCATCAGCACTTTGGCTCTTCATCATAAATAAAAATAAACTAAAAAGCCCTGTTACTCATTAGGGGATACTAATAGGCCATCTGCTAAGTTGCTGCTGATGTATTTACTGTTGATTATGGGTGAACTTGCGTCACGCATACCGAGCCCGAGTGCTTATCGGAGAAAGAAAAGCCCGCCTTCCCCAGAACTGGAGTGATCCAGTCGTGACGGCCTGGGAAGCTACGCCATGGCCACAGGCCCCGGACGCCATAGCCGGCCATAGCCAATTCCGGCCCTGCCCCGCGCAAGTCAAGTGCAGCTTCCTTCCTTTCAGGCCTCGGCTTCTTCTTCTTCCACCTCCTCGTCAGTTCCGCAAGCAGCCTTCTCGTTCTCGCCCTTGACGCCAGGACCAGGGCGAGTTTTCGTCGTCCCCACCACGCGCCTCGTCCCACGAGGGCTCTAGTGGAGCAATTCTCGAAGCTCTTCAGGTCCAAGGGCGCTTCCGATTTGGCTGGCGCCGGCGCTTCTTGCTATTTATTCCACTCCCGCTGCTTCATCAGGTAGCAGTCGACGGTCGGCGACGGCTGCGGCACTTGGGCTCCCGTTTCTGCCGGGCTTCGCTGTTTCTTCTTTAATTATTCTCTTCGACGATTGTACTGGAGTCCGCTCAATTGGTCACTTATCATCAACCTCTTCCGTTCTATTGCGTGTGATGATCTCCAATTGTACCCTACTTTGCGGGTGGATATGGCATGGCGGCTTAGAGAGTAGGGTTGGGTGATTGGAGGAAGAGCGAAGGAGATTCTTTTGGAATCGGAAATATGTGGACTGTGCCGGGTGAGGGGGGTGTCGGAGGGTGCTGAAGGGGTGATCGATCCTCGAGTTCGGCTCCTCCACAGGACATAGTTGTCGGCTTGTTGGCTCTGAAGGGTGTGCGCCGAAGCGTGTCTAATTGTCAGCTTTCTCTGGTGAGTTCCCTTTCTTGATTTGCTTTTGGTTTGCTACGAAGTGGACAGGTGCACGGGGCAAGGGAAATCTTCTGGACGACCTTGGTACCTTGCTTGCGCTCAATTAGGAACAGTTGACCTTTTCTTTCATTTTAGAAGGCTTCTTGGTGTTCAATTTGTGCACTAATCTTCCGGCAGGTTAGCGTTAAGCACACTTTTTCAATTTGAGCGCCTCGTCTTGCAGTGGCAGCCCGCGATGGTAGTTGTTGTGTCCGTGTTCGAGGTTCGTGGATTGTAGTTTTGAGGGTTCGACCCGAGAGTATGAAGGAAAGGGATCTTTTCTGGGGAGAGCGGAGAGCCTTGAGAGTTTTTAGGTTTTGTAGGCGGAAGATTCCTACCGGCAATTGGAAGTGCAGCATGGACGAGAGTATCGACCCCCGTCTTGCAGTAATTCTCTTGAGGTCCTGCACCAGGGAATCTCACGTCATGCTGAATTGCTGTACACTTTAGTACGTGTCCTTCTCGTGAAGGACAAGTGTCCTACTGGCTCGCCGCGAAGTGGCAGTTTGAGCCACACGTTGTGTACGTCATGTAAATTATTGTTCCTTTTTTAATATCAAGTGGGTTCGGTCTGTCGTGAGAGTCTGCGCAGCTTTGATTTTTCATGAATTGCGTTCCACAGACTGTGTGCACGCGCAAGTCATTGGCAGGCTTATTGATTCCTACGCCGTACTTTTGCGGAAGCCAACTTCTTCTGTCAGTGACGTGGTAGGCACCTTCGTGGCTTGGAATAATGACCTGATGGTCAAGGAATAGATGCTTTTGCGAAAGCCAAGTTTTCCTGTCAGTGATGTGGTAGGCACCTTCGTGGCTTGGAATAATGACTGAATGGTCAAGGAATTGATGCTTTTGCTTGAGTGCGAGCCGCATTTGGGAGGCGGAGCCGCAAATTGTGAATTATTGTTCCAGTATGAATAGCCAACGTATTGATTTCGGTCATTCGGGATTCGACCTGTATGGTTTAGATTTAGATTCCGGCAGGGACCAGTGTCTTCTCACTTACCCAGCCCTGCAGCCCAAGTGGCAATGAGTAAACTTTCGAATCTCTGGCAGGGGGATCACTGTTGATTAGCAATGGCACGACTTGGCGCATTTGTTGACGTGCTCGATACTGTGCCATTGATTGACATGGAGATCGTCAGCTTGACTCTTGGGCTTCCTCCTTCCCTTTGTTATTTGGTTGGATACGAGTTGCTCGGAATCGATAGATGTAGTTCATAGAGTTTAAGAGCGTTGATACCTGCAGTTTGCGCTGATTTCTTAATCGTGTAGCCTAGTTTCCTTGAGCGAAGGAGTGGGATCGAAAAACATCGCTATTTGGTTTGATTTTTACGACATACTTGTTTCACGATCGATAACTCTTAACAGGTTCGCTGAGAAGATTTAGTATAGCGATTGCAATTCAGTTTTTCATCCTGGCGTCGTATAAGCTGCTCCTTTTGGAACTGTAAACGAGTTTCCGGAATTGTTGAGATGGTAGATTGCCTTTCTGAAAACCTTCGAGAGCTGCATTAGTTTGAACGCTGTACTAATTGATTAGTGGCAGTGTGACATAGAAGCTCAAGGTTCTGTATCTAAATTTCCGTCTTGTGCCTTATCTTCCGTCGTAAATGCCAGCATTCATTAACACGGTTTTCTAGACTCTTTTCATTGCCCATGCTCTTTCGGAGGCTTGCAAATAGTGGATCTGAACGTCTTGTGTTGGTGAATTGCAGGTTCAGGTCAACAAATTGACCTCAATTGGCTGCCAGTTGCTCTTTCTTGACTGAGTTGAATCACGGGGTTGGTGGACAAGAAACATCAATGAAGTGTTACTACACAGTTTAGCAAACCCCAAAATGTGCCATGGAGAAATTTTTGAATAGCGCGCTTGGAGGAAGTTATTGATGGGAGAGGCAATGGGTGTTTTTAGCGATGGAGGCTAGAGGAGGGCCATTTGATTCTGGAGGTCGAGAAGGTGTCTACTTGAACGAAGCGAGTTGAATTCTTATGAAGTTATGAACACAAAGAACGACTCCAATTTTCCGACGGATCCCTTGAAAAGATGCTCGGGTGGTTCATGAAAATGGTGATGTCTTGTTGGCGTCCAGCAAGGAGACATTCGCAAGGGCAGGATGGGATAGACCGTCAAGACCCATTGCTTTGGGGCAAGGATCTTTGCCCCCATACTGTCGGAGAGTACTCTTACTCCGTTGTCCAGGCGAATGCCATTCTGGAAGATATGAGTCAAGTGGAGACTGGCTCTTTCGGCACCTTTGTGGGCGTGTATGATGGTCACGGTGGCCCTGAAGCTGCTCGTAGCGTGAATGAGTGTTTGTATAATTTCTTTCAGAGGAATATCTCCGAACAAGGGGGTATGTCCACTGACGTTCTCTGCAAATCGTTTAAGGAAGCGGAAGATCGATTTTTCGATGTCGTCCAGAAGGCCTGGCTGATCAAACCTCAACTTGCTGCTGTCGGCTCTTGTTGTTTGGTCGGTGTCGTCTGCAGTTCCAAACTGTATATTGCCAATGCGGGCGATTCCCGCGCCGTTTTGGGTAGTTTCAGCCGTGACACTGGCAGTGTGGTTGCTCGGCAGATCTCCGAAGAGCACAATGCGAGTTTCGAGTCCGTCCGGAATGAGTTATATGCGAAGCATGAAGACGATCCGCAGATCGTGGTTTTGAAACATGGTGTGTGGCGTGTGAAGGGCCTGATTCAAGTTTCCCGTTCCATTGGTGATTTCTATCTGAAGAATGCGGAATTCAACCGTGCCCCTCTCATTGCCCGTTTTCGCCTTTCTGAGCCTCTGAAGAGACCTGTGATGAGTGCCGAGCCGGCGTGCAATGTGATCAGCCTTAGTCCGCAAGATGAATTCGTGATCTTCGCGTCGGATGGTCTTTGGGAGCATTTGAGCAACAAAGAGGCCGTGGACATTGTGTACAGTCATCCTCGTGCCGGAATCGCGCGTCGTCTCGTGAAAGCCGCTCTTCAAGAAGCTGCGAAGAAGCGTGAGATGCGTTACTCTGATCTGAGGGGCATCGAGCGTGGGATCCGGCGTCATTTCCACGACGATATCACTGTTGTGGTTGTGTATTTGGACCCGAAGTTGACGAACCGAGGCAGTACTCCTTCTAGCCACACCTCTGCGAAATGCCCGGTGGACATGCCTCGAGGTGACCGTCCCCGTGGCTAGCGAGGCTGAGCATGGACAGATGTTGGTACCTTTTCACTGGGATGACCTGCCTTGATCGAGCTCGGTACTTGGTGAATGTGATCAGCCTGCGGCCTGTTCGGTTGTTCCCTGCCGTCTGCAAGAATGCTTTTTAGTATCATTACGATATCCGTGGGAGTCCCCTGTTTTGGGCTGGTTTGTTCCGTGGAAGAGCGCTCAATTGCGCGAGGTGCAACCAGGCGTCCCTGCTGCTTCGAGTATGGATTTGGGTCCTCCCCAGCTGAAGCGAATAAAATGAGGAGTTTTGAGGAAGGCCTCCGTTCCCGACTCCTTCTATTGTAGGTGTCTGCCTGCAACTTTGGATGTGCCTTGAAGGTAATTTTGCAGATATAGGCCCGCATTTGCCTGATCATTGGTCGAATCGATTAAGTTCCAGCTGCATCGTCGGTGTAGTCATCAAGGCCACGAGTTTCTTTCTTTGTCTTTTTTTTTCCAATGTTCTCCACACGGTTTCCCTGTATGTGTATTTCAGTTAGGCCAGTGGCTCTTAGTTTTTTTGCTGCATCGGGAGCAGCCCCTGTATGGTTGGTTAGTTGGACCCGCGATCATCGAACTTGGGCGTGTGGACAGCCTTGTCTTTTACGGATTCCGTTTCTGAAATTGTTCTTTGGGTCAATGCCAGCCGCAGTGCAGTTCCCAAGTACTTTGTTGATGTTGGACTACCCGGGTTGAAGTATGTTATGACGTGGTACATTGAGGTGATTGCCGTCTTCGTTCGTGTCTGGGCTGTTTCTGTGAATTCACTACTTAGTGCCGTTGTAGTGGGTGGATCTGTTTCTCTTTATATTCCAGTTGAGCTTGTGTGTTAGTCCATTTTCTGGCGTCAAACAGGGTCTTTGATTCTAGATTGTATGTCTCCCTCTGAATTTTTCTGTTGTTATTCCTGCAGATACATTTGGTTGAACTTTGGATTTTGCTGAGATTCCTTCATTTTGCTGAGATCCCATCATTTTTGTGATGTTTTGCTGTGGTGGGAAATTTCCAGAACGCTGTTGGCTGTGCGGGTTATATTTGCTTCCCTTGTATATTTCATCCTAGAAGTGTACCTCTCCTATGTTTTTTTCGACTTTTGACATTCGACATCATTCTCTATCTGATGTTTTGGGTAACTGTGCCCTGTCGGATAATTGAAACCTTTGTATCTATGAGTGGACCTTTTCTGTTGTTGCTGAGTGTCATGTTATTTTGCAAGTACTTCTCTTTGTTTGAACTGGAATTGTATGATAGAGTGAGGAATTTCTGCTAAACTGTTAACCTTTTAGCTCCGAGCTGACACATTTTGGTCTCTGAGTGGTTGAAAATCATAGTACTGGCAAGTCTTTGGGGGGATTGGGCGGTATAGGTGTCATGAGGTGAGGGTGGGGGTTTGTAAGCACTGTATGCACTGATCACATGGTTATTTGGATTACAGAACTCTCAAAATACTTGATCGTGCGAAGGCATATATCTTGTGTACGTCTGTTTCCGTGGCAAAGAAGTGTAACAATATGAATGGTACTCGACAAAAATGATGAATTTATCTGTAACAAAATATCTTAACAATACAACTTTTAGTATGATGAGGTACTCCATAGCCAAATAACATTTATTAAAGAGTTTGTCCACATTGTTGTAAACCTTAAATGCCATGGCGGACTTTTAGTGTCCAATGGATGACGAAGAATCTTTCTTTCTTTGTAGGACAAAAGTGTAGCTATTCATCCTTGGTATTAGAGGTGGAAAAGGTAGAGTATTTTGACTTTTGATTAGTAGATGATGTCACACAATATCAAAATGCATGAATTCTATGGTCACTAGAAGTCCATTTGTCTTTGAATGGATGGTTGACGTATTACCATAATTTTGGTCTCTTGTACTTCCAATTTTGACTGTAAAGTATCATATATTGTGAATATCATGAACTATGAAAAGTCATTGAAAATTCTTCCAAAATTTACATTTTGGTGTATATTTAGAATGCATCATTTTAGAATTGAGAGAGTTCATTTTTTCCTCTTGGTCATTGAATCATTGCACCTCTAAAAAGCTTGCTTTCTAATTGCTTGTTACAAAAACTATTACTTTTATCCTTGGTCATTGAATCATTGCATCTCTCAAAATCTTGTTTTCTAATCATTTTTTTAGGAAATTTATTTAACCCTTGAAGTATAGAATAGTAGTTGTTGAAATGTTTTGATGCCATGGGAATCATTGGTATAAAAAAATTCAAAGTACTCATTAAAAGTCAAAGTACTATAAAAAAAAACTCCCCTTTTTATCTCTAATTCTAATAATCATTAGTTGTACTTTTGACCTATATAGGAAAATTCCTTCTCATTCATTAAATGCCAAACATTTGCCTCAATGTTTATGGGTTAACCTTGTAATGTTGTTGTAAACAGTAAGTATTACAGTAGGTGACTTTTAATGTAAGACCAAATCCTTCACTATAAGACAAATGGACAATACTAGTATCTTATACTTGACAAAATCCTTTAAGAGATTCTTTCACTGTAAGACTAATGGACATATTAAGTGCTTAGTGCATGACTCTTAATGGATGGCTCTCAATGTAAGGTATATCCAATACAATGGTATATTACACGCCTAGAAATTCCAAGAATTGTAGTGGGAAGTTGCAAAAACCCGTAAAAATCCACTACGCGTGCATGCACAAAAACGTGGCAAAAAGAACCATAGTCAAAAATGACTACGGTTTTTTCAGACCATGTTTTGTTATAGTATTATTCTACTAAAAAAATCCAAAAATCTTTCCCTTAAAGGACTAATTGCATTTTTAGTCATAGTGCCAACAATACATGCATTCAAAAACAAGTAACCCATCCCTTAAATCAATGCAAAATCTTCAATTTAGGTGCTATCATTTGGACATCCAAAATCCATGAGTAAAGTATGGCACTTTGTAAATGTTGTTAGTTCTATCAATTTAGATTATTTAAAGGGTGGTGGAAACACTAGGATTCTAGAAACAAGTTTCCGAATCACAATATTGACAACAAAGAAACCTAGTTCATTTTATGATCAAATTTTCATAGCACTATAGTAGTCACTAAATGCATCATCAACATTAGTGTCTAAGGAAGCAAATAGTACAATGTGCTTCATGTGGGAAGGCTAAGCTTACAAATCTACACAAATGCTCATAGTTTGTTACATTTGTCCTACAAAGTCATTCAATACAACAAATATTTATTAAATGGTTTAAATCAAGAAATGAAGCATTTTAGTGGAATAAAAATTCTACCTAATTTAGAGGTTTTTAATGAAACTCAAGGAGTAGCTAGCAATGAGAATATAATACTAAATACTTGAACATAAGAAATTGCATTATAACATTGTTAATGTAGCCACATTTAATTGTTATCCTACTACAAGATCAACACCTATAAATTATTGCCTAAAATGTAAACCTTTTGGAATGAGAATGGGGGATCAATTTTGGATATACATGTAATGGTACATTAAAATATTCATACTTTATTTATAGAATTTCAATAAATACATGTGAAGAGAGTTTAAATTCTTCTATCAATTGTCAACCACTTCCTATAAAAATGAAGACAATTCAATAATAGAAACTACACTAATAAAAATGTTTATTTGGATGCTTTTGGACATGGCTCAAAATAAACCAAAAGGTTACTTCCTACTTCTAACCTTCTTTTTATTATTCCACGAGACAATGACAATGAGATTGTTTTTTCACAAACACTACAACTTGGCATTAATTATGATATTGCTAGTTTAAGTAGGATATACTAAAATTGGCTTTGGCTCAAAAATGAATTTTATTACAAAGAAAACATATTACTTTCTCAAATGTATGTAAAAGAAACACTTCCAAAAAGGGATTCTTGTTGAACACCCGTACTTTCAAGTTCAAAAAATCATAACTATTTCTACAAGACTTTGAAAAATAATATAATTATTTGAAAAATACTGTTTTGGTGATGATTACAATCTTTACATATAACAATCAAACAATTTATCACATAAGAGGTTTTTTCGGGGTATTGAGAGACTGTTTCAACCTTGTTCTCCATTCTGTGAATCAGCCACTGCTGGTCAGAATTAAAAAATATTCAAAATTTAAAATTAATTAATTAATTAATTAAATAAAATATTATTATCTGATGTGGTAGTCTCTGTGCCACATCAGATCAACTGCTGGGACAGTTTTCAGCGAGTTCCCACAGTCCGAGAACTTGCAGTCTCCCAATATGGTAAGAAAACCTCTTATGACCTCCCATATTATTCGTCATACCAATTGGAAACACATTCAATTGGACGAACTGGAAATCGCACAATGTCTGTGCAGTAGTCATAAATTAGGTAGTTGTTACGAATGTAGTGGAGTTGGGTAATTTGGTTGGAGGTGAGAGTTTGGTATGGAGCAGTATCCCACCAAAATCCCACACCTACTTTACAAAGGGTAGCAAAGGCCTCACTCAAAGCTTCACATGCATCCACTCCAAAGCCCTCAAGTGAAGCCACAAATGGAGCTGAATTCCAATCAATGGGCACATTGCCTCCTTGCGTAGCCCACGTGCTCCCATCCCATAGGCTAGCATGGATGCTCATCCCTTGCTTATTTGGGAAGGGTAACCCCAATGCTTCATTGTTTCGAAACACTCGTACCGGTTTGGCATCCACATAAAATCTACATTAGAGGAAATTTGAGGGCATTAGGAGACTACGAGATCCTGGACTGCGAAAACGCAGTTTCTACCCTGTGCACTCAAATCCTACGTGGTTGTGACCCTACCACATATATAAATTTTTTTGAACTTATTTTCATATTTCAAGATCCAATTTTTTTTTTGATTTTTTGATTAAAGCCGGGCAGCCGGCGTGACAACGGCCAGGGACATCAAGAGCCGTTTTGGGAACAGACCTGAAATAGTCCTATAATGCCCTTAGATTTCTTCTAATGAAAGTGAGAAAAATAATAAATCAAACAAAATATTAGAAGGTTGATGTGAATTAATGGGATATGTTCATCTTTTGGTCCAATATGAGCCAACCATAAATGCCACTAAGGCTATAAGATTTGAACCATTATGGTAAATGCACCTAGTTGTGTTTTGAAAATTTATAATTTTATTCATACAATGACCAAAAGATGCATATACTTCCAATAAAATCCAACAAAAATTCATGCAATTTAATTACGGACATGCCAAATTGCTTGTCCTAATGCTTTTATGTGTAGTTGCCTTACATTAGATAATCCTAACTAATTGTAGAAGCTAAAGACACCCAACTCATTACTTAACAAAAGGCACATGGTTTGTGCAATGAAATGTCCTGGAAGGCGAATGTAGTGAAAGGTGGGAGCATCATGCAAATTAGGAAGCAATTAGGAAATCCCTTATTAGACATGGGGATTGTTAATTTTTCTCAACTTTTGTACATACATGATGCATGATTTGCAAATGTCTCATTCATGACACTTAAAGAAAAGAAGAGCAAAAAGATGCATGTATCTTGAAGTGGGCCTATTCTTTCTTTTTGCATTTCACATTCAATTTATCTTTTGTTAAAAAAATTGTAACTAAAGTCAAAAAGTCCACTCAATTATGAAAAATCTCACTTCAAAATTTTTAAATTTTTTTAAAAAACCCTTCCAATCCTATATAATTGGTCAAATCAATTCATAAAATACAATGAAATATCCAAAACCTCACAATTAATACATTCCACGTCTATAGAATGTTATAAGTAGGTGTGTAACTCATGCAACTACTTGTAACTATAAGTGAGACCCAATAGAAACAAGCCCTTAATTTACACCTCTCCAAACCTCTCTCTCAATGTTTTTATTGGATTGGCAATACCAGGTTGATGAGGTTTGCTTTGTATTTATTTGCAATGTAATTTTCTTTCATTTTTGTCCCAAAAACAACTAAAAAAGATGGAGTTATTTCACTCTCTTGTGAGTTGTGAAATTGTGAAAGATTGAGTGGGTTTTGAGAGAGAAAGTAAGTTAACCCTGAAGCACTCCGACGTCCATATTCTGGATGATGAACAAAGGGCTTTAAGGCATTGTTTCATCCAATTAACTTCTCATTTATCAAATGTAACATTTGAATCTAGAAAAGACAACCTTCTTGAATGACCAAATTCATTAAATTTTGGAAATTGATATATCTGTACAAAGCTATAAGTAAAAATGCGCAAAAATTCAAAAAAGGATTGAGACGTTTCAGGGTTAAAGCTTGAATGCCTTACACGATGAGATTTTGGTTCCAGAGCAGGGAGTAGGAGTGAAACTCGGTGGTGGGGTCGAACCAAAGCGAGATGCGCTGCTCCCGGTTCCCTTCGCCCTCGGCGAACACATTCGTTTGGAGAATGTAAGGCTGCCCAGAGCTGTTCCCCAGGAACTCGAAGTCCATCTCGTCGTGGGCGTCGCCCTCGGATTTCGTCTGCACACAGAAGTAGGCGCACTAATTTCTGTAACAAGATTGCGGGTTCTTATAATCCTACTCTACTTCACTCTATTCCAATCTTAGCAATTTTATGGGTTCTTACAATCCTACTAGTACTTCACTCTATTCTAATCTTAGTTATCCAGGCCGGAAAATCTGCTTGTGCAGAAGATTTATGGCAATTGGAAACTTGCAAACATAGAGTCTATTCAAATTAGGCTAGCATTCTTATTTACTGAGATCTCAAATGAACGAGTAATGTAACACACTTTTTTCGGAAGCAGGTTAGTTTGGTTTTATTGGTGAATCCGGGGGTGATCATTCGATTGATCTAAAGAATCCTTCAATTCATTCAAATTGGTTGAGTTATCAAGCTTACGTAAAATGCAGTGACAGTGCCTGCTGAGTTTCCAGGTACGAGCTTGATCCCCATTCCAATGCTCCCGAACAAGTACTTGCCCTTGGACTCGAATGCAGCAGCTGCAGTACTCACACATTCCTAACTTCATGAATTCCACAGCCTGATGAAGCTTATTGCTTTACAGTAGACAACAGTGGCACCATGAATTTGCAATGATTAATCCTCGTTTAGCAAATAGCAAAAACGAAAATACATTGACAGCGTAGAGAGAGCGAGAAAGAGTGCACTGGGAATCCAAAGATTATCAAAAGGTTAAGCATGGACATTTCCCGAAGGTTCATGCATTAAAATGATCAAAATCTGATTGATCGTATTGTGAAAAAAAAGACTCATATGGGTTCAAATTTCGTATCCCCGGAATCAGTGAAGAACATGGCATCTGTTGGTCCAAACATAAGAAATAATTAGACAAGAGAAAGTCTCATGTGATCTACTCAAAATTGCCACAAAAAAAAGAAGCATGAGGCCTAAGTAAGTACCTGAGGAATGATCCAGCACGAGATCTACCCGGGAGCCTCCGCCCTCGACTCTCGTGTGCAATGCATCTGTGGAGGCACCGTAGTTGGCTCCGAAGGGAATGGTCACGCACTGAGAAAATGGAAGCAGTCCCATCGCTGTGATGACTGAAAGAATCACAAGCTTCAAAACACATGCCCACGCCATCGATCTCCCCTGCGCGCAATGGATACAATATTGCAGTCGGCGCTTGAAGGCGTCAGTACGAAAAAGAGACCCAAAAGCAATGAACTATTGGTCCAGTGCAACAATGGAAGTGGCAGAAATTTAGAAACAAGTACTATTTGAAAGGGACTTCGCCGGCCATGAGTACGAACGTTGATGCCCATTACAAATAAACACTCCATCTCAAACTGACTGCCAAATCTACGACCAAGAGTTGAACATGAGGTGAAAAGAAAATCATGGGTAAACGGATCACGAATTGGCAATTGAGTAGTCTACACTGATTTGTCCTATCAGGTCTGAATTAGGGGAAATTAGCGTCGCCTTGAAAAAAAGTGGCGCCACAAAATTTCACTATTCGTGGAAATTGGTGTAAAACGGGATTCTTTCAACCTGCACAAATTCAAAATAATGTGATTTGGGTAAATTTGGGCCACGCACTATTAGGACGGATCTAAGCACCATTTCTATCTTACAAGAGCTACTCGCATATCTTGAAAGCTCAGGGATCTCATCCTATCATTGTCGTCATTCAGACTACTAGGCTTGCACAAGCAATTCGTCATATACAGTTGAGGTGACAAAAGTTCACTGTTGTGGAAACCAATGCTGTTGGTACGGTAACTAGAAAAAATTAAGGTATTTTGCCACCTTGTGGTGTTCACCAACATTTTGGAAATGGAGCAAACTATCGATTTAGACAATACCAGGACAACGCTGTTGCACCCCAATTTGGAACATCCCAAAGGAGTTTAGTTTCACAGGGAATTTGCACGTGCATCCTACGCATTACAGATGAAAATCTAGTGGCGATGAAGTGAATTTCTGAGCTCAAAGGATTTGAGAGTACGTAGGACTGTACTCGCCTTGTGCATCACTAACACTGCTGTGTAGAAACGGTGTACACAACAACAAAGAGAGAGAGAGAGAGAGAGAGAGAGAGAGATCTATGGTAATGGATTAAGATTGAAAGTACTGCTGTCTCTGAGAAAAAACAATATTCAGCAGTCAGAGTGATGGTTGGGGTACCACGGTGAATCGAGCTAGTCTGAGACTTGAAGTAGCCAGTTGAAAGCGGTGAGTGCTGTGAGATCTCTAGTACTGGTCTCTTTTTATTTCCAGTGGAGCTTGAAGAAAGCAAACTCCACGACTCGGTAGGTTACCTCACCGATTCAACTTTGCAGGTACATGTAGGCACTCTCTTGCTGTCACCAAGTTTGGCAAGGACCGTGCATTGGTCAAACAATGTTTCAACTAAGATTGCTAATTCTGAACTGAGTGGACAAACTTTTATAAACATCTGGAGATGGAAAGGCTCGTGTTCGTTAAGGGTATTTCAGATGAGGTTGATTGCTTCTGTGAACATTTGTAAACAACGATTCAACTAAATTGAACTAAAATCCTAAACCCTAAATCCGAACTCAGATTGAGAAGAATTTTGCTTGAGAACGTCCCCATTTTCTCCAAGTCTTGGAAACTTTAGCTGTGCTAGATGCGAAGGCATTCTTATCTGAAAATGCTTGGGATGGGGAGGCCTTATCTCATAAGCAATTATTTAAAAGCGGATTCGGGTTTGTTCAGTTCTTGATGAAACAAGGTTTCTTGCACAAATGTTTTCAACGATATGGAGCTTATTCGGTAGAGATCGCGATCTCAGTTGAGAAGGTACTATATGAAACCATCAGTGTGAATGGTGGTTTGAATTTTTAGGAGACTGAGTGAGGTTCAGTACACTCACACTCTTGCGCTTGGCTATGGAGTTGGTGCATGACTGGTGGGCAGCATGCTCGTCAAATCATGCTTCGTTTAGGGGTCAGGGCTCAGAATTTTAGTTTTTAAGGTTTTAGGGTTTCAGGGTTTAGGGTCGGACCGTCTTTTGCTTTGTTGTGCCTTATGAAAAGCTTCAAGCGCTCAAAAGTTGTCGGCTATTGTGCAGTTTCTACGAAGATCGTGAGATAACCTCCGATTCTCTAGCAATTGAAATTTGAAGGTCGACTGGTGGCTCACTCGATCATTGCCTAGGACCAGGTAATGCTGCTCCCAATCGACGTGAAGGGGACGTTGTGGTGGTGAAAATTATGGTGATTGCAGCGTTGATCATGTCTTAGCGTAGACCACATTGCATAAACCCTATTTTTAGAGATTCGCGTCATGGAACTGAAGTTCAATTACGGTTTAGTGTCTATTGGCCAATCCACTCACAACTTCGTAGCGCGCGTATCTGTTACGGAGCTTATAGGTTTGAATCGCGCATTGATGCTTTTCCTCGTGGGTAAAGTCTTCGTTGATGTGCGCTGAAAGCGTTGAACCTGATGTCTTCATTGGTGATTCTGTAGCTTTGCAAGTTACTTGCGTACTCCGAGGGATTATTTGTCTTCCCTGAGCTACGGATTGTAATCAAATTTGCAAGTGCGTGAGCGCGAATTAGGTTTTTTCATTGTTTGATTGTGCTCGATGTTTTCGTGCGGAAGGTTTTGCAATTTCGATCTCTATGCACTAATCAACATTTCTGTGCAGTTCCTTTACTTTTGGTGGAAGAACAGCATCTAGATCGGGTTCGTGAGTTGCTGAATTCGGATTAAGGAGACGATCAATCGTATAGGAGGAGATGGCAGGCGTCAAAAACGAGGACGATGAAGGGGAAGGGGAAATCAAGCCCGGGGCTAAGGAAGGATCGCTTCTCTACAACACCTTCATGCATCTTATGGGTCAGAATTGGCATCTCTACTTTATACAGCACGACCGAAGCCCTAAACTGTTGTAGTATCGATTTGCTTGGGTTTTTTCGTCGTTCAAAAACGATTTATGCTCTTCGTTTTTCGTTTCCTGACAATTAGGGTGCGTGGTCTCAGTGTCGCAGGTTTCTTCACGTGTGATATCCTTTTTTCTCAATATGCTGGCGGCACGGCGCCTCACTCATGAGCAGTTTGGAGTATGTGCTTAAAAACTCTTCTTTTTCCTTTTTCTGCCTATGAACCTAAACCCTAAAAACCCAAAGGATCTGGTGGCCCAAATTGGACCTCATGTTTAAATTAAGCAGTGATAGTTCATATCGGGATTTTATTTTGTTCAATGTTATATATATTTTTGGCAACACATGCAAAGTAAACCAATTTCACCCATGTGAATTATTTTTTCACAATATGATCAATCAGATTAGCTGTTTCAAAACTATGAATCCTCGGTCATCCTGGTTATTTTGTGGCTCAAGGGGTGGGGTGCGGCATGCTTTAACTCAGCAGCTAGTCAGTTCTTCTCGTAGTCTAGAGTGATGACCTCATTGTAGTCAGTCTATTTATCGTTTTGAGCGAACGTGGAATCTCACATCATTCTATGGTCTCCATTGCAGTTGCAAGCCGTGCAATTCCATCTCTTCACAACGACTGTCCTATTTATCAGTCGGGAAGGATTTCGTCGTGGCTGTTTACGTGGAAATGTTGGGTGAGTAGTGCAGTATCTTATATCTAATGTATCTCTTTTCTACTCTTGTTGTGTAATCTACAATTGGCAGCATCTCTTTGCCTGATGGAGATCATTGGAACGGTGAGATTTACACAGGGCTGGTTGTGGGTGATGTTTTCAGTCGGAATGATTCAGAGTCGGAGAGCAACGATAGAGTTTTGGCTATGGCGTGGCTGACGTTGCCATGGGGCGCTGTTGCATCACTTATTGTATATAAAGTTGTAATGTGGTGGCAAGGCCTCAGTATGTCTGAAGATTATGCTTCCTCGATGGTTGTGCTGGGTACGAGTCAACACATTTCTTGACGGCTTAGATACTTCTGTTCTTCACTTCTTCTTGAACTCAAGTATAGATTCATTAAGTGACTTCTCATGAAATGAAACTACTGACCATTTCTTTGTTTTTGAGGATAAAACAGGAGTAGCAGCAATATTGGAGTTAGGTTCCGAACCGCTTTATATTTTGGCTCAGCATTTGCTATTCTTACGCTTGCGCGTGATCACCGAAGGGGTGGCCACAGTGGCTCGATGTGTAGTCACTTATGTCCTTCTCAGTAAAGGCATTGGATTGGTGATTTTTCTGATCCCTTGATATTCTAGAATCCTGACGCTGTAGTTGTAGTCATGAAACTATATCCGCTTCTGGTGAAAATCGCATTTGATTGAAGAGATTTTCAGTTTGTTACTCTTATGTAATCTTAGGTGTATCTTATTAACACAGATGGCATAAATATGCAGGGTGGCGGACTACTATTTGCATATGCACAATTAGCATATGGTGGTTGCTTGTTGTTAGGTTACTGGCTCTACTTTCTGTTCTACTACAAGGGGACTCTATTTCCCTTCAGGTATTATTACTCTAGGTGTGAAGGATGGGCACCTCTTGATGTTAGTTTCACCAGTTGGGCGTGACTAATTTTGAGCTACTCATGCTTGTCGTTTTATTTTATTCTTGATGTCGCTTAATTCACTTCACAAATTTTGGTATGTATTGTGACACAGGAATAGAGGGAGGCGAATACTCGATGGTGCCCTTTTTTATTTATGTGCCACATTCACATTCCAGTCGGCACAAAAACTGGTGCTACAAGAAGGGGAGAAGTTGGTTCTTGTGCTCTTTGACACGGCATACAATCAAGGGATTTATGGCTTGGTTGAAAAACTAGGTAGATTGTTTCTACAACAGATCTATTTGCTTGGATTCTTGCTAAGCCTTCATCTAGTTTAAGCAGATCCAAAGAGATTTTCAGCTGTATTTGCTTCAGTGTATTAACATCAAAATCTGTATGTAATCAAGCCTTGATCGTCTTCGCTGTTTCTATCTTGATCCATATAGAATTTGGATAGCGTGCTGATTTAGCAGTCTTGGAACTTGTGGATTATCTCTCGAACATGCAGGAAGCTTGGTGGTGCGATCTATTTTTCAGCCCTTTGAGGAAAGCGCATTCACTATGTTTGCCAAGGCTGGATCAGCTGTTGGTTCTGATGGTAAGTACTTTCCTATGTTTCTACTCTTGGATATTTCGATTGATATGATTATTTGACAAGTACCTAAACTGTTACTCTGATTCGCGGGCTGCCGGCAGACAGGACGACGAACCAGAAACGTGCCGTGGAGCGCATACTGATTCTAGCACTGAAACTTGCCAATCTCTTTGGTGAGTACTGTTTTTACGTAGTTAGACTCAGAAACTGCATATTGATTTTATTTAAGAGTTTGAATTTACCGACCGTTTTCTCGAACTTCTTTTTGTTTCTTGAGGTATGGATGGTCATTACTTCAAGACAACTCTCCTTATTCTCAACATTTCATAAAGAGGGATTGGATGGTGATTGTTTTTGACTCACAGCCATTTTCAGAAAAGTTCTTAATTGACTTTGCATGTACTGTTTATCTGTGACGTCCCAGGGTCGGTGTTTGTTGTGTTTGGCCCAAGTTACGCTTACGTGCTGCTCCGGCTGCTGTACTCGAGATATTGGAGTGATGGGGATGCAACTGTGGCTTTGGGATACTACTGCATTTACATTCTCGCTCTTGCACTGAACGGTACGTTAATTTCAAATCTCTGAATTGAGACGGGAGCTGTAAGCTTATACTTCGCACATATCCAGGGCAAATATATATCTTCCATCTTGTATATTGGGGGTTTTCAGTGGTTGAATCTTGTAAAACGAACACGGAGATGTCAAGAACGCCAAATCTAAATGTTCAATTTAAATGCTCTTAATTGTATCGTTTTCATAAATTTGAGGGCTAAGTGAATTACTGTGTAGTTGGGTATGACTAATTGCCTAAACTGGTTTTCTTTGAACGAGAGTCTGATGATATTTCTGGCTGTGATTTTCAGGCGTTAGTGAAGCATTTCTGCATGCAGTGGTGACAAAAGGGGAGCTAATGCAGTCCAACGTGTGGCTGTTTGTTTTTTCGGTAGTATACATGTGCCTCACTGTGGTACTTATACGAGCTGCCCCATCAACGGGTCTCATCTTGGCCAATTCCATCAGTATCCTTCTCATTTCAGAAACTAAGTTTTGACTTAGGTTCCATTTCAATAGCTGATATTTAAATGTCATCTCTAACAGAAGCTTCAGCTCCTTGATCTGCTTGTGTTACACCTTGACAACCTTAGACATGGGGATGCGAATCATCTACTCACTCACTTTCATCCGGCACTACTTCAGGGTGAGTTGTTCACGCTGTGCATCAACTTCACACAGTGGCTGTTGCAAAAATGCATGTGTCTTTCAGAAGTGTTTATCAGCCTTCTCTGTGTTGGCACCTTCTTGTACTAATCTGTTTGCACGCTTTCAAATTCATCAGTTGTGTAATACCGTCGTACCTGGTCGGTTTTGACGTTAATTCTATTATTTTCAAGGCTTTAGAATACTTCGAAATTTTTTTAATTAGAAAGTTGATTTTCCTGTAGAAATAGTTGGAATACGTCCTGTGCTGAAAATCTCAAAACTAAATTAAGTGACGGTACTTAACCGACCAAGCTACTATAGTAATCACTTCTAAGGCAATCTGATTATATGAACGAGTTTGAGCTTAAACCCTGCTAATCTAGTTATAATTTGGTATTTTTGTGGCAGCATTCCGAAACATTTTCATTGTGGCAGGCGATCCCAAACAGGAGAGTGCTGGGAGTGTTACTGATCTCTGCCGTGACGACTTTCTATTCCAAGACATATGTGTTGGATTATGACAACTTTTATCTATCAATGATCCCGCATGTGGGAGTTGGTGTTGCTTGTTTGGGCACATTAGTTCATGCCGTGTACAAGTACGAGAGAGCCTTCCTTCAGGAGCTTGCTACCTTCCGAGGCACTGAAACAGGGACTTCCAAAAGTGATTGACCTGTATCTCTTCTCATTTTTGCTTTCATAGAATCACCAAGGAATTGGTTTTGTTGGCTCGGTATTTGAAGCTGAAATTTAGAGGAGAATGTTTTTGTATTAGACTTGAGCGACAATTTTGAAGAGGAATATTGTAAAAAATTGATTCTATGCTATGTAGGAGAATGAAAATAAAGTTACTTTCATCGTGCATTTTTGCACATGCAAAAGAGTATTTGCATGATTTTTTTATTGAAGGACTATCTTCATAGAGTTGTAAGGGGTTAATGGGTTCTTATTCCTTAAAGGGGATATAGGTTTGCTACAAAATAGTTTCATTACTTAATTTTGTAAATAACAAAAGAAAAAGAAAAAGGAATTGAAACAATTGCATGCAAAAAGACATTTGTACAATATCAACCATAAACAATCTTGTTGCACATAACTCTTTCAGCTAACTATAATCTTCATTCTTCATCATTCCAATGATAATAATCTTTCAACATTCATGTTTGATTCTTTGAAATGTTAAATGTTTCAACAATTGATAGCCTTCTAACCTTGACATGACTATAGCTCCTTTCATCATCTTTAAATATGTTTTATTCAGAGACTATGATCTATTTACCTCTCATTTGAATACATGTCTATAGTCTCTCAAAGAATTATTTGCTTCAAAGACCAAGATCGTTGTCTTCCTACACAACACTTGTCTACAATTATGGCCCCAAAAATTCAAAAAATTCAAAAATTCAAATTTTTTTTTGAGATTAGCAAATAAATAAGTGCAAGGCAATTTAATCAAATAATTTTTGAAATATAAAAAAAAAATAGAAATTTACTACAAAATAAATAAAATTTTCAGATTTAATGTGGCATGTGACAACATTAAATTCCTATTTTATTATTATTATTATTATTATTATTATTAATTTTTAAATAATACCTTTTTAATGTGGTACCTTTTCATTATTGATGATGAATAGTGAATGTTGTCCCACCCTCACTAGAACTATAAATTCTGTTGTGGGGAATTCCTCAAAGGAAAGCAAACTCTTTTAGGACTAAAATTCTTCTAAAAAAATATTTCTTGCAATGACTCCCAATGAGATTCCTAGCTAAGTGAATATGTAAATGTAAGAATATGAACCTTGAATATATTTAAAGTAAGTATCCTACAACCATTGAAGGTACTTAAATTTTTTTAATATAATTATAATATAGATAATATAGATATTTATAACAACACATAACTAATATACATTTTTAAAAAGTTTTTATATCACTATAGACACATGTAAGACAAGTGTGTAGTCTTCTAGGGTCATAGACTCATACTCTAGATAATAGCAATCTTCATCTAGTCGTAGGGTCCATTGATAATTTGAAAGTTTGTTACAAAACTCGAAGTATACATACTTTAAAAGTTTGTATACTAAACCTCATAAAGTATTGTTGTTTAGTGGCAAAGTTACCTCTTGGTGTCATATTATTATCAACTTTTTGCAGTAGCAAAACTCTACAGCTAAACCAACAGTGCTATTTTGTGAACTTCTGAGTATAGAGCAAAGATTCTGTGAGCACAGAGCTTAGAAATTTGAAAAAGCATTAGAAAAATTAATTTTATTCATTAAAATTGATTCCATCTTAAAATTTGGATCAAAATTTTTATTTCTAATAAATTTTAGTACCTACTTTTGTGGACCTATTACCGTGGTTATGTTGAATTCGGATGAAAATTTTAATTTTCAATCTTACTTAGAAGTATATATTACAAAAATGAAGAATTCAATTGATATGAAAGATGAATGAAGATGGAATTAAGTTTGTATAGAGTATTGGTTAATCACTATCCTATAATAATGTAGATCTTCTTGAGGCTTAGGGAAAGGTACCAATAATTTTTTATTGATGTATTGATATTATAATCGTTTAGATTTCAGAAAAAAAAAATTGTTGATAAGAATCTTTACTACACTAAATTTTATTTTGGTTGATCATATCTTGTAACATTATAAGTCCTCTCAAGGTCAATAGGAAAGTATCCATTATTCCCTCTCCATTTGTGGGTGAATGCAAGAAACACTTAAAGCCTTTTGTCACACCCTAGTTTTTTCTTTTTCTTTTAGCCATAACTTTTGTGTTTTAGCTCCAAATGACTCAAAATTTATAGGGAAGCTACTCATAGATAATATGTATCTAAAATGAATTTTGGAGGTTTTTTAAAATAATTTATTATTTTTAAATAGCCCCAAAAATTTCTTACAGTACTTGATTTAAGGGTTTTTAGCACCCCATTTCTAAAAAAAAACGAATTTTGATCTAAAATTTGGAGAGGATGGTTTCTCAATAGACTTACAGCTATTTTCCAAAGGAATTCTAAAAATAATTATTTTTAAGTGTTGTAGAAGTCCACAAAGAGAGCTTCATTCTGTAGTTTTTTCCAAAGGTATAAAACATTATTTTAGTGAGTTTTTTGGTCAAATCTCATCACCAAAAAGTTTTTTCAAGTTTTTTATTTTTATGTATTTTTCAAAAAAATAATACTATTTTTAACAAATTAAAATGTCACAAGTTGTATATTCTTCACCAGAACTTTGGACATAGAATTCTCATAAAATTCCGAAAATCTAGGAATATTAATGATCTTCTACATTGGTATATCACCCAAAATTACAACAAGAGACGAAGGTTAAAGATGCCCTAAAAAAGTACGATTTTTGAGTGGTACATTCTACATGAAGTCCATCATGCGGACCCCTCTCCATTGTAAAGGAATAAGAATGTTTTTCTTAAAGATTGTATCACTTAAAAAAACCCGTGTAAATTGTTGACTTTGGGGGGAACTTTGTAGATCATGATTACAAATTTAGGTTTCTTTTGCTTAATAGGTCTCTTGAATGTGTCATAGGTTGGTGGTAGTTTTTGTAGCATATTCTTTTGCTTTTCAGGACGTACATAACCCATGCCATTTGTGTATTCTTGAAGTCTTAAACCTAAAAGAAAAATTTCCATGGCTTAAAAGTGAAAAATATGAAAAAATTAGACATTTTAAAATCTCCAAAATTCAATCACCTATCTCTAGTATCAAGTTAGTTGAAAGTTTCAAACCTCTTTACCAAGAAGACATTTTTTTAATTTAAGAAAAAAGATATTTTAACTCTTGTCTAATATTTGTCAAACTATCATTGATTGTGTTACATACTTGCCACACATTTCAACTAAGGTAAATCATCCCATTACGGACTAAATGGGAGCACACCCATTATGGGTCAAATTGTATTGGTGGTATACATTTAAGAACTTGAATGTACACCACTACTAAAATCTGACCCTCAATAGGTTGGCTTCCATTTATTCTATAATGGTGTAGTTCACCCTACATCATTGTCATTGTTTTAGAAAGCTATGCAATCAGATTAGAGAAAAGAAAATCCACATAAGGTAGGCCCGAAGGTAAGTACACCCAAAAGCGCCACTTATTCATACTATGCCTAGTTAGAGTTATTAGCTCATTCAGATTTTTATGCAGTCTTGTTGGCAAGTGAAAGCATGTTCCAACGCACCAAAGAACGCAGAATTTGGATACCGTATGCAAAAGTTATTAACAATCAAAGTCAGTTTCTGAAAGTGCCATCTACAGTCTGTGAACATGACTGATTTTGGAAATGTATATGCACTGTAGATGGCGCTTTTAGGAATAGGGCGCTTTTGGGTGTACCTACCTTCTATCGTACATACTGTATATGCATTAGAAATACATGTAGTCCTCCTCCGTCGCGCGGACCCTTCTCTATTGCCGCTCTTGAAACCTCCTCGAAAGAGAGAATTCAAAGCAGTGATTCAAGCAACCACTGGTTGCGATGATTCTCCGTTTCCGAAGGTACAGTTGTACGAACATATACCTGAACAAGGAACCCCCTCCCTCTGGTCGCCTAAAAGGGGGTTTACCCGAATTTTCGTCTCCAAGTGGACATCCCCCCAAAACCATTGAAAATGGGGTTAGCTCCGGGCGACCAATGTTGGTCCATCCGTCAGTAAGATAAGCACTGATCAACTTCACTTGGTCCTGAAGTTGATAAGGTTGTCGGGATTGGGAAGGTGAGATTGAACTCAACCTGAACTTTCTCGGGGCGTCACTCCAACTTTCGTATTAAAACCATAATGCCAACTTGTCCAATTTTCAAGACTAAATTGTCATTGTTTCATTGGACAGTTAGAACATCATTGTAACTCATAATGCAACCCCTCTTTCTATACTCTTAGATTTGCAAAAAGTACAGATATGGACGTTTGTGATGAAGTATTAAAACTCGACATAGTTATGGCCGGTAATGCTCTCGAGCGTTATCTTAGCTATGTTCGTCTACGCAAATGTTCTAAATTAAAAATGCTCACATGTGTCCTAAAACATTGACTTTCCGAAGGCAAAGTCAATGCAATTCAAGGGAATGGCGAATATATATGATTACAGAACTACAGACACACTCAAATGGAAGTCTGTGATTGAGTCAGCATGGGCAGAGAATGGAAACCATGACAGAAGCTCTTTGGAAGTTAACCTAAAGTAGGGTACAAACAAGGGTCTGAAAGTACTGGCCCCCTCACTCCGCCCCTCCAAGTCACTGTAACGGTGCAAGTTTAAAAAACAAAACCTAAACACTATTTTGAGCTTGATCAATTTACCATGAATCCTCCTCCAAGCTAATTTACGGGACTTCTAGTTGCACACAAGGGAGGAACACATAATATCGCACATGTGCCTTGTATTGAACCCTAGACTCATCCAAAACCATCCCTAGACTGCAGTTAATGTGTTTGCCAAATGCTTGATTCTAATTTGGTGACGCATATTTAGGACACACACCAAAGTTTGATTGGCTCACTGCTAATTTTAACAACATTTAGATTTTGGGGCATCTAGTGAACAGTTTCAGTGGTCTAAGGAGCCAAAACTTTAGAAAATCATAGAAATTACATACAACATTCCAAAAAATCTTTGTTTTTTTAATATTCATGATTTTCACTAGCTATTACTAGAAAAATATTAGTTTTAGAAAAAACCTGCTTTCAACTATACTGAATTCCTTATTTGGATGGTTTTGGGTATTTCCACCGTCTAAATTCAAAATTTGCAAATTTTATTGTGCGTGAAAAATTGAAAGTTTCATCATTTTCCAGAGGGGCCGAGCAAGGGGTTCCGGTCACCCTGGCTGGCCTGAATGAGTGCACCTCGCAAAAGGAGGAAACTTTGGAATACTTTGAAATACTTTGTGGTCATCCTTTTAACACGATGATTTTTTTCTTGCACCCAAAATCATCGCGCTCACAATCATGGCACACATTTCAGTTGGGGCTTCTGCTGCATCACAACTCCTTGGGCTCTTGTACTTTTGAAAGCGGTTGCAGTAATGGAGAACAGACCCCAACGACCCACAGGAACATTCGGAAATGTGCGGGCAGAAATAATATGAGCTGCGCATGACGGGCTTGATGCAGTGAATCTACAGTGGAAACACCCAAAACCATCCAAATAAGGAATTCAGCATACTTGGAGGCAGCGTTTTCTAAAACTGATATTTTTCCAGTATTAGCGAGTGAAAACCATGAATATTAAAAAAAAATCAAAATTTTCAGAATCAGTATGTAATTTCTATAAATTTCCAAAGTGTTGGCTCCCTTGACCACTGGAACCGTCCTATAGGTGTACCTTTAACTAAACACCTGTTGAAATCAGTTGTCAATGAATGAAAACTATACATGTGTCTTACAACTAAGTCAACAAATTAGAATTAAACATTTGTCGCACGCTTTAATGAATGCTTATGGACAGATGTAGTGGTACTCTAGAGTCCAGGAATAGGTACAGGGACGGAAATGGGTGTTTCTCCCTTATGATAGGTTTACTTGGACGCAGGACATTATGTCCATCCCACGAAGTGAGACCAGTAGGGTAAAACTCATGTTACCTGGGGTAAAAATTAAAAACCTCCTATTTTTGTGCCATATTTGGGGGTATGTTGTAGGGCCTTACCTATCTAATTTGGGGTCTCTGATTGCAAATATGAATTCAGAATTTGAAAAAATAAAAAATTGTGCAAAAAATTTGAAAAAATTCAGCGTTTATCCTTGGGGTAAATTCAGCCTGCTGGTCCCACTTTATGGAATGGGTTTAAAGTCCTGCTACTTAGACTCCCTTAGAAATTCAAAGCAACTTTATGTGCCCTTTTTTGAAACTTTATATTTTTACTAGGGACAATTGATTGCAGTAAATGTAGAGACACTGACACTTATTGGTCCTAATTGTAGGCTTGTCTTACCCCCATAAGAAAAACAATGTTTTTGACCCTAAATGTATAGCCAACCATACACTAAAGTTTGGGACACATGAGCCAAAAGGCATTTGAATGAGTGCTTGGGGAAAAAAAAAGTGGTGGCTTTTGAATTGTTTTGTTCAAAAATAATTTTGAAGTCCTACAAATTGACCATTCTAACCTATATTCTTTCAACTGTAGAGAAATCATATTTAGTCAAAGACTATTTATATACAATCTTGAGCATTGATTTAGTCCTTCAATTAGGACTACAAAAATATATTAGTTTCCTTTTTGTCTTCTCTAAATTGGCTACTAATAATCTAAAAATTCTTAATAAAACTCCACCTTGAATTTGGTGGAGTGGATTTTCTTCTCTCATTTGGTATTTTGTATATGCCTCATTGTAGAGGTTTCCAAATCATTCATTTGAAGTCCTCTAGAAATTCTCAAGGACTTTCACTTAATTTCTCAAAACCTACTCTACAAGACTAAGTTGAATGAAAGTCCTTGAGAAAACATAAATTGAGTGGGGTTTACTCATCTATACTAACCCCTAAAGGACCAAGTTGCATTTTTGCAACATAGAAATTTTGGGCACTTCCATGTAAATGAATTTTTTATGTATTTTTCTATAAAATATACGCACAACATGTGGACAAGGAATATCTTCAAGGTGCAACAATTTTCATAACTTTTGACTGAATGGTTCAAAAGTGACTACATGATATGTAGCTTTTTCCAACAGCTAGGCAATCTAGGCAAATTTTAAAAATCACTTTTTTTTAAATTATAAATTTGAATTTGGTTTTGGAGATTTTTATGTGTGTGGAAGGCTTTGAATCATTCCATTTTTCCATTTTGACTAATGAGATGAAACTAATGAGGGGTTTTAGTTTTTAAGCAATTATAGTTTCTCTATTCTAAAATCAACTTTGAAGTCCTTCATTCAACTCAATTTTCAAGCATTATTGAAAAAAAATAAAATCCTAGGATACTTTTTGTTTAAAATAACATTACAACCATTGGATTGGCATTTTTCAATTCTATAAATAAATTATCAACAATTTAGTATTTTGAATCATTTCTTACTTCTATTTACTTCCTATTTTATCCTATATGTTGTACAATTCCAAATGAACTTAAAATTTTCAAGCATGTAGCCAACTTGCATTGAAAAATGAATCCAAGAAGCACCACCATTTTTAACATTTTTTCATCTGAGTGTGACCTTGTGAAGTGCAATTGCTTAGTTAGGGTAGGGCCAAAAAAAATATTTTTGTAAATGCAAACACTAATATCTTGCAATCTATATAGTAGAAATTTCTAATATCTTTTCTATGTCTTCACAAACCAATATAATACAAGATCTTATGGTTATATATGTCCAAGAAATATTTTTTTCAAAAATTTGGTACTTGTACCAGAAATGGTAGTTTTAGAGTGTTTTTGGTGAAAACATAATCAGTGAACTTAAGGCGTTAAGCCCTTCAACCTCATATTTTTTTGATGACCAACTTTCTAGATTTTACATGTAAAAAGACTAAAAGAAGATTGAAAAACTTCATATCATCCATGATCAAACATTACAATCTTTCAATGCATAAGTGATATTGTTGTGTTCTCTTTTCCCATGTGATTTCTAACATCTCTAGTTTGAATTTGTGCAATAATTTTTTTTTAAAATTGATACAATTGATCAAAATGTTGATGTTTTGTTCCATTAAGAACACATTCCAAGTAAGGTAGAACCACCCATAACCGATCATTTAAGGTATTTTAGGCATGATCTAGTGTAGTGCAAAGTAAAACAAATATTTTCAAAGGTGTAAAGATAAAAATGATGAGGATTGCAAAGACTTTGGTAATTTTATCACATGAATTGAAATTACTATGAATTTTGGAAGGCATAAAGTGTGCTTGACCAAATGCCAATCTATGGAATCTTCTAATTTCAATCACGCAAAAAATTACATTTTTACTCACTCTTTTATGCACAATCAACACATAAATGGTCCAACTAAGGTAAGTTTGCATATAATAAGCAAAATGTCAACTAGACCATCACAAGCAAAAATATATTAGAGGTGTACATTTCAGATTTGGGTATGTATACCATTAGTACAATTTTGCTTATAATTTGCTTGATGGCATTTTGCATGTTATAGGCAAATTTACCTTAGTTGCTTACCTACTGTTCTCATTGATTCTTTTCATCAATTGTATAAATAAATTTTGATAGTCTTGAAATCTCATATTTATAGCAATTCTAGATTCATGTACATTGAGGTTCCTAAAGGTCTCTTAACTTGAAACTAGAGCTTGAAAATCTTACTTTGATTTTAAAGCTTTGATATTACACTCAAGCAAGTGAAAAAAAATCTACCTTTAGAAGTGATTGGAAGTCCTAATTTGGTATGCTAAAATTTGTCAAAGTAACAAAGATGAGTTTAGACATATACAAAGCATCAAAACCATCTAAGGTGGGAGCACCCAAAACCATCAATATAAGCAATTCAATATAGTTTGAGGCACCTTTTCCCAAAAAATCATATTTTTGTAGCATTAATGATTGAAAATCATGTATATTAGAAGAAGAAAAGATTTTTCAGATGTCATATGTAATTTCTATGATTTTTCAAAGCATTAAAGTGGATTTGAGGCCTCCAAAGGGCCGTTTTGGGGCTATTCCCCGAAACTGTTCCCATAATTGCTGGCCGCTGTCAGGCCAGCATTTATCCAAAAAAATAAAAATAAAAATGGAGGGGATCTTGAAATATGAAAAAAAGTCCAAATTTCATTTCCTTTTCAATTTTTTTTAATGACATGGCACTCTCTCGACCACATAGGATTTATGTTTACGCAACAGAAAACTGCGTTTCCCACAGTCCAGGAACCCATAGTCTTCTAATAGCCTCAAAAATCCCCTAATGCACCAATTGCCTAAACTACTAAAATTGTGAAGTAGGTGCATCCAAATCTAAACTTTATAAAAATCAGCTCCTAACGAATCACAGTCAACTATGTGTCCTTTAAATGTGTCAACAAATTGATGTTAAGCATATAGAGGACACATTCACCAAAGTCTAAGGACATAATTAGGTAAATCTAGGAACAAGGAATAGGAATAGGTGTAAGAATGGGTATTGCTACCTTCAATTAACCTTAATGATTCTAGTCAACAAAGTGTAGGTTACTAACATAAATTTTAAATAAATCCAAAAAAGTCCATAGACCCAAATTCTTTAGTCAGTGTGTAACTATGGAATTTTGAAACTCAAAAAATACAAGGAGTATCATAAGAGGCCAAAATTCTAAAGGTTCTGCAAGTGATGATTTGGTAGTCATTTGGCCACTTCCTGCTATATTACAACCTAACTTGACTTACTTCACTAAGGCCCAAATTTGTGAAATTGGCACAATTAAGAGTGCCCACAAGCATTGTAACATCCATTAGGGGATTTTTGAGGCCATTGGAAGACTACGAGTTCCCGGATTGTGAGAACACAATTTCTACTGCGTGAACAGAAATCCTACGTGGTCGAGAAAGTGCCACATCATATATTTTATTTTATTTTTTAAAAATTTAGGATTTTTTCATATTTTAGGACCCAATTTTTTATTTTTTGAACAAATGTTGGCTTGACAGCGGCTAGCAGTTACGGGGACAGTTTTGGGGAACAACCTCAAAACGGCCCTTTGGAGGCTTCAAATCCCCTCTAATGCATGTACTCTGGGATCTCAAACTTAAAACTCTACAACTAGTATCAATAGAATGGAGGTTCCAAGATTAACTTAAAAGTTTTTTCATCAAACTGAAAGTGTTAATCTCCTTCTCTTCGAGATTTGCCATTTTTTAACAGACAACCATTTCACAGCTTCATTTCATTCTGTGTGAGTCACTCAAATGTGGCAAATTCCGCAAGGTCATGGACCTTGTGTTTGAATCAGCATGCTTTCAACATGGAGGATTATGTTACGAAGTTGGAGCCATGCCAAGAGCAAGGACATAAGGTACGTAAACTCAATACCAATTGTTGATCTAATATCACTCAAATGTAGGATCCTTGTTGATTTTAGAATGAGAATCTATAACAGTAGTAAATGCTTTAACTTCACAATAAGTGAAGTTCAAGCATGTACTACTGTCATAGATTCTCACTGTAGAATCAATGATGGCCTTACATTTGGGTGGTATTAGGTTAACAATTGATATTGGGTTTGTCTACCTTATACTGTGAAAAAAGAAACTACAAATCTTTTTTGAATTGTTCAGTTATTATTGATATGTAATAAGGTATGACAACCCTTGTCAAAATATCAGCACCTCAAACTTTAGAAGAGTGCATAGCATTGTAGAATGTGGATCTTAGATCTAAGAGAGTTCAGTGGATCATATTTTAGAGCACTCCATGAACAAGATATTTTGGATTGTACTAGATTGGTGTTTTGCAATGAATGTATTAATGTATTTTATACATTTTTTTTGATGGAATTGGGTCACAATTAGACTTACAACAACCTACTATAGTTTATCAAATAACAATTTCCTATGGAATTCAAAATTTTGTTAGGCTTGGTAATGCACATGGCAAGTTCAAACCTCTTTGATTTCTCCACATCACATCTAAGTCTTAGTTGCATAAAAAATAGACTCCAAAATAGTGTCAAACCTTAAAGCACCACTTGATGAGATGCTCAATTATGTTGTATACAACCTAAAAATTAGTATAAATGTATCTTTTCTTGTAGAAATAATTTTATGGCATCGATCTACCAAAACAAACTTTTGACCCTCTATAACTTTTACAAAACATAACCAAATGATGCATTCTTCACTACATTAAAATCTCCTATCTCTAACTAATGAGAAAAATGTAGATATTTTACTAGTTTAATAATATAAATTGTCCATGTTAGAAAAATTGGTGGCCCCTACCTTATGCATGTTTAGCGGCAAGAGCGGGGAGGCAATATATGTCACTCTCATTAGAGGATTTTGGCCTAGATGGTTGCTTCAATAAATTCTTTGTTCTTTAATATAAACTAGTGTGCTATATGTCATTGCCATAGTCAAAATCAAAGTAAAAGTAATTTTCTAATTTTTTAATCCATCAAAACTTCAAAATTCAATAACTTTCTCACTATAAGTCAAAATGCCACAAAACCAAGCTTATGCACCCTTCCTTTTCAATGGTAACAAGAACGTGACTAAAGAATGTACGGTCCGAAAGATCTTAACGTGACAAATAAACAAAACAAACATGTCTTAATGTGCCCTGTAATGTTGCCATAGTCAAAATAAAAGTAAAAGTAATTTTCTAATTTTTTTGAATGTATGTAAAAACTTTGGAATTTAATAACTTTCACACCATAGATCCAAACGCCACAAAACCAAGCCCATGCGCCCCTCCTCACTAAGTGCCTTCCAATGGTAAAAAGATTGTGACCAAAATCAAAGAAAAAATAATTTTCTAATTTTTTAGAACAAAAAATAACTCAAAAATCCATAACTTTCATACCATGTGTTGGAACGCCACAAATCAAAACCCATGCACCTCTCCTTGCCAAGAGCTTTCCGATGGCACCAAGCAAGTGATTATGGGACACACGAACTCGAAGATCTCAACGTGACAAACAAACAAAACAAAACAAAACCAACAACTTGTCTTAATTATATAGATGTTGATGCCTTGTGAGAAAATCTTGACACAAATATGAATTAAATAGAAAGGGTAGAATTATTAATGTCACAAATCTCCCTTTTTTAATCCAACTTTGGTGTGTTTTAGTTTTTTCAACTAGCAGGGTGGGTCCTAGAGTCCATGCCATAAGATGGATACACCCAAAACCACACCTAACCTAAAAGTGCCATCTACATTTGGTGTACATTTCTAAAATCAGTCATATTCTCAGGCTATAGAAGGCACTTTTAGAAATAAACTTTGATCCTTAATAACTTTTGCATATTGTATCCAAATGTTGAGTTCTTTGATGCATTGGAGGGTTGTTGTAGGAAACACTTACCGGTTTTGTCTCAAAATGGCTCAAAATTAGTGAGTCCTGTGAGTCCTGTGATTTTTGGAATAAATTCTTTTTAAATTGAAAAAAATATGGATAATTTGAATAGCAATGAGAATATTATGTCTCTTGAAATTCAGACCGAAGAATTTTTTTTCTATAAATGTTATAGACAATGGAAAATACAATGAAAATAGCTCTTTTTTCACTAATTTGGTAAAAATAGTAAAAAATTTCAAAAAATGAAAATAAAAAAACCTGTTTTTTCTCCAAGTAAAGGTCTTTCTATTCCAACAAATTTCATATTTGGAAAAAATTAATTCTATTCTCTACACTTGCACAAAGTCAGTCACTTTGATGACATGTGGAGGTTGAACAGTATAGTATTTTCAAAAAATCTCTTTGTGGTCTTGTGTAACTTTAGGTGAGGTCCTTACATGCCAATTTTCAGCTCAAAATTTTCATTTTTGGGTAAAAAAATAGGACTAACCCCCCCCCCCCCCCCCAAATGGCCAAAGTAGACACCCAATCGGGGGCAATTTAAAAATAGTAAACTAATTCTGAAAAAATTGAAAAAATTACATAAAATGTAAAATTTTTGTAGGCACATTTATTTCAAGTTTCAAGTCAAATGAAAACAAGATGCAAAAGTTATGAGCAAAAAACTACCTCCTAAAGGTCAAGGGGACAAAAAAAAAGGACAAGTGTTTCTTGCAATCACCCTGGAACATGCTTTCACTTGTCAACAAGACTATATGAAAATTTTGAATAGTTTTATGATAGTAACTAGGCACAATTTGAATAAGTGGCAATTTTAGGTGTACCCACCTTATAGCCTCTACAACTTTGATGAGCCATTCTCCAACTTGGTAGTTTGACTGAGTTGCTTGAATTTTCGGTCCCTTTTGTGTGAGTGTACATGTTTCTCCACTCAGAGCCCACTATAATAACACAATCTCAGACAGTCAGCATATAGAAAACATTGCATCCCATGCATCACTATTACATGGAAGAATATGTCATCAACTCCGAATCCAAAAATCATGTTGAATCCAATGTGCATTTTATGTATTTAAATTGTGCACCGTACGGCACGCAACCTGCCAAAATGCCAAAATAGTGGAATAATACGACCATGCCAATTCAATACAATGGAAGTTCTTTGAATATTTTCATTTGCAGGGAGGAAGAGAATCATAAGGGAGGAGGCTCAAAAGCTGCTCAGGCTCCATAACTGCTCACCTTCTGAAATGTATATTTCTGGTACATGATGCTTTTTGATCTTTACAGTAATGTATAAACAGTGAACATTTGAAGGGGTGGACGGTTTTGGAGCCCTATGCCATATTGACTTGAGAAATTCATAACTAATTCTACAGAGCTCCAAAAAATATGAAACGACTTAGGTTAGATGCCTATTCAAACTGTCTTTCTAGAAAATTTCACTGAAAAACATTTTAAGATGTTTGACCTGCCCAAAATTCTGTTCCAGCCCTTAGATGATTGGTTTATGGACCTCCTCCCTTAGTTTCCCAGAAGCCAGACTTTTGCAATAGGAACAACCCTGGAATCAGGGCTGAGCAGCAAACCAGGGAAATCAGTGGCACCAACTTCGCCCTCCCTGTTGACAACTCCAACACTGCCGGATTAAGTTATGTGGCCGGCTAGTGTCTTGTTGTTTATCATATGCAATGAAATTTTTGTTCAAAAAACAGCCCCAAATCTGGGATTCAATGGCAATTTGGCAGCCACGGATACGGTGCTATTTTGCGTGTGTGTGCGTGTGTGGGGAACTTGAAGGTACGTCTCTTGTACGTTGCTGATGCATGCACATAGAATATATTTACGTGAGCACTATACAATTTCAATGATTGAGTTTTAAAATGAGATAAGAACAGTATGCTATCTGATCTATCTCTTTGGAAAAACAAACAATAAAAACAATGACTTAATTTGGAAGATCTCCTGCAAGTTTGAGGACTGAAGGAGTACGGACAAACATGGAGATGGAAGTCACCCAGTCAGTGGGAAATCAAACGCTGTAGCTTGAATGGGGAAACATTGTCAAAGCCGGTGCCAAACCACCAATAGTAATGCTGCATGATTGATACATGAACTAGCACGCAGCAACTTTGAGTTAGCCATGCGTCAATTAATTACTTTTATTGCATGGATGGAGTCTTACAATTTTTACCAACACATAACTTAATCTGTGCATGATTGATTGATCAATCAAGTCCCCGTGCGGTGTTGGTGTTATTTGGCAGACTTCAGGATTTTTTGTGTTTTTCTGTTTTATAATTGACACAAATGAAGTTGAATTCGGTTGCATGGGAGAGAGAAAAAAAATTACAAAACCGACAATGGCCTAAAGTTCAGCGAAGCGAATGGTGGACCCTTTGAAGTCCGCTTAATAAGACCTGGAGAAGGAGATGACGAGATGAATCCGCCGCTTATTTAATTAATCGACGTACAGTTAGTAAGTTACCGTACGTACCAGCTGCGTTGCGTGCAAGCCATTGCCATTGATTTCCATGCGAAAAGTGGGAAATTCTATGTATATTTTGTTGTGAAGATTCTTCGTCTTCCCGTCTGCCAATGAAGTGAACTGGGCATAGGTGCTGCCTGGACTTGAAATGGAGTCTAGAAGCAGTTTGTGCATGGACTCTCCCGGCCTGGCGGAACATTTTGAAGTTGCTTCGAAGTTGGATTAATTGGGACAAGGGAAGCTAAGTTAGATTTCCATACAGACAATCGTGCCCATGATAGTACACTTAGAAGAAGAAGGCCTAAATGCATCCCTACTTGCTGAACCCATTAAGGACCTGGTCGATGACTGCAAATGAATATCTGGTTGAAAATGACATGTTTTCATCAATAGCTGAAGTAACTACTAATGAAAACCTGTTGTTTTCAGCCAGTCATCAACCTGATCCTTAATGGGTTGAACATTTATTGACAATTTAAGGCATTGCAAGAAGAAAAGAGCTGGTGAAATGACCAGCTTGCACAATGGATGACTGTCAAGACTTGTTCCAATATTTCAGACATTCTTTGGGGTTTATTTTGTCATGGGACACAAGCTCTTGGATGGTTGTTCTCCACTACAATTTTCAGCCCTAGATTGAACATGAGCTCCTTGTGCTTCTATCAATACAATTTGGCATGTTTTCAAGTTTGAAATTGGTACACAGCATAACTTCAAAAGTCCCTGAAAACATTGAAAAATTAGAACTCACAATATGCAAGGAATGTCCAATTGTAGACGGTGCAACTAGAGAAGAGTAAGTGTACAGCACATTAGGGCAAGTCGCATGAAGATTGATGCAGCAAAAACACTGGATCACACCTGTTTTGAGAAAAAACATTTAAGCAAACTATTAAGAATGCTCAGATGTCACAACCAATTTGTTGGGCAGTTTTGAGCCTGAAGTTGTTTCAACGGCTGCCGGCCTGAGAACCTGCTGATTCTGAGTTGTTTATGATTTTTGGTAATTACACCTGGTAAGCATTTGACCATGGTTCCTCTTCTCAACTCCCTGATGACCCAAGGAGCGGGTGTACTTTCAAACTATCAAGAACTTCAGCAATTTGTTTGCTCATTTTTTCTTGAGATCAGATCAGGGTTTGTTTTTTTGCACTCTAGATGAATAGAAAACTAGAAAACAGCCTTGCGTGCCCTCCTAGCAGAGGGCAATATTTGGAGGGGGCCACAGACAGTGGCGAATGCTGTCGAATCAAATTTTGAATCTGGCGATGAATTGCTAGAAAAAAAACCCTGGATCAGATAGAATATAACTGTAAGCTCTTGGCGTTCACATTGCAAGTGAGCACCTCAAGAAAAAAATTCAAATGATTTGACCATACAATTTAGTAGGTATGTGAGTTTGAAGTTTTTATTTGGGTCAATGGGAAAAGAAGGTAGTGCACTTTGAAGGAGCATACCTTAGTGAGAATATTTTGAGATGACACTGATGACCTGCTTGCACTTAGTAGACGACAAGAGAGTCAAGAATGCTCATCTAAAATTCCACAACGTCCTAGTCATTTTGCAATTTTGGGTTGAGCTTGCAATGCACAATGGTCATTGAAATGGGACTTGTGTTTGTAAGAAGAAGAAAAGTGGCACACACCAGAGAAAATTCCAAGCCATTGGAAGGCTGCTTTCTTACATGAAAATGTGCAAATAGGGAAAATATTAACCTAAGTCACAAGAAACTAAGTCACATACAACCGCAATAGTTATTGTACACCATCAAATTTTCTATTAATAAATAATTTATTGCTATTGTCATTTTAAAAATGTATAGAAATTTTTTTTTACTCTATTGTATTCGTACATCCATCAAAAGTGGAATGGCCTTCCACGTGGCCCATATTTCCTATAATGCTTATCTTTTCATTGAACTCATTCACTAAGTCTACCTTTTTTGAGGTGGACAATCGTCACATTGGTAAATTGTATGCCTAAACTAAACCAAAAAACATGCGTCATGAACTAAGTATACTTCTCAACTTTAAAAAGCTCCACAGGGGGAATCTAGCTTGGGATTTGATGGAACTACTTCCATTGGATCTATAATGTAGTTTATTTGTTGCAAATCCTTTTATTTTTTGAAAATCAAAATTTGAAAATAGATAACTCAAAAAACTAAGGCAATGATTAAAAAAAAAGGTCACTTGGGTCTGATGAGTTCAAAATGTCTAACTTTCAATTAGATCTTATTGAAAATAAAAAAGACAATTCTAGATTCTTTTAGAATGTATCTTTTGGACATCAAATGAATCAACTAAAAATTTTCAAAGTACTAGAAAGAAGTGTTTTCAACATTGACTATCAACTCATTTGCTTCTTTGTAAGAGGGTGCTATTATGTAAGCCTAGAAGCATGAACCTATGAGCCTAAAAGACTTTATACCTATATTATAGGTGTTTATATTATATAAACCTTCTATGATTATAGTGTAATCATATTATAGATATATATCATTAATTAATATAGATGTTTATATTATAAGTATTTTTAATGGTTGTAGGATATCTAATTAAATATATGCTCAAAAGTCATATGCTCACATTTTCATTTTCATTCGAGCATTGTTGCAATCACTTTAATTGATTATGGTTCTTTGGATTAGGAAAAAAACTTAAGTATCACTTAATCCTTCTAATTCACTTCAATCCATCATTTGTAGCATTTCATAAACTTATTAATAACTTTAAGACATAGTATTTTTCAAGCAAAACCCTTTCTAATGTAATAGATTCATAAATTAATTATACTTTTAAATGAAAACATTTTTGCTCAGTATCACTAGTAAAAATATTTTCAGCATAGACTAGAAAAAATGTCTATAAAAAGACCCTGCATGACCAATATGACTACTTGTAGTTTATCCAGTAATTCATGAGGGTTTCAAGTATACATAGCCTATGTTTCTACTATTGTGTATCTTTGTAAATTGAAATGGATGAATTCAATGTGAGTGAATATAAAAATATTATATATATATATATATAAAAAGATATTGTTTCATTATGTGCTAATTTATTTTAATAATAATAGGATGTAATTAACTCCTAGGTCTTAAGTGCCATCTTGGAGGACACTTGCAAGTATAGTCACACTCCCATGATCTTGATTTTTGACTTGATTTTTTGAATTTTTTTAAGATAGATATACACATTAATTTTTAGAGGCTATAATTTTTTTCCAAACAATGTATGATAGCAAGATTCTTAGCCATCCTAGCCTCAAAAAAACAATTTGCTGAGGAGTACAAATTAAGTCTCAAGAATTGAAAATAATCTTTTTCAATTTTCATAGAAAATATTTTTGCTACATAGAAAAATTTGATTTATTCCATTTGCGACTAGTAACTAGAAAATTTTAGAGTCTTTTTTTTTCAAGCTCTTATGGCATCTTCTACAAAAATTCTTTTTCTAAACTCAAATTTGACAATGTTTCAAAAAAATATTACACACAGTTGATTTTACTTGCTAAGAAAATCTCATTAGATTTTATTTGAGGGCATTCAAAGATCATGAGTTATTTTGAGTTCCCGGACTGTAGGAACCTGCTCGATCAGCAATGTGATGTGGTCGAGAGATTGCCACGTCAATTTTAAATTTTTTTTAAATTTTTTTAAATTTTTTTTTAAAACAAATTAATTTTTTAATTCAATTTTAGGCTTCTTGAAACTTTTTGGAAATTTTGGAGGAAAAAACTTTCAATTTCTTTTTCAAAAATTCAAAAATTTCAGTCAATAGGGTTAGTTTAGAATTTCTGGACAATACAAGGAACATGCAAGGGAATAACCTTGAAACAGGCTTCTCTTGCCCTCAAATTTCTTCTAATGCACTGGTGTCATAATGTGAGTTGCCTACTATTTTAAATAGACATCTTTGTTAGTTAAAGAAAGAGTTGCTAGTGTTGATATCTTGTTCTTGTTGACCTTGTTAGTTGTTGGTTGATACAGTTAAACCTCGATAAGTGTTACCTCGATAAGTGTTAAAACTGTATATGTGTTATGGAGATTTCCGCTCCCTTAAAATTAAGACTAGTAAGTGTTATGTGTTAAGTGTTACGCAATGTTGCGCTCTCGACTTTGTTAATTTTACCTCGGTAAGTGATAAGTTTCCAAAAAAAGGCCTTTTATAAGAGCCATCGCTTAGAAGGAGATAATTTTGAGGTAAAGTAATAGTATCTAGTTGCAAAGTGATTCTAGTTGTCTATTCTAGAAACTATATAGTAGAAGAGGTTGTAGGCTTTCAAGATGTAGGTAGTACTCTTCAAACTTTGAAGAAGTTTTTGGAGCAAAGACCTAATGACACCATGTTATCTATTAGGAATATTGAAGCATTAGAAAAGGAAGTAGAATCTTGGCGTGTAGTAGAAACTCGCCAAAGTACTATTGATTCATTCTTTTGACGGACTTAGATGAATAATAAATCAATATTTTGTAATTTCATCCATTTTTTCTATAAATGTTATGTATTTACCTTTTTAATTCTTCTAAGTGTTATTTTTTATAAGTGTTACAAATCATCGACATTACCCTCTATAAGTGTTATGTGTTACTAGTGTCTAAGTGTTAACTAAAATTATGCTCCCAACCCCTAATACTTATTGAGGTTTGACTGTAGTTGGTTGGTTAGCAATTGATATCTAGGTTAGTAGGGTTATGATTAGGACTAGCTAGCAGCTAGTTGCCAAGGTTTGTAGTTGCTACTTGAAGCAAAGGCTAATACCTTGCTCTTTCTCCTATTTTTTTTCTTGTTTCTTAGTAGCAAAGAAGTGTAAAAGCACTTAGAAACAATCTACATGTTGAAGCTAAGGATTTATATTGAAGGAAGAACTCATTGAAGAGTTTTGTATTGTGTTTTGTAAAGTATTGAATCAAGACAAACTTTTGGATTTAATTTCTTGAAAGGTTGACTTTCTATGATGGCAAGTTTGAAATCTAGATCTATTATGAAGAAGTAAATTTGAAGAAGAAAGGTGTCTCAAGTGAAGAGTTTACATCTTATTGAATTATTATTTTGTGGCTACGAAACTTAACCCCTAAAGTTCTTTGATTATATTTTCACCAAAAAAACTCCAAAAGTGCCATTTCTAACACAAGTACCAAATATTTGGAAAAAATTGTTTTTGGACACATATAACCGTAGGATCTTGTAGTATGTTGGTTTGAAAAGATGACAAAAAAATTTCAAAAATTCTTACAATGTGGATTACAAGATATTAGTGTTCAAAGTTACAAAAATCCTTTTTTTACCACTGCAAAAAACTGGACAGCTGCACTTTACAAGCTAACATTTGCATGAAAAAAAGTCCAAAATGGTAGTGCTTCTTTGGATTCATTTTCCAAGGCAAGTTGGCTACATACTTGAAGATTTTCAAATCATTTGGAATTGTACAACATATAGGAAAAAAATAGTAAGTAAAAAAAATAGATAATGATTCAAAATACTAAATTGTTAAGAATTTATTTGTGAAATTGAAACTTGCCAATCACAATGGTTCAAATGTTGTAATAAAAAATATACACCCAATGTTTTATTTTTCCAAAAATATTGAAAATTGAGTGAAATAAAGGACTTTAAAGTTTATTTTAGAGTAGAGAATCCAAAACTACCCACAAACTAAAACTCTTCATAATTTTTGACTCATTAGTCCAAGTGGAATTATTCAAAGCTTTCCACATATATATATATATAAAACCAATTTCAAATTTTTGTTTTAAAATAAGTGATTTTTTTTTATCTACCCAAACTGCCCAAGTTGAGAAATAAACAATATATTATGCAATAACTTTTTAACCATGTAGTCAAAAGTCACAAAAGTTTTTGGGCTTTAAAGATATTTCTTTTCCACATCTTCTATTAAATTTTGGTTCCAAAACATATAAATCTCTAATCACACGTACCTACGCAAAATAATTATGTTGCCAAAAAAGGCATGTTGGTCCTTTAGGGATTAAAAGCTAATTTTCTTCACCAACTTTTTATCATGTGTCTAAATCTTGACTCCTATGAACTTAGAATCTATAAGAAATGTGTAAAAATACAATCAAGTGTAGAAATTGTAACCAAGCAAAGTTAGAGTGAAAAAATGTCTACCAATTAAAGTTAGACAATATTTTCGATGAGGGTGAAATTTTGTTAGGAAAAAGTTGGCTAGTTGATCTATATAGTAGCAAAATTTGAAAACATTTGAAGAGAATTTGCATAAGATATGTTAGATCAAAGTCAACTATACTAATTTAAGGTATCTTAATAAGGGTAGAAAATTAGTAATAGAAGGACATTTACCAAAGTTAGATAGAATCTAGGATTCAACTAAAATTTATTTGGTCAAGATTTTGCTAATCAAAATACAATACGATAAAGTTTTAAAGTGATTGAAACCACTATCCCTCTTTTATACTAGAGCAAAGCTAGGTATGTCATTTTCATGGCATAGTAGGAATTGTAGAATAGGAATGTAGGGAAAAGGGAGTTTTGAGGGTAGTTTGATTATTCTTTAGGGTATTTAAGTTTATATACAAAGCATTTATACAACCAAGTCCTCTTGTAAACTCTTGTGACACCGTTGGAATTAGTATATTTTGATATCATCTTACAACTATTGACAATTTATTTTTTCCTTGTACTTTGTGTCTATTTTTACATAATTCTTTTTAAGAACAAGAATAAAATATCTTGTACTTTTATTTAAAATTCTACAATTTCTTGACTCAATTCTTCAACATGAACAATAAGAAATTCATAATTAGTAGTATAAAGATTTAAAGGCAAAAAATCTAGTTGGACAAGCACTTCAAGAAAAAAAGTCTCTAAACCAACATAAAAATGAACAACTATGTTGATTATTTTTGTTGGTTAGGACATCTTGATTTGAACAATAATCAATGCAAATATGTTGATTTTATTCAATTTTTTTTTTTTTTTAAATTTCGAAATCTAATACTTAAATTGTTATGTAGGCCAAGAAAAATGCCACACAAAAAAAGTTGCCACATTAGTAGACCTACCATATTAATAGAACTATAAAATTAGTTTTAGAAAAATTTAACAGTGTATTTAAAAGTAGTTCAATATATACTTGGCAATTGAACTTTGAGTGCTACTTACCTTTGAGTTAGAAGATAGAAGAAGAGAAGTTCTTTATACAAGTGGGGTAGTAGGAAATAGAACAAACCATATGGAATATATGAATTAAGATGAGTAGGAGCTCAATTGCTCATAGTAAAGTCATGACTAGGAATTGTGCTTAAAGTAGAAATCCAAACCTCATTTAGGCATAGTAGAATAGTTTTTTTCAAATACTATAAAACAAGAGAATGTAGGAAATCAAAATGAGATTTCATCTTCAAAAATCAAAAGTAGAAATCCAAACCTCATTTAGGCATAGTAGAATAGTTTTTTTCAAATACTATAAAACAAGAGAATATAGGAAATCAAAATGAGATTTCATCTTCAAAAATCAAAACTTATGGAAATTTTTTCAAAGAAGAAGTTTTAAATCGTCGAAGAAAGCATCCCTTCCAAAATCCAAAACCCTCTAAAATTTGTCTATAACTTTTGATGGGAGGCTTGAAATCTCAAATGGATTTTTGGATTTGAAATTTGGTATGATATTTGAACTTTTCTTAATTCAAAGTTTTAAATAAACAAATAAATAATTCTACTATGCCTAAATGAGGTCTGAGATTCTACATAGAATATATATGTTCAACAAATTGTTGGATCCACACACAAAATTTAATTTTTTTCCTACAATTAACACAAATCAATCCATCTTGTGTTGATTAGGCCCCCCTTTTCTTGTAGTCAAGGACTCGTGCAATAAAAATTATTTTCTTCACTTTAAATGCAAGTATCTTGCAATCTACTCAATCAAAGTTTTTGAAATTCCTTCCACACAATCTTAAACTAGTTTAGTGCGATACCCTATAGTTAAATATGAAAAAGTAAATTTAAACTTTTTTTCTTTTTGCAACATAATTGACAATTTTGCATCATTAGATGAATTTTGAGGCTTTAGGAGGGCTATGGGTTCTCAAACTACAAGAACACAGAATCTATCATAGAAATGTGTAATCTGCTATGGGAACCCAAAATCACAAGAATCCGACATGGCCGAGACTGTGCCACATCATCAATTTTTTTTTTTAAATTTTGAAAAGAAAATTTGGACATTTTTTTACATTTCAAGATCCAATTTTTATTTTATTTTTGGTAATTTCTACCCCGATAGCAGTCAACAATTTGAGAATTGTTTCGGGAATAAGGTAGGTACACTCAAAATGGCACCTGACCTTAACCCCTAAAGTCCCAAAGTCCCCTCGGGGGACACTTGGGATTTCGGGCAGGCTCGTGTGACTTGAAATTTTGACCTAATTTTTTGAAACTTTTTTTGAAGATAGGGAATCACATCTGCTTTCTAAAAATATAATTTTTTTTTCAATCGGTGCGTGGGAGCAAAAATTTTGCCATCCGAAGTCAAAAAAACAGTTCGGCGGGCAGAAAAAAAAAACACAAAAAAATGAAAAAAAAAAATTTCAATTTTTTTTCTGAAAGATTATATTTTTGTCTACATTTGAAGCTTTGATTCATCCTATTTGGGCTAATAATGAAAAAGTTATGGACAATCTTGTTTTTTGGGCAATCTAAGCATCTTCTTCAAAAAACAACTTATAGAATTCATTTTTGAATGCAATTTTCAATTTTTTTCAATTTTTTTTTGACAAGGTTAAGTTTGTTTCCAAGAACAATCCCACCGTTGAGATTATGATTTTTTAATTCCATCTAAGGGCTATTAACAATTTAGTATTTTGTTCAACTTTGGACCTACTTCTACTTAACAATTTTTTTATATGTGAAAATCAAGTTTTGACATTCTGAAATTTTTTTCCCCAACTCTCAACTCAAATGTTCAAGATAAAAAATTTTAACCTTATGGTGTGTAGTGCAAAAAAAATCCATAAATGGCCATCAAAGTCACTTGAAATTGCAGGCCGCAGTTCAAAAAAACTTTTTTTTTCAACTTCAAATGCTAATATCTTCCAATCCGTACGGTCAAACTTCATAAAAATTTTACCACATGATTTGAGACAAGTGAAGTACAAGATCCTACGGTTAGATTCTAAGAAAAAAGTTTTTTTTAGGTTTCTTGAGTGATTGCAACAGAAATGGCAGTTTTGAGTGGTTTCAGAGCCAGAAAATGCCTTGGGAACTTAGGGGTTAAAGTGCCATTTACAATGTGCATACATTTCCAAAATCAATCATGTACCTAGATTGTAGATGGTGCTTTCAGAAACAGACTTTGACCATTAATAACTTTTGCATACGATATCCAAATCCTCTGTTCTTTGGTGCGTTGGAACATGCTTCCACTCACCAACAAGACTGTGTAAAAATCTGAACAGCATGATAACAAGACCTAGACATAGTAAGAATAAGTGGCACTTTGGGTGTACCCACCTTATAACCAAAATGGCCCTCCAGAGGCCTCAAATTTCATCTAATGGTTTTTTTATAAAAATAATAAACAATAAATAAAAACAAAAACCTTCAAACTTTAGGTTTTAAGAAAAGCATCATCCTAGTCACTGATGATGCAATGTCAAGCTCCAACTCTTGTCAGCATGACTTATCATTGGATTCATTTCCTACTGTGGAAGTCGGGATCATCCAGTTTGGGATCAACCCCATCTCAAATCCCGACTATCTTACGCATTTGGATAGAAACAAAGACAGGATTCCAGTCATTGATGCCTGCAATTGATGGAAGATTCAAAGCTGGCTGGGGTCTAAGCTTCTCTTCCTTCAGGAAGCAGCTTGCCAAAACCTTTGTTGTAGGGCAGGGATCCCCTCGTTTCTCATGAGCATTGGATAGCAGATGCCTGATTGCAGTTGTACGAGCAAGAGACGACATCCGGAAAGCAAAACCAACAGTGGAAAGTGGTCGGAAAAAAATCTAATTGCAAAAAAAAAAGAGAAGGGAAAATCACGACAGAGGGCGGGAGCACAAGTTCACTTAGAATTGTCTTGTTGAAGAAGAGGGTCTCCCTTTTGTAGTTGAAAACAAAATAAGTTGCCTGGAAGCAGCATTTAATTTGTGGAGGATTTTTGTCCAAATCTCACACAGATTTGGTAGTACTATTGATGGACTTCCAATGCACAAGAGATAACTTAAGATATAGAGGGAACTTCTTGAGGGAACCGCCAAAAAATTGATACAAAATTCAACAAAATTCAACAAATTGGGAAGGAGGCGTCTACTTTGTTGGGAATGGCTCAATCATGTATATAAGCTTCGTGGACCTAAACGATGAATTTCATCCTTAGTGTCTACCTTAAGAAGTATATCCTATAATAAACCGACATATTCTTTGTCCCCATACAATGATCAAGTTTGCATATAATGATCAAGTCATTTGACCTCTTCACTCTGATAGTTGGGTGGAATATGGTGGTGAGCACCCACCAATAGCCAAGTACATTTAAACTCATGACCACCTTACCTATGTGCCCAAGTCAAAGCCTCAAAATCCCTACTTGAGTTAAAATTCAAATGAGAGTACAAAGAGTCAAAATACTAGGAACCATATGTCAAAGAAAACCATCCTATCCACTTAAATTGACTAGTCTAAGTAAACAACAAAGGACTAACAAATTCTGGTCATCAATTACAACAATAGAAAATAAGTAACAACAACAAAGCAAAACAACAATGTCAAAACTAAAAAGAACCTAGCAAAGCTATAAAAGAATATGGTAGGCCTTAGATTTGGATATTTACAGAAGATTGCTAAATGGTATATACCTTGGATGTTGTTGGCCATCGTTAAATAATTATAGAATATCCTCCATATGTCTCTTGTAATCTTCATCTACCAAGTCTTAAGTTATAGTTGTACAAACCTATATCACAACTAGTCCTCTAAAGTTGGAGTAGTACTAAGCTTTTTCTACCTCTACTAAGAGGTCTTCTACAATGTATAGAGTGGTCAAAATCAATTCTACTATCTCCCAATTTGTTCTATCAAGAAGCCATAGAGTCCAAGGTGAGTAAATCAATGATGGCGGGTTGACAAATTCTCATGCCTCTATAGTGATGATCTTCTCATTAATCTCCTACACCAAGTCATTATTCAAGAATTTAGTTGATTGTGAAGTGGATTTTCAATCAAATTAAAGTGTCATGAAATCCTTTCTAAAATTATAGAGTGTAGGTATTGGACTTGTCAAATCTCTATTCCAACAATCACTCTATTACTCCCATTATAGGAAACCCTTGAGTTTTTATATGTTAGTATTGCCCCATTCTTTACCCATGCATAAAACATCGGATTTTTTCATTTGCCACATATGATAAAATTTGAAATTTTCGGATCCATATTTGCAATACAAGGCTCCTTAATAACCATGTAAAGGTCAAGAAGTACAAAATTTATGCAATACAATATAGAAGGCACTTTTTACATTTACCTTTTGGCAGGGCAATAAGGGGGGCAATGCTCCGTGACCAAGCAAGAGGGCCAATTTATCCCAAAACCATGGAGGGCCCAATCATGTCTACACTAGTGTAAGAAGGTAATTGCGGAGGCCATTTTGTTCCCCTTGTTTTTATCTTGGAAAAACCCAAGAACATTTTATTTATGATGCATGATGAAATTTCCAAATTCTAAGTTTATATTTGCAATTATAGTAGGCGGCTCAAACTCCAATAGGGCATTTTGAATTGAACATGACTCAAAGGTACATTTCGCTTTCTTCAATATACCGAAATGTACAAATTGTGTACATTCTAGGAGGTGGTTTCTTTTAGAGCCCTATGGCATTTCAACTTCAAATTTTCATAACTAATTCCACAAAGCTCCAAAAAATATGAAACAACTTGGGTTGGATGTCATTCCCTCTTGTCTTTCAAAGAAAATTTATTGAAAAATATATTTAGATGTTTTCCCTTGCCAAAATTCAGCTTCAGTGCTTAGATGATCAAATTGGCATGCAAATTGGCTACGAGAGGTGTTAACAAGTAATAACAAAATTTTCAGGGCACAAAATAGGGGGACTTTTTTTTACTTGGCTGGGCCTCCGCAATCAGCTCGTTGCACTACTTTACACTTGACCGGAGGACCCCATCAGCTGATCCCTCATAGGAGACAGGACTGGATGGGAATGTTTGAATCTTCATCTTCAGCACTTCAGTTGTGTAGTGAAAACATGGAGTGAATGTCTGCTTGAATGGTTTTCAACATAAGGTAATAACAGTGCCAAGATGCATGTAAATAAGGTTATGATCGCGGTCCTTATTGATTATCATCTTTCTAAAGCTCACAACTTTCTTTGCATAAATCTCTTATGAGGGTTAAAACATTTGTATTCTTTAAAAAAAATTTATCAAACTGATTATTCAATTCATCACTCTTGACAAAAATAGGCATTGTTGACAAGGCCTAGATATAAGCAATACCGTAGGTGTAAGGCAGCTTCACCCACTGCCTTGGCGAATATTTATTTAATTTGAAAAAATAGTGTTCGTCACTCAAAAAAGGGGTAATCTGAAATTTGACTTTTTGATTAAATAATTAATAGTAATTTCACCCTTTAAGCTAGGTTAACTTAGTTCAAGTACTCATTTCACATATGAGTCTCTCACTTGGCTACATTAACCATACATTCTATTCCAAGCAAGAGATAACAAACTACTTATACAGGGGCTAAGACAATCCATGTGGGATATGTAAATGAGGATTTGTAAGAGCTCTATCACTCATAGTCAATTCAAAAGTAGGAATTGTGTTCAAAACAGAATTTCAGACTTCATTTAGGCATAGTAGAATAATTTTTCTGGAAAAAATTTGAACATAAAAAAGTTACTAAATCAAGCTAAGTTTCATCTCCAAAAATTCGTTTGAGATTTCAAGACTCCAATCAAAAGTTATGGACAAAGTTCATGAAGGTGTTGGAGGGAACATTTTCATTGACATTTTCAAACATCCTCTTAAATTTTCTACTTTTTCATTAAATTATTTTTATATTTACCAAAAGATTCGACTTTTCTTCACCACAATTTCCGAATAATTTCACTATTAAATTTTTTGAATTAATAAATGGCGAAGCTACCCTACACCTATCGTATAGATATTTTCAGGTGCAATTTAACCCCTAAAGGACCAAGAGTCCCCTCGAGGGACTTTAAGAATTCGCGCAGGTACTTGTGACTTCAATTTTTAATGAATTTTCTTGAAATTTTCACATAAGATAGAAAAATTGATTAGCTCTGTGGGAATATTATTTTTTTTCAATTGGTGACCGGGAGCAAAAGTTATGCCATCTTAAACATAATTTTCATGTCGTCGGGCAGAAAAAAAAATCTACAAAAACTTCAAAATTAAAAAATTAATTTTTTTTCTTATAGATTTTATTTTTGTCTACAAGTGAAGCTTTGATTCATTCCATTTGGATTAGTAATGTGAAAGTTATGAACAATCTTGTTTTTCGGGCAATCTAAGCATCTTCTTGAAAAAATAACTTATAGGATTCATTTGTGAATGCAATTTTCACAATTTTCAAAAGAAATTGTTGGACAAGGTTGATTTTGTTTGCTAGAACAATCTCACCATTGGGATTATTGTGTTTCAATTCCATCTATGAGATATTTGCAATTTAGTTTTTCTTTCAATCTTGGACCTACATCTACTTGACAATTTTTTAAAGAATGAAAAAATAGTCTTTATTTTGTGAATTTTTTTCCTAAGCTCTTAGCTCAATTTCTTAATAGAAAAAAATTTAAATTCAAGGTCTGCAGTCCAAAAAAATTACATAAATGGAGGACAAAGTCATTTGAAGTTACAAACTAGAGTTTAAGAAAACTTTGTTTTTCAACTTTGAATGCTCATATCTTCCTATCTATACAGTCAAACTTCATGAAATTTTCACCACATGATTTTAGTTAAGTAAAGTACAAAATCCTATGGTTAGATTCTAAAAATTTTGTTTTTTTTGTTTTTCATGGATGAATGGAGCAGAAATGGCAGTTTTGAGTGGTTTTGGGTTGAAAAATGGTTGTGGTCCTTTAGGGGTTAATTATGTATTTGAGTGCATGAGTCTTGTCAAAATGTAGTCCACTTACAAAACTTGCACTGCCCAGAGCCTTAATTTACAAGGTTATTGCACATTTTTGTTTAGTACATTAGTCTTTTGTGTGTGTGTATATATATATAAAATTTATCCCAATTTCAACAAATTTGTGAGAAAGAAAGATTTTCTCTTAAACATAAAAGTAGTACGTACTTTCAATGATTGACAAAAATATTTGAACAAAACATTGGAGCGCTTAGCAGACATTCAAATACTTTCTATCCTTAGAGTTGAAGAATACATACACGTTCTTTAACCCTTTAGTGACCGTGGTTGATTTGGGGGGCAGGCACAATTTCTATATACGATTCTTGAAAAGTCCCATTTTGTGACAACTCTATGGATGTAATTCTAAATTGAATTATATGAATTGGTTCTATAGGAAAAATCCTTGAACCGAACAAAAAATGAAAGTGATCCAATAGCTCACATCCTTGTAATTAATCTTCAAAGATTGATGTGTTGCAAGCAGCCTCTAACATTGGTGCTAAATGAAACAACCTTCCTAATGTTTTAGTATTCTCCTAATTACCACTAAACAACTTTGTTTTGCCATCAATGCTTATATCATGACATCTGGTAGTCTTCATGCACCCTTCTTCTTCAAATTGAGCCTCCACGTGTCCACTTAGCTATGGATAAAGCACTCTTGGGTATCAAATATTCCACACCATCTTTTGTAAAGCCAAGGCCACTCACAATACATACTATTGTATGTTACGTTACCTAACATAGAAATGTTTCAAATCAGCCCTACAACCAAACAAAAAGAATGGAAGGAATCACATGCAGTATCATTCAATTGCAAAATTTTCTCCCCCGAGGCCAAACCTCGCGGGCTTGAAGTGACAATAGATGTGCTTCCTGAGCCGTCTCCGTGATCCAACCGGATTTCCTAAGCTCCCTCGGTCAATCTGAAAGCGATGATTGTGGGCATTTGAAAATCTTGTGGAACCAGATGCCCTTGGAGTGTTCTGACCGTACGGAACCGCGCTGGGGAGAAAGGTGTCCTTTCTCGTAAGGAAATGACAAATTGTGTCGCAAGTACTCCAAAGAAGTTATGATTGATCGATGGAAGCTATTATGGCAGCCATTTCACGCAGGTTTTACGGGCAGGGGTCCTTCGTTTTTTATGGAGTGAGAAAGTGGCAATATAAAATGTTAACCCCTAAATGTCACAGGAAGAATACCAAAAAATGAGGAGCTTGATAGGAAAAATCAAATAAGGTAGGTACACCTAAAAGCGCCACTTATTCATACTGAGCCTAGTTCCTGCTATTAATTAGTTCAAATTTTGATGTAGTCTTATTGGCAAGTGAAAGCATGTTCCAACGCACCAAAGAACGTAGGATTTGGATACCGTATGCAAAAGTTATTAACAGTCAAAGTCTATTTCTGAAAGCGCCATCTACAATCTGTGAACATGACTGATTTCGGAAATGTATGTGCACTGTAGATGGTGCTTTTAGGAACATGGCGCTTTTGGGTACATTTAATTTGAATTCCTCTTGATTACTCAGAACTTCATTGTTGGATTTTGAAATCAACTAGTTGATGAATGTGATTGCATAACTTCTAAGAAAATTCACCATGGGGATATTGAAACTATAACATTTCATCAACACAATATCTAAGTCCTTAGTATCCAAAAAAAACATCCCTTGTGACGTTCAAGGGTTAAAGAGGTGTTCCAAATTTCAACATTCATCGACATATTGGATAGAAAATATTAAAGGTATATATTAAGAGGTTCTAAAAGTTTTTAGACTCTAAATTAATTAGAGCATCTCTTTAAATGTACATTATTTATACATATTGCTTTTTCATAGCTTTGAGCAATGTACAAATAGTATACATTTTAGGAGGTGTTTCATTTTAAAGCCCTACACCGCTTCAACTTCAAAATTCTATAACTACTTCTACAAAACTCAGAAGAATATGAAACAACTTGTATTAAATATCAAGTCAACTTGACTTAAAAAAAAAATCTACTAAAAACATGTTTCAAGATGTTGTTTCACCTCCCCAAAATTCAATTCTAGGCCTTACATGCTCCATTTATGAACCTCCTACCTTAGTACATATTTCATGTCCATAGTCTTGGTGTTTTTAAAAAAACATTCATAGTTTTTTTGCCAAAAAAAATTCATTTCTAGCTAAATTATTATTTTTTGAGCAATCTGGCACCAAAAAGAAAAAAAAAAGCCGTGGTCGTAACGTAGAGTGAAGGCCACTTTTGGATGGGCGAATGGTTCATGGTTCATGGCTTTGGGGTGGGTACTTGGGTAAGCTTATTGTTTGGGGTTCTCTCCTTGGGAAGCTGCTTGGGGATCCATTACCGCAGCCACTGCAGAAGGGTCCTGCACTCTGCTTGCACCACTCCCGTATCAGCAACGAGGCTTGACTGTCCTCGCAGCCTCTTTATTGATTCATGGGAAAAAAATGCACGGTACACTTGTCTTGCGGCGTCTCGGAGGAGGGGAAGGAACCAGGATTGGTCCGGGATTGGACCGGGATTGGACTGGAGGGCAGGCCGGGATTCGAAGAGTGGGGGCGAGAGGGTGGGTGGCAGACTGGCAGGCAGGCAAGGAAGACTGTAAAGAGGCAACGACGACGACAAACCTGTATGGCGCCAGGAGTGGCCGGGATTTGCAACATGCTGGTACTTCAACTTATGAGAGCTTGTGTGTCCACGGAAAAAAAAGCCACGTATCAAACCATTATTCAATATCATTGGGAGTCCTTGTGACATTCATGGAAAAAAAAATCACATAACCAGTTGTTGACTTTTCAATGCTGATGTGGCACCATCCCATTGGGAACCCATCACCATTGCCATTATAAGTTGCAGCTTGTAACCTTCTTTTCTTTCGACTTGTTTCCTATGTCCTTGAATCATGAAGATCAAAGTTTGTGACTGAGAAATGTACAATTGATTGTGTACGATAAGCTATTTGCCACCACCAGGATGGATCATCAATTATCTAATACATACCAATATATTACCTTAGTTGTAGGATAGGGTTGGCGGAAAAATACTCATTTCAAAAAAAGGGCATGAAAATAAAAATGAAATGAACAAGAGAAATCGTCAAAGTTGGCAAGAATTAAATGATTGAGTAGTTGGGGGAAAAATGGCGAGTGTTTGATGAAAGGTCCAAAATATCCAAAATAAAGTCTGAAGTCCAATGCAATCACAAGTACTCGATACTAGCAGTACCAATCTATCATTTGCCCATCTACCATCATGAATATATTTGACAACAAATCGAAGGAACTATTGCATTGACAATTTGAGAGAATAAAATGTAGAGAGGTCATTAAAAACCCTTTGTCCATTGTGAATCTTTATAGTATTAATATGGATAGATTTGAAGATGAAAGTTTGACCACTCATAGTCAGAATGTAAGAATTGTTTTAAAGTAGAAATTTAAACCTCATTTTGGCATAGGAGAATATCTTTTCTTTTAGAATTCGAACTTTGAAAAGTTGAGAAATCAAGCTAACTTTCATCTCCAGTAATCCATATATCATTTTGAGCCTCAAAAAAAAGTTACAGGTAAAATTCAAAGAAGATGTTTGAAAATATCCACTATAAGAAACCCCTATTTTGGATGACGAGCTCTAATTTTTTATGACGAATTTTAGGCAATGTCAATGTTGACAATCCAAAAATTTATGTCATCAAAAATGTCCAATATAACATCAATGTTAACATAAAACCATTGGACTATCAGCATTGATGTTACATTTAACATTTTTGTTGACATAAAATTTTCGGGTCATCAACATTGACATCACCTAAAATACGTCATAAAAAATTAGAGCTCGTCACCCAAAATAGGGGTTTCTTATAGTGATCAAAGAATGTGTCCTTTACAATCCTTCTTTGAACTTTGTTCATAACTTTTAATTTGGGGCTTGAAATTTCAAGATTTTTTTTGGAGATGAAGGTTAGATTGATTTTCGACAATTACTTAGAAGAATTTTCTTGAAAAAAGTTAGTCAACACTCCCTAAATGAAGTTTGAAATTCTAGTTCAAACAAAATTATTATTTTTGATTTAATTATAAGGGCTTGAGTTCCTACTTTTCCTAATTTACATATCCCACATGGATTGTTTTACTTCCTACCATCCCACAAGTTTGTACAAAGATCACTTCTTCTTACCTTTTGGTACACCATCATAGAAACTTTTGAAGTTATAAGAGACAAAGGCTTAAGATTATGAGCTTTTAAAATCTAATGCCAAGTTTTATGAAATTAAATTTTAAAGTATTGAATGTACTTTCCAAACTTTAAGCTATTATTTGTCATCAATGTGTAAGGTAGCCAACCTATTTCCGATCACTTAAGCAATTCCACATAATTGGAGTGCAGTTTTTTTTATTGCAGAATTTTTCCTATGTATAGAAATAGAGTTTGGAAGTATAGCATATTTTTTTAGAATTTTATTACACAAAATGTAATTACTATGAATTTTTTAGTAGAAGATTCTTCTTGACCTATAATGGTAATATAGACCTTACAATTTCTGACCATAGGCTGATTGCAAAATCCACCAAGGGCTGATTGCATTAATGAGAGCCTTACAACCAATCCTAATGTGCCACAATTGCTTTGGGAGATGCACCACAATTTCACGGAAAGGAAGCAACCTATAGGTTGGAAATAGGTAGGTGATCGGAAATGGGTTGGCTACCTTAGACCTTGAAAAATTATAGCTATGGTATCCAATTGTCACAACATTGTTGACCATTGAAGTAGGATCTTCTTAGCATCTGCAAAATGGAATTCCAACAATGAACAAAATTGTATTTAAAAAAAAATCTATATTCTAAAAGCAATTGTGACACAATGGTACATTTTACTTTCTTCAATGCATTGATAGTGTACATTTTAGGAGATGGTTGCTTTTACTTTTAGGAGATGGTTGCTCGTAATAGGTCCAATGACAAATAAAAAAGGCTTAAATAGAACATGACCTTAAGTAAGGGTTATCAAACACAAGATCAAGTGACATATAACACTTGTAGATTTGAAATGACTACTTTCTACATGATACATCAAAAAATACATTCCAAATATAGAAAGGCATCAAATTAATTATGGCAATTAGAACATGAACTTCAAGAAATGAAATAAGAGATTAAAATAGACTAACCTTTGTGAATTCAAATTATAAGCTTTAATTGTGTGGTATCACTTTAAAGTTCAGTTGCACATTTTATCTTCATAAATGAACCTTACTTATATTATTGGATTTTAATTTTTTTTAATTTAATTCAAATTCATATAATAATTTACTTATGAATGTCAAAAATTGATTGTAGAATATTATTTATAAATCATATCTATAGGGTTAACCCCTAAATGGTTTTGACAATGTTCTTACCCAAAATTGCTCCAAAACTGTTATTTCTAATACATGTACCAAATTTTTTTTAAAAGACATTTTTTGACACATGTAACCATAGAATCTTGTATTATACTTATTTACAAATATGTAAAAAAAATTTCAAAATTTTCCACCATGTAGATTGCAAGATATTAGTGTTCAAATTAACACAATTCATTTTTTGGGCCTTGCAAAAAAATTGGGCAACTACACCTCACAAGGTGACATATGTATGAAAAAAAGTTTGGATTGGTGGTTACTCTTTGGATTCATTTTCAAAGGCAAGTTGGATACATGCTTAAAAATTTCAAATCATTTGGAATTGTACAACATATAGGAAAAAAATAGTAAGTAGAAAGAAGTAGAAAATGAGCCAAAATACTAAATTGTAAACAAATTATTTATGGAATTAAAATGCCAATCCTAATGGTTAAAATGTTGTAACAAACAATCTACACCTAATTTATTTTTCCAAAAATATTCAAAATTGAATTTCATAAAGGATTTCAAACTTGTTTGTAGAGTATAGATTCTATAACTACCTGCAAACTACCCCAAACTAAAACTCCTCGTAACGTTTGACTCATTTATCATAATGGAATGATTCAAAGCTTTCCACTTAGATAAAATCTAAAGAACCAATTTCAAATGTTTTATTTCTTAAAAAAATCATTTTTAAGAAAGTTTTTTTTGCTGCCCAGACTGCTTGCCAAGTAAAGAAAACAAGATATCATACCATAACTTTTTAAGTATGTAGTCAAAAGTTATGAAAATTATTAGGCCTTTAAGCTACCCTTTGGGATAATGTTGTGTGAAAATTTTAAAGGAAAAATAAATCTCCATTCATAGTGAGCTGCCCAAAATTGTTGTATTGCCAAAAAACACAATTTGGGCATTTAGAGGTTAAATCAACAAGTATACAAACTAATTTTTCTTTAATAAAATTTGAAGCCAAAAAAAAAAAAATATCTTCTAAAATTAATTGCAAATTGAGTATTTGTGATTTTTATAGTAATTTTTTTATTCAAGTTGTTTTAGAAGGGTCATTTTCTAAACTAAGAAAATTATTCTCTAAGGTCAAACCTCTTGGTAACCTAAGGGTATGTCCACACCAAAGCTTATGAAGGGTTGTTGACGGAATTGGTAGAGATTTAGCGTAAGCTGAGTCCACACCAGTGTGGTGAATTATGTACCGAGCCAACGTGGATGGCCAACTGGCTTGGCATGGGAGCGTATGAGTGAAGTCAGGTAATTTTAGACGTACGCAGAACTACCCTGCCAGGTTCCAGCCTCAGATGGCGGCAGCTCTGCAGCGGTTACGTATAGCTGGACATGCAAGTACTGGATTTTTTCCAAGGCTTCGTCCTTCCCTCTAAAGACGGCGTTAAAGACTAAAAAAATAGTAGGAATTAACTTTGGAGACGGCTAGACGAGTCTTCACTGGAAGGAGGGTATACGGTGAAGTGCCTGCGATAATCATTTCCTTTTGGATTAGTGCAAGCAAGGTTATGTTACGGTAATCATAGGCGTAAGCAACTCAGTGGCGGAAAGGTTGTTCTTTGGAGACGTGGAGCGGAGAAACTGAGTGGCATTAACACGTGAATTTGGTAACTTCTGTTCCTCTGATACTGTCTCCGAGCATGTGAGTGGACTGCGCCAGTCTAGTCATGTAGTCATGCTCTTGTAATTTTCTGATTTTACCGTGTGGATGACCGCAGATATACTGTCATGGAATCCAACGGTCGGCAAGGAGTGGTTGCTGGAATGCCAAGCAACGGCACGAGCTCCGCTTCTATAGGTGAGTTTCTTTACATTTTCTTTTCTTGAAGGACGAACTCATGACTTCAAAATTCGAAGCACGCATGCACCATCACTGGCTTTGAATTCTTTCAGGATAGTGACCCTGTAGATGGAAGTCATCGACAAATGAAAGCATAGCACTTGCGCCTACTTTGCCCACCTCCTAAAGGATTCTCCAGTTCTGTGTAGTAATCCACTGCTGTCTTTGTCATGACAAAACTTAATTGAAGCCAACGTAAGCAGTGAGGTATACACTTTCCTTGATTCCTTGCTTCTCATGATGATGTGCGAGTGGCAATTGAGTTTTTTGAAGCACGACTACGTTCTTCGTAGGGACTCGATCTGCATCGGCGGCAGCAGCGGCGCGTGAAGTCGTGTCTGCCACGAATCTTGATGCTCCAACTTCAAGTAGGCGCCCGAGAAAGGAACGACAACCAAATTGGAACGCCCTCGAAATAAATGCGTTGATTGAAGCTAGACGCTTGGTAAGTATCGAAGAGCAGCAGGTTCTAGACCAGCGGAAGCTCATGATGACTGATGAGGCGAAGTGGGAGCACGTCTCCATTGAATTGATGAGAGCTGGTTTCTCTCCAATTGTTCGTGATGGACCCAGTTGCAGACACAAGTGGCATCTCATACTCCCAGATTTCAAGAGAATCATGGACTACTTCACGACCACAGGCGGAAGTGAAGAAGCGTATTGGACAATGATGGCAACACAACGACGAGCTGCAAATCTGCCTTGCGTCTATCCTGAGGACGTGTATTTCCAAATACGAAGGTAGTATGGCATCCGAGCTGCCGTGCAGCCACCCCACTCACGCGACTTCACGTCCGTGGAAGATGAGAATTTGAATGTGACTGGAGCACCCCTTGTTGGCAACGACCAAGAAGCTGACAACATCGATGATGAAGACCCTACCACTCTAGCGGAGGCGATGGCAGCTGCAGCCGACGAAACCCCGTCAATGGAGCTTCGCGATCCTCTTGTGCTATCCGAGCAGGGGATACCAAGGCGCGGCGCACCACAGGTCCGACCCGTTCAGAGTCCGTCGACGACGCAGCGCACATCCGTGCCACCTGGTATTCCCATTCTGGATGTCAGCTCCTCAGATACAGCAGAGGGGACCGCACGTCGCCGTCCGCTCACTACCGGTGTGAAGCGAAAAAATCTCTCCGGTCACGGTCTAATTGTTGAAGCTACTCGATCAACCGGAGATGCCTTGGCTGCCTAGTTGCGACACATGACCGAATCTACCCAGCAATTGGAGAAGACACTTCTGGAAGTTCAACAGAAATTATTCAATGATCACATGGACTATCAAAAGGCATTAGATGAAATCTGAGGGCATTAGGAGACCGTTTCGGGTCTGTTCCCGAAACGGCTCCCAATGCCGCAGATCCTCGTCAGGCCGATTTTTATGGAAAAAAAAAAAAAAAAAAAAAAAAAAAATTGGGGGGTCCTGAAATATGAAAATAAGTCCAAAAAAAATTTTTTTTTTGAAAAAATAAAATAAAATATTACGTGGCAGTGTCCCGACCACGTAGGATTCGGGTTCACAGGGCAGAAACTGCGTTCCCGCAGTCCGGGAACCCGCAGTCTCCTAATGCCCTCAAATTTCTTCTAATGGCAGAGATTGCCTGGTCCAAGAGAATGCTGCAGGTGCGCACGAGAATGCTAAACTATCCATTGACAAACAAGGCGACGTGGTTACATGTTTATCGAACTTGTCCACTGCAATCACGCTAGGTTTCAAGTGTGCTTTCAGCGATCGCGTGGCTCTAGCAACAGGGCAAGCATCTGCGGAACAAGAACGTCAAGGTCAGACTATACACACGCCCTCCAGTAAGTGATCGTCGACAACACTATTTTGAAGATGGAAGCACAGTTCCTGCGGAACGCATGGTTCTAGGTACTAGCAGTTCATTTCGACATGAACAATTTTGGAGTGCGTAGTAATCTCCCATAGGACTGTTGCAAGTGTGACAGCATTTTGAAGTACCTTCAGCATGCAAGTTTTTGTGCATGACATGAATCTTCTGAGAGCACATAGACTTGTCATGAAGTGGACATGAGTAGCTACTCGATTAAGTACTGAGAATGCAAACTGCGTTCACTTGTACATAGACCTTCACGTGAACTTTTGAAATGTACAGTACGCATAGTACTTTTCAAAATAAAGTCGTATATATTGTACAGGATATGCATCTTAAAGTATTGGTCTCCTGGGTCTGAAACGGGAGAGCACCATAATACAGTTCAGTCTAATCGATGCCACTCGTCAAGCGACTGTTAAACAAAAAAACATGCTACTGTTGTGCGTTATGATGCCACCAAAAAAAAACACGACCGCATGGTTCCGAAGAACTGATAAGGACATGACTATTGATGTCCAAGCTGAGCAATGAACGTCGCACTCTGTACAATTCTGCAGACATCGAAGTCTTCACGTAAGCATTGCCGTTGGACTTCATGCTTGGCGGTGAAGTCGTTCCTACTGTAAGAGGACTCCCAATTGCCGCCGCTTCAGTACAGCCTGTCGATGTTGCACCTGTTGGGATGCTGGTGGACAAATGCCGACTACATCTTCAGCATCCTCTGCGGCAGCTGCTATGAATCCATGCTCGTATAATTGCAAACGCTCCTCCACTTGGGAGTGCTCTGGTTTCAACAGCAAGTTGTACAAAATTATGCACGCAGCGACAACGTCAGGGAAGAGCTTGACATCCAAGTCCGACCGTCCCTTCAGTTCTTTGAATGTCATTTTCAATCCACCGAAGGCATTTTCGACCACTGCTCTACCTTTGCTCAATTTCTTATTGAAAAGAGCATCTTCTGGCAATAAATTCCGAGCAGAGCGGTGGGGTACCATCAACCAGGGTAGAATTGGAAAGCCTGCATCTCCCAGCAAGAACGGCGAGAAGCCCTCGAAGTGGTTGTCCCCTGCCCATAATCTATTTGCCTGGCCTTTGTGGTACAATGCCGAACGCCTCAATACTCGTGCATCGTTAGTTGAACCTGGCATACCTACGTAGAGGTCAACGAAACGTTTCTGATTGTCTACAACTGCCTGACACACCATGCTATAATCACCTGACTTGAAATAATAATAGTCCACTGAACTGAAGCTGGGCTTCTTGATGGCGAAGTATGTGCCATCAATTGCACCGAGAACACCAGGAATGCCACAAAGGTCTTTGAAGCCATCTGCTGTAGATTAAATAGCTGCACCCCATGGCCATTGCACTTCTTTGCGCAAAACAATGTTCACTCTGAACAAATTCACGCACAACAACACCGACCGCACTCTTCCCGATCGCAAATAACTCGCTGCAGAGCAGCAAACTTGATCCTTGGCAAACTTTGAACAGACCGCATGCCACACGGATAACAACTGGCACAGCACATCGATAGTTAGTGTCTCTTCGTTGCATATGTGGTGCTAGAATATGACATAGAGTGAGGACAGCCTACTTTGTCATCCAGAAGAGGTGCACCCAACGGTCGTCATCGTATTCTTCGAGGAGGAAGCGGGAGAACCACGTCGTCGAGCGCGGCTTGACCCAGAAGCCCACATCGTCATCCAACGAAGCAAGGGCCGTCCAAACACTGAATTGCGAGAGAACAACATGCATAGCGTTGTTGTTGTCATTCAGTGGAGTTAGGTCAACAATGTCGGCCATATCCACGTCTTCATCGAAATCAGCAGCTGCTGCAGTCTCAACAGCCAACAACAATGCTTGCTGAGAATTGAGGAGTAACATAAGAAGCGCAGACGCCAAGCACATGCATTCCGCAATAGATTCGGACGAGTCCATATCGCTGTACAGGACGATAAGTTGTTGTAGTTCCTGTGAGCAACAACGGAATTTGAAAGAGATTAGCAAAGACTTCCTTTGAAAGCACTCTGTTGTCATTCACGAAGCTACACAATGTACTCAAATGTCTTTGAAGTCACATCTTACAAGGGACACAGTTTTTGCTTACAGTGATTATAGTGCTATGAAGACTCGCAATGCATTAATTTTCCTGAAGTTCTCTTCAATTTCCAGATGAAGCAGAGCAGTGGGTATGATGTTTTTCTATTTTGACAGGGATGCCGTGCTTCAGCAATGCCGTGAGCACATTCTGTGTTCACATGTGCTGCATCGAAGTGGAACCCTAAATTAAAAAGTCAACAGCTTGTTCCATTGCCAGAAGTGAATCCACTGTGCTACAACATCGAAGCTCTCCTTTAAATCCACTCTTGTGTTGTGCACATACCTGAAGTATTTGATCGTGGATTCTTCAAGCTCTCCAACAATCTCCCTTCGTTGGTACTGTCCTCGCAATGACTTCTGCCCAGTAATTCCTCCACGTAATGCAACGACACCAAAGACCAACTACAACACACTTGCCTCCCATTCACAGAATTTAATCATCTTCCACTATCGTCTCAAATTGGAGGCAACAACAATCTAGTACTATTGACAAAGATGTGTGCTTCTACTTTGAAGATCTGCGTTTGCAAAGTTCCTTTCCAGCGTCTGCACTTCTTCCAATGCCTCCACCATGTATACTGCAGAGCCTGATGTGACGTCCACGCTACCGCAATAGGGAACTCATAGTTGTATGCCACCGTGTCACAAGTGGTGTCTGTTTCCAGCGACCGTATGCCGCCACAGTGTTTCAGTACTGTGAGAATTACCTCCCACTTACCCTGCTCCGAACTGTGGCCTCGGAACCAAGTCTGCCCTTGTGGCAGTCATAAAACCTTGACTACATTAAGTCCTTTACGTAATCCATCATTATCTCTCCATAAGTTTTGGTGTGGACATACCCTAAATCAATGTTTTTTTAGGCAATTTGATGCCCAAATTGCTTTAAAAAAAAGTAGGCATCTTCGGCCCTGTAGAAAAAAAAGGACAAATATGTTAAAAAATCTAAGACTATAATTATGACCTCACACATTGCTCCCATAATGTTTTCAAAAACTCATTTAATTTGTTATATAAGGTAGGTACACCCATAAAAGCCTTGTTCCTAAAAGCGCCATCTACAGTGCACATACATTTCCGAAATCAATCATGTTCACAGACTGTAGATGGCGCTTTCAGAAACAAACTTTGACTGTTAATATCTTTTGCATACGGTATCCAAATCCTATGTTCTTTGGTGCGTTGGAACATGCTTTTACTTGCCAACAAGACTACATAAAAATTTGAACTAATTAATAGCAGGAACTAGGGTCAATATGAATAAGTGGTGCTTTTGGGTGTACCTACCTTAGAGCTATAAAACAAAAATTGTATGCCAAAATCACATATCCAAAATTCGCCTCCTTCAATTCAAGCCCTAAAACATTCTCAAAAACATTAAGAGGAAACTTCAGTAACCTTCTTGAAAGAAAGACCACAAAACTAGTGGTTTGACTCCCCTAGAAAAAATTACTTTGAATCATGCTGTTTTTATGTTTGTGATATATTATTTTAAGAGAGTCATGAATACATTGACCCATCAATCCATGAAAGACTGACTACTACATGAGTGTGATGTTTAACCCTAGAAAATCAAGAGTTTGGAACTTTAAAAGGCATTAGATGAAATTTGAGGCATTAGGAGACTGTGGGTTCCTGAACTACAGGAACGCACTTTTTGTCCTGTGAACTCAAATCCTACATGGTCCCGACCTTGCTACGTAATTATTATTTTCTTAAATTATAATAAAAATTTGGACTTATTTTCATATTTCAACACCCAATTTTGTTTTGTTTTGTGTTTTGTTTGATTAAAGCCGGCGAGATATCGGCCAATGGCATTGGGAGCCGTTTTGGGAACAGACCCAAAATGACCCTGTAATGCCCTCATATTTCTTCTAATGGTTTGGGGCAAGTTTCTATTATCCCAATTTTTAGGTATGATTTTTTGAAATTTTTTTGGAAGATAAAAGAAATTGTTTGCTTTTTCAAAACATAATTTTTAATTTGAGGTCGTTGCTCGGGTGCAAAAGTTGATTTATTTGAAGTGCAAAATGGAGGCCACTGAGAAATCCAAAGAAAAATTGCAAAAACTCAAAACAAAAACTTTTAAACTTTTATTTGCCATAGAAGATATTTTTATCTAGATGGAAAATTTTCATTAATTTTATTTGCATTAATGATGAGAAATTCTTATAGAATATTGTATTTAGGAAAATTCAAACATCTTAAAAAAACAGGACTAATTGGATACATTTCTAAACTTATTTTTCATAAATTTAAAAAAGAAACAAAACAATCCCATATGGTATGGTTGTCTTGCTAAAACAATCTTGTTGATTAGACAAGGTTTGTAAGAAAATATATTTGTCATTATATGCAAATATCTTGCAATCCACATGATGAAAGTTTTTGAAACTTCTTTCACAAGATTTAATACTAGTTGAATGCAAGATGCCATGGTTAGATATGCAAGAAAAAAACAAAATTTCAAAAGTATTATACTTTGTAATAAAGATGGTTGTTCAAACTTTTTCTTTGCTAGAAAATAGACCTTCATATTTTAGAAATTAAGCTAGATATGACAATGGCAATGACATGGGAAAAGAATATGCAACAATATTATTTATGGATTGGAAGATTATAATGTTTGATTAAAATGTTAATTTGATGTTTTTTAATCGTCTTTTTAAATGTCAAATTAAAAAATCAAGGTCATGAATAAAATATCAAGGTTAAAAGAAATAACACATATAATCATAGTAGAAGTAAGGCTTTTCAAAATCTACTTTAAAATTGTTTTAGATGAATTTTCAATGTAATCTCCCTCACATCTAATACATTCAAGGTTCATTGTCATTGTCATCAGTCTCAAATATTTAAGAAAATCAAGATTTTTGATGGACATCCTTTTACAAAATTTTAAACAAATTAATCAAGATTGTTTGTGTATTTTCTTTTGTACAAAATCTTGAATAAAAGAAATCATGAACAATTTTTTTTCAAAATCAAGTTTTTGATGCTCAAAATAGACTTTAAAGTATATTCAACTAAAAACATATAAAAATCATAATTCAATAATAATTTATTCAACTACAAAATTTATTCAACACCAAAATATGATACCTTGGACATTTAAGGGTTGCAAACAACAATCCATTTAGTCATGACGAAAAAATTAAATTTTCCAATTTTAAGATGACATATGCATCACTACTATATAACCACTATGTGTGACATAAATTCCAAGTCATCAAGTGGCTTTGGTTATTCCAAGGGGTTTCAAATGGCATACAACCAGTGATCTCAAGAAGAAATTCAGGGTTTTTAGCCAAATGTTCATTTTTGGAAGATTTTTAAAATTTTATACAAAAGGCATGAAAAAATTAAGTAGAAAATGAGCAAAATTTAGCCAGTTTGTAGGTCATTGCCTGCAACTTCAACCTTAAAACACACAATTGAGGGGATATTTTATGTCCTTTAAATGATTTCATAGAAGCCTCTAGGATTGAAAAAAACTTTTTTAATCCAATTTTGTTTGAAAGATTTGCCTGAACTCATTTTCAATGAACAATGTTGGATTTTTCTTTTTTTGTGATATTTTTTGACTTTCCTATATTAAAAGATGAAAATTTCAACAATGATAGTGTAGTGTATTTTGGCAATTTTTTTTCCTTTCTCTTCATCTAAGTTTTAGTCATCAAATGATCTTTTTTAAATGTCTATCCAAATGATGAAATGACGCTTATCAAGTCTAGTTCTTACTCCAATTTAAAATTTAGAATAATGTTTTTTTCTTAAAATTCAATATTTTAGTGCAATTTGAACTTCAAAATTCAAACCATCAAAATATTGTTTTTTTAATTTTAGAATGATATGACACACTCATTTGCACCATTATCTTTACTATATATTACAAATGGAGAACTATTTAGACTTTTAAAAAATATTTTGTACTTGATATGATTTTCTTTTTACTTTTCAAGAATTTCAAAAATTCAAAGTAACTTCAAATGTTTTTATTTCTTTGGAATATTTTATGACTAATAGTGGAAATATGATAACATCACTAAAATATACTTTAAATTTTCATTCATATATAGTTGCAAAATAGAAGCATGACAAGAGGACTTTGAAATTTGAATAAATGGCCAGAGGCTTGTCTTGTTAGAATTAACTTAGGCTCTTAATACCAAAATTAGAGGTAGAATATTTTGTAGCTATTGTATATGTCCTTACTAATAACTTTAATGTTTGAATATTTTGTAGAAAACTTGATGTATTATACTCTTCAACTTTTTGATATTTTTATTATTAATAAAGATTTTGAATATTCTTTTACAAATTATCTATACCTTCAAATTCAAAAAATACCACACATCTAAGTTGGATAAATTTATAAATATTCAACATAAAGATTCATCAAAAATATATATTAAATTTTAATCCTTAAATTTGGTATAAATGGCTAAAATTATGTCATAAATGACATGGTATATTATAGACATTGAATTAGCACTCAAATAGTTTAAAAAAACTTTTGGTCTGCTTTTCTTTTGCAAGTTGGGAGCTAATCCTCTATTTAGGAAGAAGGGAATCTAATGTGATTTTATGCTTTGTTGTCCTTTAATAAAATAAGTCTATAAGAAAACCTTAAGTGCAATTTAGGATTCAGAGCAAAACAAGGATAAAAGAAAAATTGACTTAAGAAAAACTCTTAGGATTAATTCTAATGTTGTATTTTTTGCAAGTTTTCCTAGGGGAGGACATTTCCCGTTTTTTAATAACCTACGTGCGGCGGAATATAGGGTACATTTAAATAATCTTAGGTAAAATTTATAAGAAATTTACATATAAAATAGGGGACATTAAAAAGGCAAAGTGTTTTTAAAATAAAATAGGGATGATAATATGGCTGATTTTTTTGCTTTATGATAAAATAGGGGCTCTTTTAATGTTGCCAAGTAATGATTACAAGTAATTGATAGCCCCCCTAAAAATACCCCACCGCCGCACGTGGGTCCCCCAAATATACAAGAAGTGTCCTCCCTGGGAAGTTTTCCTTTTTTTTTCATCTGATTGAAAACCTTATACAAAAATCATAAATAATTGAGTGTGCAAGCTAGTAACATTGTAAATGAAAAGGCAAAATATGTTTATTCACCAAATTTGAAAGTACTCCATCAATTTTATGTAATTCTTGCAACAAAGGTGATCACTTCTATACAAAGTTAAAATCAAAAAATTAATTTTTAAATTTTCCATAATTATAATTGTTTTCACTAACTTCCATGATGTTTATACTTCTATATGAATTCTTTTCTTTCATTTTAGAAAAAGCTTTGTTTAGTTGTTAGCCTATAAGCAAGTAAAAATTTAAAGTTCAATATTAAAATTAGATTTTCAAGGGTCAAAAAGTTGTCTCCCCTACTCTCCCCTACTTCTTAATTCACCTACATCTTGATTCCCCTACTTCTTGATTTTTTGTATAGAATTATGGAAAATATTTAGTCTTTTATCTAAGATTTGATTATTTTAAGTACAAAGAAGTCTATCTTAACTTGGAAGGACATAGAGGCTACTTATAATGTAATTGTTTATTTTACATTGAAGTTTGCCTTGATTTAAAGGGGTGTAGAGGCTAAATAATAAGGAATAATGCACTGTAAGAATGAAAAATGCATTGTAGGGTCCAAACATTAGGGGTTGTCACAGCACTTCCGAGGTCCTCTGCATTTCGTGAAAATGAGTATGTGATGCACCAGGAGCAAAAGGTAGACGTGAAATTCTGAGAGAAATCGGAGTGTCGTTTTTTCTCCTTTGCAGGTGAAGAAACGACATTTTTGAAAAATTTCTCATGGAATTTCTTGAAGTCCTTGGCCTCATGCAAGTATCGGTGCTCCCACTTAGCTTAACAAGTCAGAAATTTTTGCAGAATTTTTTTGCAGAATCATTGCGAATAGCAGAAAGGGATGTCACAGCTCCTTCATGTGGAATGGCTCACGATTGGCTCTACTTTTGCCTCACTAATTTCTCCGACTTCACAAATATCCGGTTCTCGGAAGAGCCGTACTACCCCTCTTGGATCATTTTTAACAAAGAATTTTTGATGGCAGGTCTCCCTTTTTCACAGTTAAGCTCTTGAAAACATTCTCATGCCACCTCTTTGAGAAGTTAATAAAAAGGGAAAAGAGAAAAAATAAGAAAAAGAAAAGCCCGTCCAAACTGATCCAGTCGTGACTGGTAAGCTACGCCATGGCCACAGGCCCCGAACGCCATAGCCGGCCATAGCCAATTCCGGCCCTGCCCCGCGCAAGTCAAGTGCAGCTTCCTTCCTTTGGGCCCTGGGCTTCTTCTTCTTCCTCCTCGTCAGTTCCGCGAGAGCTTTCTCGTTCTCGCCCTTGACGCCAGGACCAGGGCGAGTTTTTGTCGTCCCTACCACGCGTCTCGTCTCACGAGGGAGCAATCCTCGAAGCTCTTCTGGTCCGAGGGCGCTTCCGATTTGGCTGGCGCCGGCTCTTCTTGCTATTTATTCCACTCCCCCTGCTTCATCAGGTAGCAGTCGACGGTCGGCGACGACTGCGGCACTTGGGCTCCCGTTTCTCCCGGACTTCGCTGTTTCTTCTTTAATTATTCATTTCGACGATTGTAGTGAAGTCCGCTCAGTTGGTCACTTAACTTATCATCAACCACTTCCGTTCTATTGCGTGTGATGATCTCCAATTGTACCCTACTTTGCGGGTGGATATGGCATGGCGGCTTAGAGAGTAGGGTTGGGAAGAGCGAAGGAGATTCTCTCGGAATCGGAAGTATGTGGACTGTGCCGGGTGAGGGATGTCGGAGGGTGCTGAAGGGGTGATCGATCCTCGAGTTCGGCTCCTCTATTCGCCTGGAGAGGACATAGTTGTCGGCTTGTTGGCTCTGAAGGGTGTGCGCCGAAGCGTGTCTAATTGTCAGCTTTCTCTGGTGAGTTCCCTTTCTTGATTTGCTTTTGGTCTGGTAGAGTTGCCTACGAAGTGGGCAGGTGCTCGGGGCAAGGGAAATCATCTGATCGACCATGGTGCCTTGCTTGCGCTCAATTAGGAACAGGTGACCTTTTCTTTCATTTTAGGAGGCTTCTTGGTGTTCAATTTGTGCACTAATCTTCCGGCAGGTTAGCGTTAAGCACACTTTTTCAATTTCAGCGCCTCGTTTTGCTGTGGCAGCCCGCGATGGTAGTTGTTGTGTCTGTGTTCGAGGTTCGTGGATTGTAGTTTTGAGGGTTCGACCCGAGGGTATGAAGGAAAGGGATCTTTTCTGGGGAGAGCGGAGAGCTTTGAGGGTTTTTAGGTTTTGTAGGCGGAAGATTCCTACCGGCAATTGAAAGTGTAGCATGGACGAGAGTATCGACCCCCGTCTTGCAGTAATTCTCTTGAGGTGCTGCACCAGGGAATCTCACGTCATGCAGAATTGTTGTACACTTTAGTACTTGTCCTTCTCGTGAAGGACAAGTGTCCTACTGGCTCGCCGCGAAGTGGCAGTTTGAGCCTCACTTCGTGTACGCCATGTAAATTATTGTTCCTTTTTTAATATCAAGCGAGTTCGGTCTGTCGTGAGAGTCTGCGCAGCTTTGATTTTTCATGAATTGCGTTCCACGGACTGTGTGCACGCGCAAGTCATTGGCAGGCTTATTGATTCCTACGCCGTACTTTTGCGGAAGCCAACTTTTTCTGTCAGTGACGTGGTAGGCACCTTGGAATAATGACCGAATGGTCAAGGAATAGATGCTTTTGCGGAAGCCAAATTTCTCTGTCAGTGACGTGGTAGGCACCTTCATGGCTTGGAATAATGACTGAATGGTCAAGGAATTGATGCTTTTGCTTGAGTGCGAGCCGCATTTGGGAGGCGGAGCCGCAAATTGTGAATTATTGTTCCAGTATGAATAGCCAACGTATTGATTTCGGTCATATGGGATTCGGCCTACATGATTCAGATTTAGATTCCGGCAAGGACCAGTGTCTTCTCACTTACCCAGCCCTGCAGCCCAAGCGGCATTGAGTAAAGTTTCGAATCTCTGGGTAGCCACATCACTCCTGTGTAAGCCCATGACTGTCTATTCCAAGTCGTGGCGCATTTGTTGGCGTTCTGAATGCTGTGCAGTGATCGGCATGGGAATCGTCAGCTTGACTTTTGGGTTTCCTTCTGCCCTTATTTGTTATTTGGTTGGACACGAGTTACTCGGAATCGACAGAAGATTGTACGAGTGATGATACTTGCAGTTTGCGCTGATTTTTCAATCGTGCAGCCTAGTTTCCTTGAGTGAAGCAGTAGAATGTAAAAACATCGCTATTTGGTTTGATTTTTACGACATACTTGTTTCACGATCAATATCTCTGAACAGATTTTGGCAGTTCAGCATTAATAGGAGCTGAGAAGGATTTTATATAGCGATTGGGATTCACCCTTCTTCCGCGCGACGTATAAATTGCTCCTTTCGGAAGTTGTAGTCTTGTTTCCGAGAATATATTTAGCAATCGACATTGTTGGGGTTATAGATAACCTTTCTGAGGGCCTGAGAGAGGTGAAGCAGTTGGAAAGGAGTATTTACTTATTTAGTGGGAGTGGGAGACCACCTTTCAGATTTTTGAATCTCCATTTCCGTCGTAATTACCACTATTCGTTAGCGCGGTGTTCTACACTCTTTTCACTGGCAATGACGCTGTTTCCAATGTTTGCAAATAGTGAATCTGAACTTCTTGTGTTCGCTTAGTGCAGATCCGGGTCGACAAATTCACCATAATTGGCTGCCAATTCTAGGTCCCTGACTGAGTTGAATCACGGGGTTGCTGGACAAGAAACATCGATGAAGTGTTTCTACACAGTTTAGCAAACCCGAAAATGTGCTATGTGAGAATTTGTGAATGGCGCTTCTGGAGGAAGTTATTGATGGGAGAGGCGATGGGTGTTTTCAGCGATGGAGGCTAGAGGAGAGCCATTTGATTCTGGAGGTCAAGAAGGTGTCTACTTGAACGAAGCGAGTTGAATTCTTATGAAATTATGAACAGGATGAATCGCTAGAACTCTGCGACGATCATGTAAAAAGATGCTCGGGTGGTTCATGAAAATGGTGATGTCATGTTGGCGTCCAGCAAAGAAGCATTCGCAAGGACAGGATGGGACGGATCGTCAAGACCCATTGCTTTGGGGCAAGGATCTTTGCCCCCATACCGTCGGAGAGTTCTCTTACTCCGTTGTCCAGGCGAATGCCATTCTGGAAGATATGAGTCAAGTGGAGACTGGCTCTTTCGGCACCTTTGTGGGCGTGTATGATGGTCACGGTGGCCCTGAAGCTGCTCGTAGCGTGAATGAGTGTTTGTATAATTTCTTTCAGAGGAATGTCTCTGAACAAGGGGGTATGTCCACTGACATTCTCTGCAAGTCGTTTAAGGAAGCGGAAGATCGATTTTTCGATGTCGTCCAGAAGGCCTGGCTGACTAAACCTCAACTTGCTGCTGTTGGCTCTTGTTGTTTGGTCGGTGTCGTCTGCAGTTCCAAACTGTATATTGCCAATGTGGGCGATTCCCGCGCCGTTTTAGGTAGTTTCAGCCGTGACACTGGCAGTGTGGTTGCTCGACAGATCTCCGAAGAGCACAATGCGAGTTTCGAGTCTGTCCGGAATGAGTTATATGCGAAGCATGAAGACGATCCGCAGATCGTGGTTTTGAAACATGGTGTGTGGCGTGTGAAGGGCCTGATTCAAGTTTCCCGTTCCATTGGTGATTTCTATCTGAAGAATGCGGACTTCAACCGTGCCCCTCTCATTGCCCGTTTTCGCCTTCCTGAGCCTCTGAAGAGACCTGTGATGAGTGCCGAGCCGGCGTGCAATGTGATCAGCCTTAGTCCGCAAGATGAATTCGTGATCTTCGCGTCGGATGGTCTTTGGGAGCATTTGAGCAACAAAGAGGCCGTGGACATTGTGTACAGTCATCCTCGTGCCGGAATCGCGCGTCGTCTCGTGAAAGCCGCTCTTCAAGAAGCTGCGAAGAAGCGTGAGATGCGTCTTTCTGATCTGAAGGGCATTGAGCGTGGGATCCGGCGTCATTTCCACGACGATATCACTGTTGTGGTTGTGTATTTGGACCCGAAGTTGACGAACCGAGGCAGTACTCCTTCTAGCCACACCTCTGCGAAATGCCCGGTGGACATGCCTCGAGGTGACCGTCCCCGTGGCTAGCCAGGTTGAGCATGGACAGATGTTGGTACCTTTTCACTGGGATGACCTGCCTTGATCGAGCTCGGTACTTGGTGAATGTGATCAGCCTGCGGCCTGTTCGGTTGTTCCCTGCCGTCTGCAAGAATGCTTTTTAGTATCATTACGATATCCGTGGGAGTCCCCTGTTTTGGGCTGGTTTGTTCCGTGGAAGAGCGCTCAATTGCGCGAGGTGCAACCAGGCGTTCCTGCTGCTTCGAGTATGGATTTGGGTCCTCCCCAGCTGAAGCGAATAAAATGAGGAGTTTTGAGGAAGGCCTCCGTTCCCGACTCCTTCTATTGTAGGTGTCTGCCTGCATCTTTGGATGTGCCTTGAAGGTAATTTTGCAGATATAGGCCCGCATTTGCCTGATCATTGATCGAATCGATTAAGTTCCAGCTGCATCGTCGGTGTAGTCATCAAGGCCACGAGTTTCTTTCTTTGTCTTTTTTTCTTTCCAATGTTCTCCACACGGTTTCCCTGTATGTGTATTTCAGTTAGGCCAGTGGCTCTTAGTTTTTTCGCTGCCTCGGGAGCAGCCCCCTGTATGGTTGGTTAGTTGGACCCGCGATCATCGAACTTGGGCGTGTGGACAGCCTTGTCTTTTACGGATTCCGTTACTGAAATTGTCCTTTGGGTCAATGCCAGCCGCAGAGCAGTTCCCAAGTACTGTGTGTTGATGTTGGACTACCCGGGTTGAAGTATGTTATGACGTGGTACATTGAGGTGATTGCCGTCTTCGTTCGTGTCTGGGCTGTTTCTGTGAATTCACTACTTAGTGCTGTTGGAGTGGGTGGATCTGTTTCTCTTTATATTCCAGTTGAGCTTGTGTGTTAGTCCATTTTCTGTTGACAAACAGGGTCTTTGATTCTAGATTGTATGTCTCCCTCTGAATTTTTCTGTTGTTATTCCTGCAGATACATTTGGTTGAACTTAGGATTTTGCTGAGAGTCCTCCCGTCATTTTTGTGATGTTCTGCATTGGTTATGTCCTTGGAAGTTTCCAGATCGGTGTTGGATTTGCGGACTTCTATGGTTCATTCTAGAAGTGTACCTTCCCTATGTTTTTTTATTCGACATTATGACAACTGTAACCGATTTGTTAGCATGTGTCTGCACGTTGATGTGGATAACTGTGCCCTGTCGGATAATTGGAACCTTTGTATCTATGAGTGGACCTATTTTATCATTGTGAAATGTCGTGTTGTTTTGGAAAATGTTTCTGTATTTGAATTGAGATTGGAAGGTGGGTGAGGAATTACCGCCAAAGCGTTACCCGTCCATTGCTGGGGTGGCCAGTTTTTCCTAGTGGTTTGGAAATGGGTAGTCTAACTCCATTGTCCTGGGGAGCGGGGGGGGGGAGGACCCAAAATGGATTTTAGGTAGGTTGTAGAACCAATTTCTTGAAACTTCTTAAGATCAGGAAAACGGGGATTGTAATTTTTATTTTTACTGGTGCCTGCGAGCAAAAGCTTTGCTACAATATGCCTTAAAGAGGGGAGATATGCCCAAATAACAAGAAATCACTAAAGTTTAGGATTAATACACATATTTTTTTCAGAGTATATATTTGACTAGATAGATAGCTTTTATTCATTTCATTTGGAATAATAGTGATGTGAAAGTTATGGAGCTTTTTGTTTTCTAAACAATAATAGAAACATCTTCACATATTTGATTCAAGTTTCACCATCATAGATCGATATATACATATGTGCTAAAGTGTATACATATATGGATAATACATATAAGTTAAATCATATTTTTAATTCTAAGGTGGGTACAGTGCCTAGGCACTATTACTCGTCTGATCAAATTTTCATAGTCTTCCTAGCAAGTGAAAGCACAAATAGGTACATAATGGAATTCAGAAATGTACAACCACTACAGATGGCACTTTTAGGTGAGGTGCAATTTTAGATGTTCCTACCTTTTGTGATATATAAGAAGGATGTGTAAGTCATGTGTAATGTATAATTGTATGAAAACCTCATTTCAAGTGAATGATAGTAGTGTGCCTTCACCAAAAATGCTCCAAAATTGTCATTTCTAGTACAATTATCAAATTTTTGAAATTTTATTTTTGCAAGTGTAGGATCTTGTAATAAGATTGATAATATTGCTAGTTTGATTTTGAAGTAAGATAGTCTAAATTGCTAAATTGCCTTTATGCCATTGCTAAGTTTCAAAAAAAAAATCCCACACAAAGACAAGTGTGAGAATTGTTAGTTTGCCTTTATGCCATTGCTAAATTTCATAGACTACCCCATAACAAATGTGCAATTGTATCCTTATTCACCATCATGCTTACTTTACTCTCCTAAACTAGTAACAAGTTTTCTTCTAAAAGGCCTTAAAAAGTCATTTCCTACCTTGATTTGTACAAAATTGATGAAAAATATTATGGGAATGTTCTTTAGGTGACCATCATAGGTTATTTGACCATAGTAGGTTGGTCTACCTTATGTTGGTTTAACAAGGTGTGAAAAAGCTTGGAAATTTCCATCTTGTGGATTGCAAGATATTAACATTTGATTCAACAAAAGTCTATTTTTTAAAGTATAAAAAACATAGTAGTTACACTTCACAAGGTCACATTTGCATAAAAATATGTGTATTGGTGGTGCTTCTTTGGATTCATTCTTCAAGGAGGAGGTTACATGCTTGAAAATTTTCATATCATTTGAAAATGTACAACATATAAGAAAAAAAATAGTAATCTTAGGATTCATTCTTCAACGGAGGCGGTTGCATGATTGAAAATTTTCAAATCATTTGGAAATGTACAACATAGAAGAAAAATAATAGTAAGTAGAAAAAAGTCAAGAATGATTCAAAATATTAAATTGTTGACAATTTCAAAGGTTGTTAGGTTGATTGAAAATTTTCAAATCATTTGGAAATGTACAATATAGAAGAAAAATAATAGTAAGTAGAAAAAAGTCGAGAATGATTCAAAATATTAAATTGTTGACAATTTCAAAGGTTGTTAGGTTGTACTCCATAATAAAAGAATCCATATATTACAATTTACATTTTTAAAAACATTGAAAATTGATTTATTCCTAAAGTTTTTGACTATATTTTTCACCAGAAATGCTCCAAAATGCCAATTCTAGTACAAGTATCAACTTTTAGAGAAAAAAACATTTTTGCACACATATAACCAAGAGATCTTGTTCTAAATTAGTTTGAAAAGATGTAGAAAAAAAATTCAAAAATTTCTACCTAGTAGATTGTAAGATATGAGTGTTTGAATTGACAAATATTCTTTTTTAACTTTATAAAAATTGGGCGGTTACTTTTCAAATGGTCACATTTGTATGAAAAAATGTCCAAAATGGTGGTTATTGTTTGGATTTGTTCTTCAAAGAAAGTTGGTTACATACTTGAAAATTTTTATATCATTTGAAATTGTACAACATATAAGAAGTAAACTATGATCAAAATTACCAATTTATGAAAAATTTACTTATGGAATTGAAAAATGTCAATTCCAATTATTGTAATATTATAATAAACAACGTACACCTAAGGCTTTTATTTTTTCCAAAAATATCAAAAATTGAATTAAATAAATGATTCTATAATTACCCACAAACTACTACAAAGTAAAATTTCTCATAACTTTTGCCTCATTGATCAAAATAGAATGATTCAAAGTTTTCGACTTAGATATAAATATCAAAAACCATTTTTTTATTTCTTAAAAAGAATAATTAAATATTGATTTATTTATTTGTTGCTTGAACTACCTCCCAAACAATGGAAACTACATATCATACAATAACTTTTTAACTATTTAGTCAAAAATTATGAAAATTATTGGGCCATAAGGTACTCCTTAAACAAATGTTTTGTGGGAAAAAAAACTCAACTCATAGTGAGTTGCCAAAAATTGCTATGCTGCCAAGAAATACAATTTAGTACTTTAGAAGTTAATATAATTTTCTAAAGCTTTTGTTAGAAACATATGAGTTTTTTCAGCTTGTGTAGAAGACCGCAAGTTTCCGGACTGTGGGAACTTGCTAAAAGCTACCACAGAGGCGATTGGATGTGGCCAAGAGATTGCAACATCATATATTAATATATATATATATTTTTTTTCAAAAAGAATTATTCTTAAAATATTTTTTAATTAATTATTTAATTATTTAAAATTTATTTAATATTATTTTATCTGACAGGTTTACAGATTGGGGAACAAGGCTGAAACAGTCTCTCAGACCCCTGAAAAAACCTCTTATGTAGAAAAATACAATAGCTTTATAAGAATATAATTTGTATTTCAATCACTATTTGGGAGAGAAAGTTACACCATACTAAGTCCACAAAGAAGTTTAGTTGAGTAGGAGGAAAAAAATAGAATTGCTTAAAAAAAATATTTTTCATAGATTATATTTTTATCTACATAGAAAGCACTAATTAATTCTAATTAGATTCGTGATGTGAAAGTTATGAAGATTATTGTTTTGTGACCAATTATAGAAATTTCTTGAAAAAATAATGTACTAGATTCATTATTGAACTTAATTTTTAATAATTTTCAAATTTTTTTTTTGCATGGTTATATATGCTTGCTAGAAAAATCTGACCTTTGGAATTAGTGTCTTTCAATTCCATCTTTGAGCTATTGACAATCTATTTTATAATTCAATCTTGTACCAACTTCTACTTAACAATTTTTTAACCCCTAAGTGCTCAAATGACCATTTTTTGGTCATTGCCCGACTTCGGGCAGAATTTTCGGGCAAAAAAAAACTTTTTTCAAATTTTTTTTTTTTCAGTTTTGAAAAAATTGGGTTTCCTTTCAACATTTATATTCAAAACTAAGATCAGTACGGTCAAACAAAAATTATAAGAAATATAGCACAAAAGGTTTAGAATTGCCTAGTGCTGAAAAACTTACTATTTTGGAAAAGTGTTGGTCTCATTACTAGATATTTTTCATTTTTTCACAAATCAATAGAAACCACAATTTTGACCAATCAAAAAGAAATTCATATACTAAATAAAGAAATTGTATTTTTGGTAAATTATTGAAGTTAAATCTTTGAAATTCATTTGAAGAGAATCTGAAAACAATTTTATAATTTTGACCGTACGGATACTTTCTAAATTTTGTGCTTCACATTATCTTCTTTGATACTAAATTTAAAAAAGTTACATAACTTACATTTTATAACACATTTGCATTAGGAGGGATTTGAGGGTTGCAAAGGGCCATTTCGGGACTGTTCCCGAAACTGGTCTGGGAACGGTTAGTCGCTGGTCAGCATTTTCAAAAAAAAAAAAAAATTGGGTCCTGAAATATGAAAAAAAGTTCAAAATTTTATTTTATTTTTCGATAAAAAAAAATCGATGACATGGCACGGTCTCGACCACGTCGAATTCCTGCAAAACTACGTTCCCGCGACTGTTTTCGCGATTTCGGGCTGTGGGAACTCATAGGCTCCCAGAGCCCTCAAATCCCTCCTAATGTGTTTTGTCCCAACCCCTTGGGCTATTAGGGGTTAAAGAATGAAAATTATATATCTATTTTTAAAAATTCTAGAATTTCAACTCAAAATTCCAAGATAAAACTCTTTAAAATCAAAAATTTTAGTTAAAAAAATGTAAGTGAAGAAGGTTCAAAGTTAAATCATCTAATTAAGGAATATGTTTAAAAATTCATTGTTTTCACTTTAAACACAATTATCTTACAATCTACTTGGCAAAAATTTATGAAATTTCTTCCACAAATTTCTATATTATTTTAGTGCAAGAACTCACAATTAAATATGCAAAAAATATATTCAATTCTTTTTCACTTTTTACAATAGAAATGGCAGCTTTGAATATTTTTTAATGAAAAAATTACCTTCAAATTATAGAAATTAAGGTTCAATCTAGACTTCAACCAATCAATCAAGTTTAGATTTGAATTAAAACTAGTAATATTAGTATATTTTTTCAATAGTATATAATCTATATTATCATTAAAAGCACTTGGCACGAGTAGTATTAATTTTTTTTATTGAATAATAATTTTTTTTAATGCTAAAACAATGTGATAATTTCTGTTGAGAATAGAATACTAAACAAAATAGCAAAGCAACAAGAAACTCAAAATACACTCAAAGAATACTAAACTTCATTAGGGAGTTTGAAGTATATACAATGGAAGAAAGGAGAGAGACAATGAATAGTTGTCTTCTCCTATTGGTCATGAGGAATTCACCTAATCCTCATGACACGTGTCACTCACCATATTATGGTGAGTGTTCACACTACAGTTCTTAACACTCCTCCTCGCTCAACATAATAGAAGTAAAATAATATAAAATGAAATTAAAAAGCGAAGCAGTTGATAGAGTCTATAAAATCAAAGAAAAACTAGTTACAGTCGCCAAGTCATGGACTTGGTCGGCTGGTTTCATACGTCGGTGGTCAACCGATTGGTCCGAGGTTCGAAACTCATTGGCCTTGTCGACTGATTCGGGAAACTCGTGGCTTGGCATCGCTAGTGAGGCAGGAATAAACAGCCGACCCGCTACCCTACCCCTGAGCTGTGATGTGACAAGATGCAGGGCACCCCAAGATGGTTAACAAGCTCCAGCATTGATCCCAAACCGTGGTTCTCACCACGACCCCCACCTTTTGTATGTAATTCCATAATCTCGTAAGTTTATGGTTGCTGCCTCATTAAAACCTTATCTGGGAAAACCTTGATTATAATCAAGGACAAAACCACAAATGAAGGAAAAAGAGTACAGCACCTTTATCAATCCATTCTCATAGTAAAACCCAGTGGAAAAAAACTATAGAAGAATATCAAAAGGTTTACAAATTTTCATAAAGAAAACTTATTGAATCTCTTGCTCTAAAATATTAAGACGCCGCATACCAATGCCATGAATAAGTCGGCGATGAACAGATAATGGAAGGGCCTTGGTGAAGAGATCAGCAAGATTATCAGCTGATGACACTTTCTTGATTTCAAGGTCTTTATTGGTAATCAAATCGTGTGTAAAACTGAAATACTTTGGGTCAATATGTTTTGTTCGATCACCCTTAACAAAACCTACTTGCATTTGTGCAACGCAAGCACTATTGTCTTCATATAAGGTAGTTGGAGAATCATCATACGGTAATCCACAATTTGTTCGAATAAATTTGTCAATTGACCTCAGCCAAATGCATTCCCGAGACGCTTCATGCAAAGCAATGATCTCTGCATGATTTGATGATGTTGCAGTAATAGTCTGCTTTACAGATTTCCAAGATATTGCGGCTCCATGTCTTAAGAAAACATAACCCGTTTGAGATTTAGATGTCGCAGGATTAGATCTATATCCAGCATTAGCATATCCAACCAATGTTGGATCCACTGATCGAGAGTAATGTAGTCCCAAATCTTCAGTTCCTTTCAAATAACGGAAAAGATGTTTGATATCATTCCAATGTCGTAAAGTAGGCCGGGAACTATGCCTTGCAAGGATACTAACTGCAAATGCAATATCAGGCCTTGTAGATGTAGCTAGATACAAAAGTGCTCCGACCGCTGCGAGGTATGGATATTGTTCACCCAATGTTTCCTCCTCCTCCTCGCAAGGGCGATAAGGGTCATCTTCTTTTGCACTACGACCAACCGTAGGTGTAGACAACGGATAGGCATCAATCATATTGAATCTTTTGAGGATTCGATTGATATAGGTAGATTGTGAAAGAAAAATACTGCCATCGTTCATATGAAGAACTTGTAAACCAATACAAAATGTAGTTTTTCCAAGTAACTTCATCTCAAAATCATGAATAAGAAGTTGAGTGGCTGCAGCACATGCAAATTTGGTACCCACGAGGTTCAAATCATCAACATAAACAGCAATAATTACAAATCCATCTTTGTCTCTTTTGATAAAGAGACATGGAAGTAAGGCATGATTTATAAAACCATACTCAATCAAAAATTGTCGCAACCGTTGATACCACATACGTCCAGATTGTTTTAGACCATACAATGCGCGTTGTAATTTAACGCCACGATGTTTTCCTGGGACAGATGGATTTGGGTTGGTGGCTCTAAGACCAGGAGGAACTCTCATGTAAATATTTACATGAAGTGAGCCATAAAGATAAGCTGTAACCACATCCATAAGACACATCTCAAGGTAGGCATGAACTACCATTCCAAGTAAATATCGAAAAGTAATGGAGTCCATAACTGGAGAATAAATGATATCGTAATCAATACCAAACTTTTGTGTAAAGCCTTGAGCAACCAAACGAACTTTATAACGAATGATGTCACCTTTGTCATTGCGTTTGCGAACAAATACCAATTTATATCCAAGAGGTCGAGTAGTGAGATTGTCTACAATAGGACCAAACACTTGTCTTTTGTTCAAAGAAGCATACTCCTCCTCAATTGCAGCTTTCCATTTTGGCCAATCTAAGCGACGCATCGCTTCTTCAATTGTACGTGGTTCAAGATCATCTTTCTCACAAGAAAAATTCTCTGCAATCATACAAATGAATAAATCATCAATATCAATTTTTGTTCTATCCCATACATCTCCTATATCGCAATACATCATAGACAATTCTGTATTCAACTTGGACTTCTGTTGTTCATGAACAAGAATATTGCCTTGAGAAGTAGATGGACAGTCATTTGTAAGTATCTTGGTAAAATTGGCAGTGGGTGCTATAGGTAGAGGAGGATCAATAGCTTCTATAATTGTTTTTCGTTTGCATGGCTGCTTATCTGGTCCACAAGTTCGTTTGCCTGTCGATTGAAAAGTTGGTGTTGTTGTAATGTCAAGTATAGAAACCCGAGCAAGAAGATTATGAGCTTCATTCAATGGATTTCTAGTAATCCGTGGTGCATCATGAAAGCCATCAGGTGTCTGATTCGCAATCTTTTGCAAATGCAAAATTTTAGAAACTTCAGTTTCAACCATAGAGGTTCTTGGGTCAGGATTTGATGTAAACGTTTGAGATGCTTGAAACATAAGGTCAAGAGAAGTTTCCTGAGTAGATGCTCCTCTTTTTAAAGATGGAAAAACATCTTCTTCAAATCGGCAATTAGCAAAACGGGCACGAAGTAATGTACCGGTTGATGAAGTAACATAACGAATAATACTTGGGGAATCAAAACCAACATAAATACCTTCTTGGCGATGAGTGCCAATAGTATGTCGTTGCGGTTCCGGAATTGGAACCCATACACGACAACCAAAAACTCGTAAATGAGATACATTGGGAACACGACCCGAGAGAAGTTCTTGTGAAGAAGTAATTTCCACACTTGAAGGCCGAAGGCGAATCAAATTTGCAACATGTAATACTGCATGTCCCTACATAGACGAGGGCAAATTTGCATGAAGGAGCAAAGGCCTTGTAATGAGCTGAATCCGTTTAATAAAAGATTCCGTTAAATCATTTTGAGCATGCTCGTATGGAACGGAATAAGTTAAGTCTATTCCTATAGCAGTACAATAATCTTCAAAAGATTTAGACTGAAATTCTTGAGCATTATCCATTCGTAATGTTTTGATTGGATAATCAGGGAAATGAGCCTTGAAACGGATCAACATGGAAAGTAAATTGGCAAAAGTCAAATTTCTAGATGATAATAAAGATACATGTGACTGTCTGCCCGATGCATCCACCAAAACTAAAAAATATCGGAATGATCCAGACATAGGAGATATTGGGCCACAAATATCACCTTACAATCTAGATAGCATCGGTGGCAATTCGTTGGGAAGGTTCCATGAAAATGGCCTAGCAATAAACTTGCCTTGTACACATGCATGACATAATGTCATTGAATTGACATCAGCTGGTTGCAAGTTATGGCCAACAACACAAGGAATAATTTTGCAAAACAAAGTTGAGCCAGGATGGCCCAATCTTCCATGCCAAAGGGAAGTTTTATTATCTTTAGAAGATACAACAAAACTAGAAACAATATGTGACCGGATTGGAATCTGATACAAGCCATTTGTCGCAGCAAAGGCTTTTTCCACAATTTTGTTGTTTTGTACAAAAACCAGAGCCTCTCGCCTATCTATAGTTCTAGTTGAGAGGTGAAAACCATTGGTGCGCACATTTCGATAGCTGATCAGGCTCCGAGGCGCAGAGGGAGAATACATAGCACGCATGCATGTAATGGTGGTGCCCTCAGGCAAAGTCACCTTTGCTGAACCCTCCTGGAAACGAAACACATTCGATCCAACCATAGTCATTAAATTTCTGGTTTGCCAAGTTGAAAGATTATTAACATCAAAAAATTGTTTATCCCGCAGGATTGTATGAGTAGTTGCAGAGTCTTGGAGCGCATCACAAGACTCACCAGTGGAGGTATCCTCAGCAACATGTGATTCCGGATCAACATCTCTATATGGGTCGATGGACGCATCCATGGTATGAGCCTCACGACCTTGGGCTCGAAGCTTCTTATTTTCTTGGAACATCTTTACAAAATAGTCTGATGTTCGGCAAACATTTGCTAAATGTCCCACTCTACCACATTTGTGACAAGAACGTGTTTCTGATAGACGCTTGCCATGGTTGTTAGTAGAAGAAGAGGTGTTCTTCTTCTGAGCATGCTGGTTGTCGCGGCTATAACTACCCGATTGCCTATGACGATTTTTAAAGCGATGTTTTTGTGTTTTAGGTTTCATAGAAGAAACCTTAACAGCATGGGACTCTGGAAGCGAAGTTCCAATAGGATGGGCCTCTACATTACGCAAGAGGATCTCGTTTTGCTTTTCAGCAAGTAGTAATAGAGACATGAGGTCTGAGTGAGAATCAAACTTCATGTTTCTATATTGCTGGGCAAGCACAGCAGAAACAGGTGGAAATGTTGAGAGAGTTTTCTCAATCATTTCTGCCTCGGTTATAGTTTGGCCACACAACCGCAATTGTGAGACAATGCGGTACAACTCATTATTAAAAGCTACAAATGTTGGAAAATCCAACACTCGTAAATGAGTCCAATCGTGCAAGGCTCTGGGTAAAAAGATGGTTTTTTGATGATCAAAACGAGATTTGAGCTTTTTCCAAAGCTCATCAGGCTTATCAATTTCCAAATATTGATGTTGCAAGGATGGGACAATGTGACGACGGAGCAGAAGTAAAGTCTTCCATGAAATAGCCGGAGAAACGGAAGCACTTATAGCAGTGTTTGTATCAAATGATATAGAGTCTGATAAATTCTCCGCAAATACATGTGCTTTCGCCGCTTTCGCCCATAATAAATAATTGCTGCCATCCGCTGCCAACTGTGGAAATAAAAGTGGTTGAAGCCGTGGTGCCTCAATAGCGGTAGCAGATACCGGAATAGTGGTAGAAGTAGCAACCGAGGAAGTGGATGTAGTCATGATAGAAAAGAAAAGGATAAAAAAAAATGTTTGTTGAAGAAAATTAGGGTTTGGGAGAAATTAGGGTTTTGGAAAAAATTAGGGATTGGAATAGAAACTGAAGATAAAGATAGGATAGAAGATAAAGATAAAGATAAAATATAAAATAAAGATAAACAAATAGTAAGAAGATAATAAATAAATATAAAATAAATAAAATAAAAGGTAAAAGGTAAAAATAAAATAAAATATAGATGAAGATCATTTTTACTTATCTATTTATTTATTTAAATTAATAATTTGATAAAATTAAAAATTAAAATTAAATTAAAATTTTGTGTCTGCCTGAGGTGAGGGTTCGGAAGAGAAGGGCGGAAGGGAAGCAGATGGGAGAGAAATGGAGTTGTAAGGGATGGGGTTTCTGGGGGGAGAAAGAATGCTGGAAACCAAATGGAGGGGAGGTGGGTGGTGAGACCAGATGGGATGGCCGAGGGAGTTGGGAAGAAGGGAGGGTTGGGAAAACAAAATGGAGCCCAGATGGGGTCTGGAGGTTGGGTGGGGTTTCAGGGGGGGAGAGAAAAAAAAATTGAAGACCAGATGGAGGATGGGAGGTGGGAGTTCAGAAAGGGTAGTTAGGACAGCAAGGTCCGAGAGGGAAGGGGACTGAGAGTGAGTTTCAGACTGGGCTAAGCTGAAGCAGGGACTGAAGCAGGGACTGAAGTAAAGTTGAAGCAAGGACTGAAGCGAAGTCGAAGCAGGGACTTAAGCGAAGTTGAAGCAGGGACGTAAGCGAGGTTTGTACACAGTAAGGAGAGAGGGGAGTCACAGAGAGGGTATAGTATACAGAGTGGAGTCCGAGGGGTGTGTGTGCAAAACCTCCCTTCAAAAACCAAAAACTAAACCGGATGAAGAAAAAGTTTAGAAAACTAAAAACTATAGTACGGAGAGCGTGCTAATAACGTGTTGAGAATAGAATACTAAACAAAATAGCAAAGCAACAAGAAACTCAAAATACACTCAAAGAATATTAAACTTCATTAGGGAGTTTGAAGTATATACAATGGAAGAAAGGAGAGAGACAATGAATAGTTGTCTTCTCCTATTGGTCATGAGGAATTCACCTAATCCTCATGACACGTGTCACTCACCATATTATGGTGAGCGTTCACACTACGGTTCTTAACAATTTCAAAGGTATATAGGAGTCATCTTCCAATGTTTTTTTTGAAAGGTGTTTCCTCTTTTTTTGAATAGTTTAGACTATATTTGCCTTTAGTGTTTGAAAAGATGTTAAATTTTCAAAATAACAGCTCTTCAAATATTTTACAAAGGTAATACTATGTGGATTAAAAAAATTTCAAGTAATAGAATGGAACATAAGAGGTTTTTTCAAGACTGTTTCAACCTTGTTCCCCAATCTGTAAACCAGCCACTGTTGGTCAGAGTAAAAAGAAATTTAATTAATTAATTATAAATATTATTATTATTTAAATAATAAAAAAGTTAATTTAAAAAAAAAATATATATATATTATTATTTGATGTGGTAGTCTCTTCGCCACATTAAATCACATTAGATCATCTTTTGGAATAGTTTTCAACGAGTTCCCACAGTTTGGGAACTTGTAGTCTTCCAACAAGACCAAAATACCTCTTATGATTGTAATTGAAAAACATGCATAGAATAAAACTTCAATGGGATTTAGTATATTGGATAAATATTTAAAAATTCTAAATGAAGGAAATAATTAGCTCTATGCCTATATATAGAATTTAATTTTAATTAAGTAGTACCAATCAACCATGATTAATTTGAATTTGTATCCTACTTTATTACCCTAAGGTGTTTTGTATCTTTCAAATATCAAATATTCTAAATTACCAATCTATAGCTTCCATTTTCTACTCATACAAAAACAACCTTGTTAGTTAATGCATCCAAAATACTCAATTTACTTTTGGTCTTCTATGCATTCTTTAACTAACTTGTTTTCATATGTTATACTCATGTGTGTGTAGAATTACAAGATTTATCACTACCTTTGACTAAAATACTAATGAGTGTAGGTAAAACAATTAAAAATTTCATCCAAAACAAAACAACATACCCAACCATTATTCAAGGGACGATCTTATAAGTGAAGATTCTTGACAATATTGTTATATATTATGTTACAATGAAGAAGACTTTCACATGGCAAGTACTGTAGTGAACTTTTAATACTTGTAGAGAACTTGTAGAGAGAATGTAAGGAAGTTTTACTTGAGCATGATTTTCAATGTCAATTGTAGGATCTTCAATGAATAGACTCTCATTTATGCCAATCCTTTAGGGCTTGGAGTTTCTTACTTTCTAACCTTTAATTGAAATCAAGGTATGATACTATCATTACATAATAGCTTAGATCATTTTACCGAAGGCAATAGGGGTTGTCACACCTTTCATGATAAAACTTTTATGAAGAATGACAAGTTGTAAAGTGAAAAAGAAGAGCCAAGAATGAAACTTCCTATGAATGCTTGAATCTTGAGAGTGAAACTTCTATGAAGAAGGTGTGACATCCCTTTTATGGCATAGAAAATGAGTCAAGAGAGAAGTGTTCACTTGCAATTCAAAATTAATATAGTCATTTTTTGTAGTAATTTCAAATGATGACTTTGAGTGTTATGCTATTGCCGTAGTATGATTCAATTGAATAGCACTATAGTAATTTGAGGTGATTTGCAATATTGAGAAGGCACCCAAAATATTTTCAATGATTTGTTAGCTAATGACTATGAACATCATGACTAGCAACATCGATTAAATGGAGGGCAAAAGTGGGTGATGTGTGCATGACTATGAACATGACTCATGTAAAAGTGGTAGGCAAAGGATGAAAGTTAGATGAAAACTTTACATGCAAAATGTTCCTCACTCCCATTCTTCACTTCTAAAGGAGAATAATCCCAATTTTCAATTTTTAAAGGATGGATTGTCCACAAGCCAACTAGATAGTGCCATGTCCCGATTTTCTAAGAGCATCTTCAATGCTACACTCGTCAAAAGTCAATGCAATTGTAGTTTCTATTATCATCCCCTTATTTTCATTGTAGCTATTTTTGTTTCAAGCACCTCTACATAGCAATGGGATTTAGAGCTCTACATTGCTTTGTAATTGCAGAAGTGCTACTAGAAGTGAAGATGGTGTTGGATCTACTACTACTATAACAAAACCATGGTAAAAAAACCACACTGAAAATCAAATGCGGTTCTTTTTGCTACAATTTTGTGCATGCGTGTGTAGTGAATAGTCAACCTTTTTTTGCAATTTTTCACTTCAATTTTTGCAATTTTTGAGCATGTAATGTATTGTTGGAAAGGCATCTCAATAGTTTTTACTAAGTTTTGTTATAGTATACATTACAAAAGTTTGTGCCTTTTTAGATGCTATTATTATTGTTGTCAAAAAAGTGTAGAGGAGTTTGGAGGGCACAACAAAGGGCCAATTTTTGCCAAGTCGGAGCAAAGGATTGTTGCATTTGTTAAAGTAATATGGAAGGTGCCATTTGCATTGAAGCAAAATTCTATCACTTTTTTGTAAACCACGCCGAACTAGCTATTGTGAAATATACATACAAGACAAATTGATGATACTCTAAAGGTTGAGAATAGGGAGAAGGTGTAACAACTCCTAATTTGATAGGGGTCATCACACCTTTAGAACAACTGCAATTCTAGGAAATGTGCATGTAGCACTTTCTAGTAGGTAGTTTGTGGCATGTGTAGTCAAATTTTCTTGAGATTAGAGAGTGTTGTTTCATCTCCTTTGGAAGTGAAGAATTGACACTTGAAAGAAGTTTCTCAAGGAATTTTTCAATGTGGTTGGCCAAGCATAAATTGTGGAGCTCTCATCGAGTTTTGAGGGTTAGAAATTCCTTGAAAATTGCTCTAAATATAGCAAAAAGAAGTCTCACCTCCTTTATGCAAAACGACTCATAACATTCTGTAGCCTTCTGTGTTGTTGCCCCCCTGCGAACAGAATGATGTAGAATATTCCACATCATTCCATCCTCCGGATGAAATGATGTGGAATATTCCACAGAAAATCAGTAACTACAGATTTTGAGGCCACCCATTGGCTAGTAGTCCGGGCAGGGAAATGAAGTACAGAAACTAAGACAGTCTGGGAAATTAATTAGCTGTAGGTCAGAAGGCAGGTGAACGTCTTCCATTAGCTGTAATTGAGGAGGATTAACCCAAGATGACCATGCTAATTTCTGGTTGTCACTGACATGGCATGATGGTTTGATGAAGTGAGTGACCCACTGTCACTTGCTCACTGGCTTGAATTTAATTTCCATGACCCACTGACTGGCTTGAATTTAATTTTCATGATCCACTGGCTCCGTGTATGCTGTGTCGGAGTCACAGTCTGGATGGCTCTGTGAAGGCGGCCGGAACTGAAGCCTTGTCCCGATTGAGGATTTTTTTTTTTTCAATTTTCAGTTTTCAGTAACTGAAAGGACTGACGGAGTCCCGCCCAGCCGGGCATTGACCCAGCCCTGCCCCCTCTAAAGCCCACCTGCAGCTTTCGAACCTGTTGAAAAGATAATGCCTTCTAGCCTAACAGGCGCAGATTGTGTGGAACTGAATTATTTTCAGTGGGCAGCTCGTCAGTGTTCATTCTCACAGACCCTAAATAAAGAGATGGATGATTTCGAGGGATGGAGCTTGCCAAGAAGGAAAGGCGGAGCCAGTGATGGCTAGTGAATGTTATGCTTGTGATTAGCTCCTCTTTTCTCTCGCCAATTTCTTGGACTTCAAAGAGATCTGCCTCTCGGAAATGATGTGACTACCTAATGTGAGCACCCTTCAAAATGTGTACCTCTGGCTAAATTCCCCCGCCTTCCCGGCTAAATTTGAATTCAAGCAAGTGCGTCCCAACCGAGGCCCTGCCTATATTTGAATCCCTAGCGCCCACCAGTTTTGCTTCGGCATTGCTGCGTTGAAACGGGGTCAGTGGCTGAGTGCCGGTGTGCCGCTTCCGGGGTCTCTCCAGGTATAACTTGCGATGCAGCTTTCATGGGGCCAGGCCGGGAGAAAAGAGCGGCGCTCCAATGCAGCTGGGCGTGATGTCTGCTGCGCAAACGCAAGCTCTCAAATAAGAATAATCCTCTCTAAGTTATAGGGTGTTGCTGTGGTGCACATGTCGTCCGGAGGGATTTCTAATAAGGGCGGGCATGGCGACGTAAGCCCAACAGTAGTTCCCACTTGCACGTTGCAGAATTCGACATGGTTATTTGGTGAGGCTCATGCTTGGGGTCATGATTGCTACGATCGAGCTGGCTCCGAATACTGGGACGGTATTCATTCCAGTTGTCCAGCCCAGCCAGTTGATGAGATCGTTCACGATCGGCAGCGAGGAACGGACTGATCTAATCAGTGCGGGAGTGAATTGGGTGGCGGCTTCTTCGGAGAGGGGCTTGCGTGATCCCATGGTCAGGATGATCCCGACGACGATGTTGACTCGCCGCTTTCTGGATGCCCGCGAGTTGTGGCGAATTCTGGGGCACTTGTATTTTTAGAGCGGAGGGCGAGAACTTGCCTTTGGAGAGAATTTTGGACGGACCCACTCTACCACACTACCACGGGGTTTTCGAAGAAGAATGTTGAAGCTGATCTCAGATGTAGGGTTCGAGGTCAAGATCATGTCTGACGAGTTCTCGCAATTGTTTTCGGCTGCGTTTCGAACACGGGTGTCGGCTGGGTAATGGAATTTCAGAGGGATAGCTTCCGTTAGGTATCGTTTTGACAGGTTCGGACTCTGAAATGTCCAAGCGTTGTGGTCGTGGCCGTGGTTAGTGCTTGAGATGAGCTTCAATGGCGATGTGGAGATCGACAGAGTTCATGCTTCGCATGGATCTGCAGTCCACATTGTTCGCACATGTGAGATTAATCGTGTTGTCATGAGGCGTTTGAGTCACACAGCTGTTGGCGTTGGAGGAGAGCGATAGCGCAGCATGAGGGCGGTAGCTTCGTAAGTGCACGACCGAGATGAAGTAAAAAGGAGGAAGTGGAGTTACTCACCGCAGGCGAAAGGATGAGAAGTACAAGAGCGAGGCTTTGGATCATTTTGTGGCTCGAGTGGAATTCGATATCTGCGGGACGTGCGATTGGTGAGTTTGTATTACATTTACGTTGACATGGGAGATGAAATGCCGAAATGATTATCTTGAACTTCTAGAAGATTCGGAGGCAGTAATGGCAGTCCAGATCTCTAGAGCTAGGCAGACGAAGTGCCTCATTCATGGCGAAGAATGGAGGTCACAGCAGCGTTGTTGGAAACGAGGAAGACGCTGCTGAGGCCTAAGGGCTTTCAGAGCACCAGTGGCCATGGCAGATGTGTATGCATTGTGCCGGGGGGTGACCAAGAGCATCCAAAACAAAAAGATCAAGTTCAATCAATGTCAACGGGAGCTTCTGGGGAGGACGTTCTCGCACTTCCTCGACAACCTCGAGAGTTCGTTTCGGAAGGACCACACCAAGGATGACTGCTTGCGCTTGTGCGCCAAAGCGTTGTCGGAGTTGTGGCGCGTCATGACCTACGCGGAGATTATGGTAACGGAGTGGGCAAACGAAGACTGGTGGCGGACCGTAATGTGCTCCTCTGTTTCTGGCTCCCTCCAAATGCACATGAACTTCCTCCTTCAAGATTTCATCCGATGCCTGGACATTGCCAGGATTGCCATAGCGGAGGCTACTTGCGACCAGACATTTAAGCTGCCGATTATGGATCACTCGCAGTTTTTTGCAGCTATAGTGGACGAAGCTCACAAGCGAGACAACGAGGCTTTAGTGAAAGAAGTCGAAGCTATCAAAGAAAGCAAAAGCAAGACACGGAAATTCTTGCCACGGAAATTTGGGTCTACCTACGGTCTGTCCAAATACTTACTGCGGCAGTTTGACACTGAAAGCCCAGCGAAACGTCACCACTTACTGGATTTCCGCTATGTAGAGATGACAGAGATCAGTTTGGGAAAGGGTTCAATTGGAACCGTATTTGAATGCAAATGTTTTGGCATGCCAGCTGTAGCGAACTGTTTGTCTTTGAAAGCTCTAGGTGGGGAGGAGAGCATCAAATTCCTAGAAGAGGAAGTAGAAATACTGGCCAAATTACAACACGTCAACTTGGTGCAATTCATTGGATACACAGTTCGTGAGAATCAGCACATGCTGATCATGGAGAAAGGCCAAGAGAATCTCCAAGAGTACCTCGCTCGGAATGCCGGAGCGAAGCCGCTGTCACACCTCAAGGCGTTCAACATTTTGCTGCAAATCGCCGAAGCCATGAAATACCTTCATGAGCACGACGTCATGCACGGGGACCTGAAGGCGAGCAACATCATCCTCAATGCGACCGAGCGGACAAAAAACAGTTTTTGGTGTGTGCAAGCCAAACTTGCAGATTACGGCTTATCCAGATTGAAGCAGCGGACGCGGCTGTCTTCCGCGAACTACAGCAATTCCATGTCGTGGATGGCTCCGGAATTATACGACTTCAAATCGGAGAATGTAGAGATGTACACAAAAGCCATAGATGTGTACAGCTTTGCAATGATCATGTATGAGATGCTCACGGGCTGCAAGCCTTTTGAAGCGCTTAGCCCAAGGAACGTGTTGCCAAACTTACGCGCCGGGTGGAGACCAGCGGTACTACCTGGTGGCCCAGGATACCTCACTGCATATATGCAACGATGCTGGGCCGCCAATCCCAACGATCGCCCAGTATTTACCGACATTTGCAGCATGCTGTCATATTGCAAGGGCGTGATTCTGCGGCATTCATTTCCATCGCCGCTGAGTTGCATCAACGAGTACGACGCCGAGGTTTTGTCGTTGCAGTTGGGAGTCAAATGGTGCATTCAGCAGGGGGCCAAGGGGAATCTACCTGTCGAAGTTTACAGTTATGCTACCTTCGATGTCTTGTGTAGCACATCCAGTTTAGGGGTGAGGAAATTCTCCGGCGTCGACGAGATCGAGGAGGTTATGAAAGCGGGTCGGGTTTTCGGCAATTGGACATCTCAAGCTTGCGACCTGGAGAAATCGTTCAAGCTCTTCAAGTCGGTGAGTCACAACCATCCAGAAGCGCTCTGGCGTCTCGGATTATGCTACGAGATCGGCATGGGCGTTGGTGTTAATGAGGTGAAGGCCTTTTCACTCTACGAGCAAGCCCGTGACCTGGGTTTTCACTCGGCGTACATCGACATTGGGTACTGCTATACAACTGGCCGTGGCGTCGCCAAGAGCTTTGATCACGCGAAGCGCAATTGGACGAACGCTCTGCTATACCAAACGAAGATGGGTGTCCCACTCCTGAGCATCCAGGAGCTCCTGCAAAAACTGTCCTCAGGCACCGCGGGATGCACTACTTTGGATTCGGACAGCGTTTACAAAACGATGGCATCCCGGCTCCAGGAGCTCATGAAGCTCGAAATTGGCCGCCTCCTCGTCAGTGGTCCGAATTCTTGCAACGCTCCATTGCTGCAGAAGATCTTGACAATCCATGTTGCACCCTCTGTCCAGAAATCTTCAGCCCATTTAGACACCGAGAAGCACGATGCCAACCATGTCAAGGACGAAGTGGACAATCCTCACCCTCAACCACCAGCACCACCATTGCAACAACAGCAACCGCAACAACAAGAGAAACCAGAGCAACCAGAGCAGCCAGAGCAGCCAGAGCAACAACAGCAACAAGAGCAACCAGAGCAGCAACAACAGCAGCAACAACGAGAGAAACAAGAGCAACAAGAGCAGCAAAAACAACAACAGCAGCAACCAGAACAGCAACAGCAGCAACAGCAACAAGAGCTACAAGAGCAACAAGAGCAGCAGCAACAACAACAAGCGCAACAAGAACAGCATCAGCAACGGCAGCAACAACAACGACCTCAAATCGTTTTGCTCAAAGGCTCAGGTCAAGGTTTGAAACGAAGATCATCGCATACTCCTGCTTCTTCTACAACTTTGGTCGTCATCGCCGCCTTGCTGTGCCTCATTGCGGCCATTTTGATGAAATATTTCCAGGACATGCGAAAATTGTGAGAGCGATTCTCTCATTCACATCTAGAGGTATGAGTGAATCGGTGTTCTGCAAGGTGCATCCGTTGTTGCCACCCTACGTAAGTACATGAGGAGTTTCATGAGGTTTTCGTTTTTTCTCAGCCAGTCATTGCTGTTTGATATGATTAGCTTTGAGTACCGGCGATTGGATTATTTGGTAGTCTTAGGATTAGAAAACAGCCGTGCCTCCAATTGTGTACTAGATCAAGGGAAGAAAGGGTGGTGAAGCCATTTTTTATTTTCAAGGCCCATCTTTGCAATATTTTTTGAAGGTGAAGAGGTGTATTCGCCTCCCTCTAATGATTGACCTTTCTTGATGTCAAACGAATACAGCTCTCTGCCTCATGTTCACAGTAATAATAATAATAATTAGAGCACGCAAAGCTGTCTTCTGTAGTTTTGTTTGTAATATTGGTTTAAGAGAGGAAGAAGTGAGTTATCCTGTATGGAAAACCTAAGCTATGTTGGGGAGCAGACAGATGTCTCTTGTTATGAAAGTTCGAGCTAATATCGACTTAGCGTGGTGGAGCCCTGAGCTTGACGTAGAAATTGGTCGCAACAGGGCTTTGATTGTGACGGTATGAATTGCGCTGGAGCTAGAGGTGGGTGAATGTGCAACCATCAACATGGTATGTGCCTCATATCTTCGTGAGGTATGCTTGCCTGAAATCCTCTGCTGTATTTGAGTTATTCAGAGTGCGGTTTGGTTTTCTTTTTGGAACAACAATGGAGACATTCTATGGAAGGTTTTCTTCACTGTCGAAATTATCAAAGAACTTCCTCTACTGTATTCTTTGACCATGACTTTGCATGATCAATGTGTCAAAGATTCAACGTTGTTGTGTAATTCAGTTACCCTTACCTCGGATTTGATCTGTTTTCTAGCTCAGAAATGGATGACCTGGAGTCCTTCAGGAAAGTTAGAGACGATCTTTAGCAATTCGTGGCTTGACATAAATTCAAGAGTCTTTTTCAGGAACATTGCCCAGGTGCTTACGCCAAAAGGGAAGTTCCGAGTCTTTTGGTTCTAGGTGTACATGCACAAGCCCATTATCTTTTACTGGATTTTTCAAGACAAGCTTGTTCACATTATTTAGAGCAAAGTCTTACTCACATGTGAAGACAATGCTCACTAGATTCAAGAGCTTTCACTTGTTCAAAATTGTGCTCCACTTTGCAAACTAGGTATCAAGCATTCCTTCTCATGGTACAAGGATTCTTTCTTAGTGTGCTCAACAAGAGCTCTCTAGAATATTATCAAAATTGGAAACAAATAGATAATTCTTAAGATGTTCTTTGAACACCAAGCACATACAAAACTCTTTCCTTTATTGAATTGATGATATCTACTATAGAATTCTCAATTGAGTCCACATTTGGGGATTCTTTTGAACTATTCTCAAGCTCATCCTCAAGCACATCTACTAACTCCCTAACTTTTCGAACATCCTCTATGTGGGATATTCTCTTTCCAGTCAAATACTCCACTAGATCTGATAATATTCCAAATACATCCAAAATGCACATTGTATTAGAAATTGACACACAATAAACAACAAATTCATGGATTTAGAAAACATATTCCCCTACACATAACCCTATGATTATTTACTCTTTCACATTAGTAATATTGCAACATCCCACTTGCTTTAGACAACCATTCTATAGAATGATCTAAATTCTTTGATATTCTTGTACCAAATTGCAATATTTGGAACCATTTTAGCTTGTTTTAACATTTTTTAGAACCAAAATAGCTAATTGCCCTTGAATGCTCATTAATAGAATTGGCCACAAAAATGCTTTTGGCTAAAATTCTTTCAAATTTAGTGATACAAATTAACCACTAGACCTTTTAAAGTTCATATTTTGGATGATAAACATAGTGCTTCAAAGTGATGTCCCAAACCAATAGCTTCTCCTTCATCAATACTAACTTGAAGTATTTCTTTGAATCTTTCAAAAACAAGCTTCTTTCATGACCAATTTTGATGAAGTTGGGGTAAATAACATATTTGTACAAAGATACAGGCCAAAAAAATATACAAATATTCAAAAGAAGGTAGAGAACCTAGAGTGTGGTGCCGACAATCGTTGATTCCAAGACTCAGCTCTGAATTGTAGCCTCTGCTAAAGGCAAGCGCATCTTCCAAACTCAACCCAGGTTTCATGTCCCCTACCCACCAACATCGCTGCTTTGGTAGTTTTGACAACGTTCTCTCCAAAATTACACCTGCTTGCAACGAATTGACTGGCGTATGAGAAACCTAAAGAGCTGCAAATTTAATTGTACACCCAGACCACTTTAATATCACAAACTCTGTTCTCTCCTCAAGTCATACTCTGTTACCAGTATGTCGCAAGAAGTTGCCTGTAAATGCGATAATAAGGAAACTTGACAAGTGAAGAAAAAGGTGTAGACCACATTCCTGCGACCTCAAAATACTTCATTAATCCCAAAGCACCCAAATGGTCAAAAATGGTCACTTCCATGTCAAAATGAATTGAAATAAATCATCAAGGGAGCTTCAAGGAAAGAAAAAAGAGATTCTGCCCTACATTTAGAATGATCCGAAAGAAGTTTAGAAATTGTTATGGCCAATTTTCGCTTCCAAAGAAGAACTTTATTTTTCGTTTGAGCTCATGAGGGTTAATGCCAATCTCACGTACAACACTATTGATTGTTACAAAACTCTGCATTTTTGGACGCCCAATTTGTGACATGGAAGAGGTCTGGGTGTTATCCCATTACGAATCACATAATGCATCACGTAGCAAAGAATCGACTACCAATGCCATGTCTGAGTCCAATTAGGGTTTCGATCCATACCGGGAATACTGTTACCCATCAACACAGCCACTGCCGTCAAAGGATCCTCTGGATGTTGGGGTTGAAAGTCCAGCACTGTGCACTGCCAATTACCAGGTGCACATTGTAGTCATCACAATACCATGTGGATTTTGAAGTTGATGTGGCAGAGTCATAATACATGAAATGAGGACGATTAGAATGCTAGCACTTCTTAATTGCACTTCCAACCAGTACATAATTCGATTTAGACGATACGCACAAGCTTGCCCTCAAGGTCAAAGTACAAAACTGATATTTGAAGTCAAAAACTTGGATGACTTTTCTTATTTAGCATACTATAACAAACAACTCAAAATCAGAAAATTTCCAGAAAATGAATGTCCCGAAGAATGAGATTTTGGTTGAAAGTCACAGATGACAAGCAATGCCGCATCTATTTATATTTATTTACACGTTTGTAAGACTTATTCAGACAACCACGTCCTTTAATTGCCATTACTTCTTATCAGAACCGACAGCACCTCAAACGATATTCCACACATATTCGCACTGAAATTCACCCACAACTGCCGCCACAAGACGCATCCAAATTCGGTACTGCCCATGGTCATAGACAGAAGCCACAGACACGAATTTCACGACTCACACACCCAACCCCCAACCCTAAATTCACTCGAAAGCAGATGATAAAAGAATTTCCACGTACAGGCGCTGGAGAGCCATCGTCGTTCGGTTTGATAATGGTCATATAATGCTGGAAATTGGCACAAATCTCCAAATCTTTCATGGCATCAAAAACCTGCGCAGCGCCCGGAGGAGCCCGCAGCGGCACACTGACCACATAAACCTCCCCAAAGCCTCGCCCACTGTTGCTGCTGGAACCGCCATCGTCACCAATGGCTGGCTCTTCAATTCGCTTCGTAGTAGTAGGAGTTGGATTCGCGCAGCAAGACACGCGCAGTGCCCTGGGATTGAAAGTCCGTAATCGTATAGGAATGATTCGTGAGGAGGGGCTCCATAAGGGGCGTCGCAAGTTGGGGAAGCTCGTGGGTGTTGTGATGAGCATTGTGTCTGTCGCCATTGCCGCCATAGCCGAGCGAATTCAGAGCGACTTCAGTGCGAGAATTCGAGGGAAGGACGAGGAGGGGAGCGTTAAGAAGACACCGGAAGCCGAGGTTTCCATGATCCAGAGTCTGGGGTGTGCGGTTCAGAGCGCGACGATGGTGGGGAGTTCATGAGGGTCAGCAACGAAAGAAGACACGGCGATGGCCTATAGCCGTGATCTCACCTTTACTGCCCAATCGACAATTTGATCGATCCGAAATTTCAGGCCCATTTCTGTGCGGGCAGTTAAATTCTTTGACAGTTAAAAAAATTTGGAGGGGCAGTTTTGAGGGTCAACGATTGAAAATTTTCATTTTTTACTGAAAAAGGTGTTATTTGATTATTGAGAGGTCTTCAAAGGCATATGTGTATCATTAGTAGAGAGTAAAGCTTGCCAATTTTACTTCATTTCTTGGCTTTATACAAAGCTTGGCAATTTCACTTGATTGGACATCTAAGAAATTATATTTATCTATTTGTGTTGAGAGTGGTCCCAATGGAAAGAGTAAAATGTTTTTATGATTTTCACCATTGAAAATTTAAGCTTGCAAGTGATGATTTGGAGCTATGTGTTTTCTACTTATTAAAAGAAATTGCATTTCAACAATAGTAAGGTAGATTGTGTAATGAGTTGATGGTGTTTTTTTTTATACATGAAATGAAGTTTTTGGGAAGTGAATTTTAGTATACTAAAACTCTTTGTAGTTTTTCATGTCATCTTTCAATCCCAAAAAACTTTTATTTGTAAATTTTTGAAACACTGTGGAAAAAGGCAACATACTAAAAAAATTTAAAATGTACATTTTTTTGTTATAATCTCACAACTCCTATAAAATTTTGCATCCAAAATTGTTATGCATACTAATAAACATGCTCTGTAAACATCTATATGGTTTGATTTGGAAGGAAAGAAAAAAAGCAATTTGCTTCATCGGGATAACTACAAGCCAATGCTCTTTTTTCATAGTCAAAATACACTTGGAAAGGCTTAAGCAATTAGCCTGGGGAAGACACTTCTTGTATATATGGGGGCCCCACGTGCGGCGGTGGGGTATTTTTAGGGGGGCTATCAATTACTTGTAATCATTACTTGGCAACATTAAAAGAGTCCCTATTTTACCATAAAGCGGAAAAATCAGCCATATTATCATCCCTATTTTATTTTTAAAACACTTTGCCTTTTTAATGTCCCCTATTTTATATGTAAATTTATTATAAATTTTACCTAAGATTATTTAAATGTACCCTATATTCCGCCGCACGTAGGTTATTAAAAAATGGAAAGTGTCCTCCCCTAGGCAATTAGGGGTTAATTGTTGAAGGACTTCACCCAAGCAATCAAAGAAGACACTGATAGTGTTTCAATTATTGAATCAATAGGTGTATTCTTTGTTTCTACATTGGACAATGCAACCATCCATTGAATACTTTTGGTCTTGAGTATCTTTAATCCCTCAATACCTTTAGACTTTTTGTGTTGAAAATGGTATCCTTGCTTTTCAAGTGTTATAAGTCCAAATGTCACTAAAGTATGAAAATCTCAACTATGCAATCTTCTAGTGTAAGTATTGTAGATGATGTGAATGAATTTTGGAGTTATTTGTTGTATAGATTGCAAGATTGTAATGTTTAGTGTTGGAAAATGAAATTTGATTTCTAAACCTACTTAAATGAAAAAAACTTAAACTATGAAGTACTTCAAAACCAACATTTAAGCACACTGGCGAAAGAAAATATCATTCAATCAACTCTTTGTGTCTACAACAAACAATATAAAAAGAGTTGCAAAAAACACATCTACTACTCAAATTCCCTCAAGTCTCAATCACTCATAACTTCTTTGAGTGGGATGAAATTTTAAGTAGATTAACTTGACTAGTATGTACATCTATACATGAGGAAGTGTACTTGTTGTTATAGCCACTTCATGGTACATAGTCATTCATATATCATATCTTGAGTATACATGTATATATATATTTGTATATGTTCATATTGGTATTGATATTGGTATTGGTATCATATCCATATTTCATATATACATTTGATGGCTATTGATTTTTCTTAGAGGGGTGTGTGGAATTTTTTTTGAAATGAATCGGACGGCTCTTGATTTTGTAGGGAAGTGGGGGTGGGGCGAGAAATTGACAGGCACTTCATGGTGCATAATATATCTATTCCAAAAACATGATTGGAAACAAAAATTGTATGAAGAAGAAATAAACTACCAAAGTTCACCATAATCTAAAAATATTTAAATTTTGAACTTGGAATTGCTCCCAAACATTCTAATAATTTGGATTGACATGAATATTTTATATCAATAACAAGACCCTAAGGGGAATATAATCCAATAAATTTTTATTGAAAAAAAACAGTTGATGAAAATGATACAAGCCCTCAAAGTTGCAATTGTTAGGATGTTGTTTAGTGACCTCAACAATTGAATATGTGAAATTCCAAAAAGTCAATGCAACTTGAATTAATTTGAAAATTTTACCACACAAAATAAAAGAGAAAGTGAAGATTTTCCAAATTATTTTATTGAATTCAAACATTAGATGCAAAAGTTATAGAATTTCAATTGGAGTGTTAGACTTTATGAAGACACTTTTGGTCCCCTTCAATAATGAAGGGTTAAAAGGAGTTAAGCTTACTTATGGTAGCTTAACTTGTGACCATTATAGTATCTCTTTGATGAAGGGATTCTAAAGTGAAAGGGACCAAAGGGTGATTGCAAGAAACACCAGTCCTATTTCCCATCACAATTGAAGTGACGTTATTTTCTGCTGTAACTTTTGAATAAAAATATTCAAGAATATGAAATAATTATTGGATCTCTATAACTTGATGGTTTTTATATACCTTATTTTTCATAAATTGAAAAAAATTATTTTATATTTAAAATTAATTTTTTTTAATTTGTCACAAACTGAGGTTTAGGGGTTTTTCCTATGTTAGGAGTATCCAAATTTAATGATCTAAAGTTGAAATTTTCATGGTGCATTTTCATAGTAGGAAAGTATATTTATATCAAAGGGAATCTAAAAATACATTATTTTATATCCTTCACATGCATGCAAACAGTACTCCTATTGCACGCAATTTTTGACCATTGATGATGGTGCTAAGATTATTTTTTTGTAAAATCTCATCACCATCAACTCTTCCCAAATGGAAAATTTTTACATTTCAAAATAAGAGCTTTTCCTATTTTTTACAAATTAAAATGTAAATACGCCCATTTTCATGAGATTTTCCACTTTTCTAGTTCTCCTACTTAGAGAATTTTCCTAAGCTTTTCCTCTATAGGGTACCTTCTTCTTTAAGGTGCATACATTGGACATATTTTTCATATTTTTAAAAAATTGTTTTTTTAATTAAATAATATTCCTAAAGAAAAAAGGGGGTATACTGTAAAACGCTACGGAAAATGCATGGTGTTTCTTGCAATGACCCCGAAGCCAAAAAAATTTGGATTCAAAATGATGTAAATTAGACCAAAATTTAACTTGGACCATTGTAAGAAATTAGAAATCATACTAAACTGCTTAAATGCATATGAATTGGGGTATAGTGGAATCTTTCAATATAATCAAAACTTATTATTTTGAAATTGATATTAACAACCACATCAATTGACACTTCTTTGCCCTAAAATTACTTGTATTGAAAGATTCATTTGTTCATGTACCAAATTCATAAAATCCACTCAATAGTTTACAAATTTCATTATTTTACAAAGAAGCACTTGCAATACAAAACATTTGGTCTTTGTGGCATTGACTTACTTCTCTAGTAAGATCTTATTCAAACTTCCTCACAAATAGTTTCAAGCAATGCAAAGCCTCCTCCACTTTGTTTACCAAAAAAATAAATTTCCATTCAAGGAGATTTGAGGCAAGGGAGGGCCGTTTCAATGAGCATTTCAAGCTTGTTCCCCTTGTAGTGAAATAATGGTTATTTGTCAATACAATATTAAATATTAGAAGAAAAAAATTTAACAAAAAAATTCAAAATAAATAGATAAAATTTCATTATCTAACATGGCCATCCCTTGACTATGGTAGATTTTGATGTGGGACAATTCTTAAAGTTCCCCATTATCTTAGAACTTGTAGTCTTATTTAGTAGGTGAATCTCATCTAATGAAATAATTTCATCATCTTAACGGAGAAACACCCAATCTATACCTATGCCTTGCAATGGACTCAAGACTCATCCAAAAACATTCCTAGAGTACACTTAATGTATTTGCTAAATGCTTGACTCTAATTTGTTGACACATATTAAGGACACATACCAAAATCTGATTGGCTCACTGTTGATTTTAGCAACATTCAGATTTGGAGGCATCTATTGAACAATTTCAATGGTCTAGAGAGCCAACACTTTGGAAAATCATAGTAATTACATATTGCATCTGAAAAATCTATATATTTTTTTAATATTCATGATTTTCACTTGCTAATATTAAAAAAATATTATTTTAAAAACAAACTACATCCAACTATGTTGAATTCCTTATTTGGATGGTTTTGGGTGTTTCCACCGTGTATAGTTGGAGCATCCAAAATTGAACCTATATCCAATGGTGTTAATACCTAGATAATATACTTTTAGAACCTAAATCTAAATCGACTATAGATAGATTATCCTCCCATCCGGTCACCCCGGCATTCAGAAATCAATTGCCGAGTTTGGTAAATCCTTGAATTTGGACAGGGCTACAGAGTTACAGGGCTTAGGGTTTAAGGCTGCTATATATTGGCGAGCATATACAGGACACTCTTGTTGCCCGCTGTCGAGGCGCATGAATCATGGCGTCCTCGGGGCTCATGCGAATTGCGCTCCTTAAACCCCTCCCGCCGTGCTTCGCCACTTTTGGTCGTGGATTCCAGGCACTTCGAATTTCGCCCCAGAAGAAGAACGCTTTGAATTGCGGGAGCACAAGCTTTCGCGTCCAGTGCAGCAGCGCTGCTGCTGCGGGGGAGGAGCTCAGTAGCGTGCAGTCTGGGCAGGTGGCCGTGTTCGTGGACATCCTCCTCGAATGGAATCAGGTAGAGCGTTGAGAGTGTGTGATCCTCGATTTCTCTGTAATTTCGGAAAATTTATTGGCCATTGTAGGGCTGGGATATATTTTTGAATGTTTCGGTGTCGTCAGGAGGAAGGATTGAATTTTTTCTTGACGAACTTTGTTAACAGCGGTGGCAAATGTGAATATCAACTTTCTCAAGATACTGCTAAATTTGCTGAATTTTCAAGTTTAACGCTGTGGCAATTCACCTCTTTGGTAGAATTTTTGCTAAATTTCATAACATTTGGGAATACCGGAGTATAATGCACTACAGTGGAGAATGTCTCTAGAAGGGACATTGACCTAGTGGTGGTCAGCCACAGTGCGTGTGTCCGGACCACTGTATTAGTCTAGATTTTAGTGACCGTGATCAAGATTTGCTTCCTTGTGTTGCGTGTGGACTCGAAATTTGGTGTGCAAACATATTTCGCTTTGTGGCTGGCATGACAATTGGTCAGGGTTTAGGGTTTTGATTTCTACGCAATTGACCTAATCTGATTACTGCAGAAAATGAACCTAACAGCTGTGACGGAGCGAGGAGCGATGATGGACCGGCACATTGCTGATTCTCTGTCACTATTGCCGGCGATTGAGGGAGCGTATGCTGCACATGGCCATTCCGGACGGGAGTCTGTGAAGGTGATTGATATCGGCAGCGGAGCTGGCCTTCCTGGCATCGTATTGGCAATTGCTCGACCAGGTGATCTTCTCATCCCTGTACACCAGAGAACAGTGATGTCTTTACCCCTATGTGCCCAAGCTAATAGTAAAAAGTCCATTATGGAGGCTAATAGTTGATTGTAGTCAGTTTTCTATACTTATTCCTGTTGTTTGGTAACGTGGGATATAATTTATTCTCTCTATTGGAATAGTGTGTGACGTTCATGCTTCATAATTGATCATTTCAACTCCCTTTGATATGGAGGTGGCCCTTTTGGGCCATTTGGACACTAAGGGTTAAGGTTCGATGCAATATTCATGGTGCCATAAAAATTATAACATGAAATCAATTTTCAACGTTGGATTTTGCACGATTTAGAGTTTTATAATTTTAAGACTTTCTTTATCACGACTGTATCTGATTTGCGATTTTACAAGGTCGAGTCTGGCAACTAATGTGGTCTCTCAAATCAGTTTTCTCTGATGTCCTCGTATGCTAGGTCTGGGGTCATTTGCTCATCGTCATTGTTTTTGCAGTTAAATCAAGTCCAGCAATTTCTCTGCATGGACAATGACACATTGCTGAACTGCATTTGGGTGGCATACCTACATCTTACGATGGCTGAAAACATACTATGCAGCCTGGCAGTTGACACTTCTCGAGTCACTCCAAAAGAGATGCGATTTTCTGGAGCATGTGGCTGAAGTGGCCGGATTGACAAATGTCACAGTTGTGAGGAACCGTGCAGAGGTAGGAGCTTTATTTTTCAGGTCACTTTGTCTGTGCTGCAAATAATCAAGTCTACAAATTCAGCGGTTGATTGATTTAAATATTAAGATAGATAATGTCTCCGATGGTTGCAGGATACAGGCAAGGATACTGCCCACCGAGAAATCTACGATATTGCGGTAGCCAGAGCTGTTGCAGAAATGAGAGTGTTGGGTGAGTTTTGGAGTCTTTGCTCTTTTATGGTTGGGTAGGTGAGCTCAATGTTGAAGCCTTGTAGTTTTGTTTTACCTAGTTGTGTTATGTTTCAGTTCTGTTTATTGAAGTAAATTGTTGTTTACGATTTGAGTTTTAGTTGCGAACCGTGGGAATTTGGGAACAATTTGGCGTTGCTCTAAAACTTCTAAAATTCCTCTTTCGTGGCTTGGATTTCTGGAACTAACGAAGGCTCTCTAGTTACTGACGAAGATTTACAATTTTATCTTTTTCTGAAAGTTTACTGTAAAACCTCGTTCCTCACAGCGGAGCTTTGCCTTCCTCTTGTACGAGTTGGTGGTATCCTAGTTGCTGCAAAAGGGCCCAACCCTGAGGTATTTGCCCGAAGATGACGTGACCTGATCCTGGAGACTTGATAGAACCCCATTTTTGCGCTTACTCTAGTAACCTATCCTAGATACTTTTGCTTTTGCTTCGTCAAAGCTAGCGTGCTTTTCAAAGTACAGAGCTTATTGTGAAATTCAAGTACCTGCCCCATGACATGCTGATGGTGAATCTGACCAGGAAGAGGTTGACGCTGCGAAAACCGCTGTGAACTTGCTTGGAGCCTCTATTGTGACATTATCCAAAGGTATCGTGCCCCTTCTTCGGTGAAGTAGTTAATGAGCAAGTTTTGGTACGCAAACGATTGTAAAAGCACGGCTGTGACAAAAATTTTGTCCTGCTTTAGGTGTAGCGGATTATAAACCCCTACGTGCTCAAACTCGAATTTGAAAGTCTACTTTGGAATCTGATTGTATCTAGTGACTTTCTAAAACGTATTTCTATCGTTAAAAATACATTTTGTTGCCTCGAAGCTTCCTAGATGATTTACGTCAACTCCAGTAGATACGGAAGCAGACACTTCTCGCCATTTGGGCAGTTTGGAGTTCACAGAAAGTGAACTGCATCACATCTTGAACGCTATGACTCTATGACTCCATAGATGTCCATTTATTTATTGCAGCTAGTCTCAATTTGGTGGGGATACGATATCGTAGTGGTTTGTACGTTAGTTGGGTATCCACTGATCCTGGTTACTGTCGTGGTGTGAATGCAGTTGACTCACAAGGCCCTCTTGGGCAGCGGACTGCGGTAGTATGCTTAAAGGACAGGCCAACACCCGCGAAATATCCCCGGAGAGCAGGAATGCCAAACAAACGCCCCCTTTAGAGCTGAAGCAAATAGAGATGAGTGCATTTGTTCAGGCCTTGCTAATGTATGGTACAATATTGCCACAAATTAATGAGGGGAACTGTGTTGTTCCAAATTTTCCTTCCTGCTGTCTGTCAACCACCTGATGATGAATGGATAAGTTATTACTTTGTCTTGGAATATGGGTCAACTTATATTATCTTTTTCTGCATGGAATCTAATGACACCTCAGCTTCATTGGTGAGTAATGTTAAGAAAAATGGAGCAATGTGCTCCTCTCCTTTAGTTTGACTGTGAAGCAAATAGGAACGTCCTTGCTGTACTATTGCACAGTACGTAGTAGTTGATAAGGAGGACCGCACCCGGGAATTCCAAAATTTCCTAAACCACTGCTGGTCAATCACATGAATGGATTCACCACAAATTCATGCCTGCTTGTAAAAGTAAATAATGGAGCAATATACCCATCTTTTTTTCCAATCTCAATTTTTCCGTACTACCAGAAAACAAATGAATGAGTTCACTACAAATCCACGTCTGCTTGTAAAAATAATGGTCTCCTTTACTAACGTATGAGCTATAAACCAAGCAGGGAATCGTATTCTACAATATTTGATGCCCGTGCAAAGCTACTGTGGAATACCAGTCACGAATTCCAAATTTTCCTCACTACTGTCGGTCAGTCACCAGAATATAAATATGGATTCTCTACAAGTCCATGTCTGCTTGTAAAAATAATAGAGCAATGTGCTCATCTCCTTCACTAGTACTCCGTACTCCGTAGTAATTAACGAATTGAAAAACAGTCCATGCTCATCTATTGTACAATATTTAACGCCCGGGCAAAGCCATTGTACAATATTTATTGAGGTGGACTTCCACTCACGAAATCCAAATTATTCTCACTGCAGTACTATCTATCAATTACCAGAATATGAATGATTCCCAGAATATGAATGAGTGGATTCTCTCCAAATCCATGAAGAATAGAGCAATGTGCTCAATGAGTGCAAAATTCAACTAAACCACCAGAGGTTCCCATCCACAGGCGGAGAATGCTCAACAGAATCCAAACTGTGATCCCCATTAACGTGAATCTCGGGCTCCGGAAAACAATGAACCTCCTCCTGGGGTTCCAAACATCCAAGCTCAGCATCAATCCAATTCTCCAAAGCAGGCAAATTACCGCCGCGTCGTACGCCTTGGCTGCCATCTCGGCGGTGGGGAAGGAGCCCAGCCAGATGCGCGTCCGTTTGTTGGGTTCTCGAATCTCTGACACCCATTTGCCCCAGGAACGCATGCGCACGCCCTTGTACGACGGTGTCGGCGTAGAAGAAGAAGAACCCTGAGGCGCGGACGACATTATGTTTGCATTCGAGGAAGACGAGATTCTCCGTGAGTTTTTCTTCCGTGAAGTAGGTTTTCGTGGTAAGAGGAAACTGGCGCCACGCTTGGCGATGGGGGGGTGCGGGGACTTGGAGCTCTCGACCATCCCCGTCGTCGTCTTCCCAGTCAGCTCAATTTCGCGGGCTTCGAGTGTCTCGCAATTCCTCGATCTGCAATGGAAGCGAATTCGCCGGCCAAGCGCGGAGTTTGCTGTCGAATTTGATCAAGGGTCTCAGCTACACTGATCGGACACACGCAATCTTCGACTGTCTATCTTCCGCAATGCTTCGATCGAGTCTAGGGCTAGCCCATTGTGTACCGCGTCATTCTGTCGAGCACGCAATCCAGAAATTCTCAACAGCTTGGGGGCTCCTTCCTCGCATGAATGTGAATACTTTGCAATAATCTACGTGATTTTGATTCGTGACTACCAAAGTTGGGATTCGCAGACCACCTGCAAGTTGATCACAGACTAAATTTCTGCCAAATTTCTTCCCGAATACATGCTTCTACTATCGCTCGCAAACGCTCTCGCACAGCCACAAGCGCCCATTGATTCCTTCGCGACAATCTACGTGATTTGGATCCGTTTCTTTCTCGGTGGCTATAAAGCAATTCTATCAGCAAGTTGTGCTGACCGAATTGAATACTTTCTTTGCAACGTACCAAATTTCTTCCCAAATGCATGGATTGCTTCTTCTTCTACTCTCTCTCCATCTCTCTCGCTATGAACGATGTAATGGCTCAGAGAAGTCAAGCGATCGAGAATTGAGCTCAAGCACGACTTGATACCTTTTCTGCAATGTAACTATACGGCAGTTTGATCAGAGTATCTGGTACGATTGATTGCAGGAGAGTGAGAGTCAGGATTGGAATTTGGACTGTGCTGGATAGGGAGGTATAGTACGAAACGGACAGTTGTTCGGAATGGTCGGGGGCGACACGTGGTGGACGCGGAACCTGGGAGCGCGTGCGTGGGTCCTTGACAGCAATTCCAATCACGTGTGAAAATTTGGGCTTGTGAATCTGACGGGGCGTAAAATCGACACTCAGGCATGCTTTCACTGTGTCGGTGTCATGGGGAGCTAGATTCAGGAGTCTTTTGACACCCAGAAACTAGATGAAAGATGTTACCAATACTAAGGTACACTGATCAGGGGGCCCACACTAATTAACCGACATTTCACACTATATAAATATCTACATAGTGTACATAACCAACAATTACTGAAGTGCTCAGGGTTTGAATATCATGTTTCAAACATCTACTATGGAAGCACCCATAACCGTTCAAATAAGGAATTCGGCATAGTTGGAGGCAGCTTTTTCTAAAAATGATCTTTTTCTAGTATTAGTGAGTGAAAATCATGATTTTTTTTTAAAAATTAGATTTTTCGGACATTTTAAATAATTTCTCTAAATTTTCAAAGTGTTGACTTCCTAAACCACTAAAAGTGTGCAATAGGTGCACCCAAAACTAAACCCCCCTAAAATCAGTAGTAAGCCAATCAGATATTTATATGTGTCCTTGAAATGCGTTAGTCAATTAGAATCAACCATGTGGCAAACACATTAAGGGAACTCTACTGATGCAATTGGGTGAGTCTATAGTCCACTACAAGGGACACATCCGGGAATGGGTGTTTCTCCCTTATTATTTTTCACAAGAAGTCATTTTATTTTTTGGTCCCCTTAAAACCCCTATTTTGTTTAGTGTAGAATGATGGCTTGAAATTCCCTTGGGCTCTAAAACTGTCCACCTCTTCAAAATGCACACTATTTATACATGTTATATTTTCATCTTCATAGAAATGTACAAACAATGCACATTTGACAAGGTGGATGATTATAGAATCTTATGTTGTTTTGACTTCATAAATTCATAATTAATCCTACAAAGCTTTCAAAAATATGAAATGACTTGAGTTGGTTGCCAATTCTACTTGTATTTCAAGGAAAATTTACTGAAAATATTTCAAGAAATTTTACCTCCCTAAAATTTATATATAGTTCTTAAATGGGCACTTTATAGACTTCCTACTAGCCTTAACTTCCAAAATTGTAGATCCATTGTGAAAGAGTCACACATTATATTTGAAATAAATTAAATTACCTTTTAAATTGTGTTCAAATGTCACTTTTGTATATTTATTACATGACACTATATAGTGTCAATTATTGTGAAAATTTTCACTTTGTCTCATGAAAAAAATAATAATATTTACAATTTTTTTGTAATTAAAAGTAATAAAGAAATAAATTTGTAAATTAATAAAGCAAAAACAATCCAATTAATTTGAATTTATTTCAAGAGGTGCTAGTAGCAGTAGATATTACTATGAATACCTCTCAATTAGTTGTTATAATTTTTATACCCTAAATATAGCTTGCAATGACCTTCAAGTCAAATTTTTCCAATCAAATTAAATTTTTCCTATTGTATAATAAGCCAACTGCAAGAAACACCTTTCAATTTTGTTGCATTTTCATGATTTTTTTCGGGAGCACTTTAAAATTAAGAAATCAATTTTAAATTTAAGAAAAAAATATGACTAATGTATATAACTTTAAGGTGAAGGTACCTAGGGAAGGAATCAAATAGAAAAATTCTCTAAGTAGGAGAACTTGTAAGTGCTAAGTCTCAAAAAAATACATACCTTCATGTTTTTATTAGGGGAAAATAGTAAAAATAAGTAAATACAAAAAATAAAAGTTTTTCGTTTGTAACAACTATATGGAGATGGTTATTCACCAAAAAAATATACCAAAATAATATTTTATATGTTTCAAAATGCAAACAGAAAGAAATTCACTTTGTAGACTTCCACACCACATAAAATTAACTATTTTTAAAAATCCTTCTTTGGAAAGATAGAAATCTACTAGGAGACCCTCTCGTCCAAATTTCATCTCAAAATCATTAAAAAAAGGTACTCCTTAGTACTAAAATCCCCTAAACTGCAAAGTATGGCATTCAATTTGGGTCTATTTTTGGATAGTAAATTATTTTTGAAAATTATGAAAAAACTATGTAAAGTATTTGATAGTCATGATTACCTCCCTTAAAAATCTTGAGTCATTTGGAGCGAAAATGAAAAGTTATGGCCAAAAAACAAATTAGCATGAGATGTGTGACAAAAAATAATACAAGTGTTTCGTGCAATCACCCTAATACTAAATTTTTGGTAGCGTTTTGTTAGTTTTGTCCTATACTATAACTTTTGAAGCATGATCCCTATAAATTTGAAATTTTTTCTGCTAATGGATTTATAGATGTCTTGATTCTTCAGGAAAATTTCAAATCATTTTATATTTAAAAGTCAATCATTTGTCATACTTTCAGACATAGGGATTTTGAATTCAAATGTTCAATAGAGTACTTTAGATCAATGATTTAGAGCTAAAATTTTGTGTTCTATTTGTATATTATGTTGAATGTTTCTACAAAACTACAAAAGGGCATTTCATATCGTTCCCACACAAGCACACTTGCACAAGTTTCTGAACATTGAAGATGATTTTGACCTTATTCTTTTGTTGAAAACATGAAATCTCACTACCATCCTTACAACTTGCCAAATTTCAGTTTTCTCTTTTAATTTCAAGATGGTTGAATTATTATTGATTAAAATGTTAATATACACCTAATTTTCAGACATAGAATATGTGCATACGAGCATCACTAGACGGGTGGTGATGCTGTCATGCACAGACTCTTCCCATGCGCCACAATTTCTTTAGCGTAGAAAGATCCGAATCCAGAGTCCTCCGACCACGGACTCTGAGTTGCCTCGATGTCAACACTGCTCTCACGATCCCTGTAGCTCAACACTGTAGAGGCCAATTGGGGAAGAATATTTGCTAAATTTAGAAACATTGACGGAGAACACTGCTTGCATGGACGCGAACTGGATGTGATTGGGTGTGCTGGGAATCTTGCATCCAGGCAGGCCGGTACGAACTTGGGAGTTGGGACAGCAGAGTGTTCACAGCACCACAGTGGCACAGTCCATCCTCGGGATCGGCGTGCTGGCTGACAGCTTTTCTAGCACCTGAGAAGTACCCCGTAATTGTTTGTAAAGTGAACTGAAGTCCACGCAAGAACGCTTTACTCGGATTCTGGGACTGCGCACAGCTAGTGCGGGGCGCGCGCAACCCAGCGGAGTTTTGGCTGTCAGGGCAATGAACAGTTTCTAGATATTCCGCATTCGGAAACATTCTTTCCTGATGATGAGTCCCCGCAAGAGTATCGATCCTCGTCCAGTTTGATTCTCGCGTGAGCAGGTTCCTTGCTACTACCGACTACTGTTCTACGTAACAACAGGTCTTGAACACCCATGATCTGGACGGCGTCACGCTGTGCTTCAACTGTTCATCTCAAGTCAGAGTGGGTGCGGCAGATATGATTATATACTCCGTAACATTCTTGAAGAACTAACCGTGTTTGGGACGTGGTTCTGTTCATTTCGCATGCGCAGTTCCTAGCTAGATATTATTGTGGACGTAGAAACATTCTTGAAGAGCCGTGTCTGTTCGTAGATTCTGAAGCAAGTTCCGATCCTGGACAGGAGTGTATCACATTCGTGACGAGGCGTGGTCTGTGGCCTTGTGGCCATCGTCCTCTGAGATGTTTCACCGGCTTTAAGCCTGATAATGGAGATGAATGAAAATGCACATGTGCGATATCCAAGAATAGACTAAAATTCAAGATATGAACGGCCTCGTGAATGGTGAAATTGGGGGCGGAGATTCCCACTCAAGTCTTGCACCCAAGCTGTTCTAGAATGATCTGCAAGCTAGTTTGTATTGCAAATGGACGGTAAAGTGTGTTGTACCTCCCAATTTATGTTAACTGTATAGTTTCAAGTCCTTTTTTCATCAAAAACTTGCAAAATTGTCTTGACTTCTTTGGAAAGAGAAAAAATAAATTGTAAGACATTTTTTTTGTCATATGTAATTGTAAGATCTTGAAATAAAATATTTAAAAAATACATGTAAGAAATTTTAGAAACTTTGATTGGATAGATTGCATGAAATTTGCATTTAAAGTGAAGAAAACAAGTTTTTTTGCAGCTTGCTTGTCTGGATTCTTTCGCTTTGAAGTTTGAAGTTTCTTAAAACTTAACTTAAAATTTTTCTACTCTATTGATTTTAAATTTCTAATATTTTATATTGGAAAATTGAGTTGAGACTTGAGAGTCCAAAAAAAAATTCAAAAAACGAACGTTTCACTTTCATTCTTCCAAAAAATCTTAAATACATTAAATCATTTAATATGAGATAAAAGGAACAACTAAATTGTTAATAGTTGTAAGATGTAAATAAAATACACTATTCTAGTAGTAAAATTGTTCTTAAAAGCATAGTCAACTATGTGAAAAAAAATTTAACCCTTTAAGGACCAAGGCCATTTTTCTCCCCAAAACACTCAAAACTACCATTTTTGCTACATTCATTCCAAAAAAAATTCCGAATTGAAAGACTCTAGACATTGGCTATGGGTTCAAAGCACTTTTTGGCTTCCAAAAATCATACTAATCCATCAAGAAAGGTAGATTAGACCACAAAGTGCTATTCGTAGCTCCCATTCTTAATTAAATTTTTTTTTATAAAGATTTAAATATAAGATCTTATATTTTACTTATAGTTTAAGGTCATGTGCTAAAAATTTCATAAGTCTTGATCATATATATTTGAAGATATTAGCATTCAAATTTGGAAAAAAGATTATTTTAAGCACTTGCTTGAAATTTTAGATGACTTTGACTGCCATTTGTGCAAAAATTTTGCACTATGAAATTTGAATTAAAAAATCTTGATAGTGAAGAATTTAGTTAAAAATCTAGGAAATAAATTTTGAAGAATTAACACTTGATTTTCATTCCTTAAAAAAATTATGGAGTAGAAAGAAGTTCATGATTGAAAGAAAAACTATTAAATCATTGATAGCTCTAAGATGAGATTGAAATACAACAAATGAATCCCAGTGGTGAGGTTGTTCAAACAAGCAAACTTAATCTTACCAAATATTTTTTTCTAATAAATTGTGAAATTTGCATTCAAAAGTGAATCCTTTATGTTATTCTTTCTAAAAGATGCTTAAATTGCCCAAAAAACAAGTGCTCATAACTTTCACATCACTAACTATATGTAAAAAATTCAATCCAATGTCTACAAAACCATTGTTGTATTTCCATTGTATGTAATTAATTAGGGTACAAATGTAGCTTGTTGACATATTAATCAAGCAATGGAACAAACTCCAATAATTATTGACTTTTAGCTTGTGTAGGTTTTTTTATTGATGTTCAAATGACTACTTGATGGTAGTTGGTCATGCTTTTGTTCTATGGTTGAAATACACCAAAGTGCAAATGTTATTTACTAATATGTGACTCTCAATAGATAATCAAAATGAATTTTTGAAGATACTTTATGGTCAATTTCATTAAAATGGCGGTATTCCGAGTGCCATTTTGACATATTCCGTGTAGGGTGAGTTCAAGAAAGACCGGTCCTATTTCACGTCACGATCAATGTGACAATGTTGTTTTTGGCAATAACTTTTGATGCATGAATCCTATAAGTTTGAAATTTTTATTGGAGATGCCTAACTTGATGTTTATCAGATACCTTATTTTTTGAATTTTTTAAAAATTAATTTTATAATTAATTTTTAATTTAGCTAATTTGTCACAATTAGGAATTTCAGGGTTTTTACTACGTTAGGAGTACCCAAATTTAATGATTTAGAGCTAAAAATTTCATGTTCTATTTACATAGTAGGGAATCATGTATCTACCAAAGGAAATTTGAAAATATATTATTTTATGCCCTCTAGATGAGTACAAACAACACTTCCTTTGCATGCAATTTTTTGACATTGAAGATGGTTTTTAGATAATTCTTTTGGTGAAATCTAATCATCATCAACTATTCCCTAATGGCAAATTTTTAGTTTTTGAAAAAGTTTCTTTTCCTATTTTTTACAAATAAAAATGTAAAAGTGCCTATTTTCATGAGATTTTGCACTTTTCTAGTTCACCTACTTAGAAAATTTTCCTACACTTTTCCTTCATAGTATATCTTCTTCTTCAAAAAATACACATTAAGCATATTTTTCACAATTTTTAAATTTTTTTTTTCTATTTTTAAAGTACTCCCGAAAAATCAGGAGTACTATGGCCAAAGTGTACAAAAACCAGTCGGTCTTTCTTGAACTCGCCTTGTACCACTTTGACAAATTTCAAGTGCCATTTTGACATATTTTGTATACTATTTTGACATAGAGGCCTAGAAGTAGAGGAAGAAAATGTGCCATTTTAACAGAATGTTGTGCCATTTTATTGGATTACCACCATTTTAACAAAATTGACCATCTTTGAAGTTATGTGGATCTTGTTTGGTTCTTGTAACAATATTTTGCGATGTCTTAGATTTTTTTTTTTTGACATACTAGTGTTATACTTGAAGCATTATTAGTATTTTAGGGAAGAATATTGAAGCATGCTAGTGATCTAATGATTGTTGTAGCTTTAGCCAATGAAATTTTGATTTGAATCTTGTAAATAAGAACTCTTGAGGAATATCAATTCTACTGCAAACAAAGACTGAAGTTGAATCTTTGGAATCCACATGAGTTTTGAAATCTTGGCTATGAAATTCTTTTTTAAGTGCTGGGAATATTTTGAATCTTAATTAATTTGATGATATGGTATAATGAATTTGAATGATTGATAATTGAATTGATAATTTTGAAGTGAATAAATACTTTTTGGCTATAGGAGACATTGCTCTAATGATTTTAGATAGTTTAAAGTTTGCTGTTGTTCTATGTTTATAATGAAATAATGAACATAGGGTACAAAACAATAGTACAAAAAAAAATTCAAAGTATACATGAAATAAGAAGAATTTAGAAATTTAGATAAATATAGCTCAATAAAAATTCACAAAATTTACCTACATAGCCTTTATGAAATAAGGGCTTGGTTGCATGGTACCAATGAACACCCTACATAGTGCATCCTTTGACTTACAAGTTTTTGTTCAAAATAGTATAGAGCGTGTCTAGAGCTTTCCAAAACCTTATGGCACCTAAAAAATAAACAAGAAAAACAAAGAAGATATATATGGATGATGTCTAGTAGTGCAAATGGATTAAAAGTAGAAAATTCATTTATGAAAGGGCAAAAGAAAGAAATTAGGATTTAGAGTGCAAATAGAGGTCAAAACTTCTACTCTCCAAAGATTTTGGCGCATACTACAATGCATGGATGTACTATCGTCCATTAAAAAAAAGGTCATAACAACAATCATAAAGTAGAATCCACTTAATCAACTCTCATAAAGAATGTCAACAAAATCTCTAGCTTTGCGTCTATTTGAAGACTACACAAATGTGAATTTATCAAAATTGAAAAAAACATGCCCTAAATCATTATTGATACAGGTCACACATCTTAGTTTGAAAGCTATAGCCAAACAAATTGAAAAGTAGCATCCATGAGAATGATGCCATACCAAGATATGCCATGAATTTTTTTTAGAGCTAAAATGATGATCCATCTATGTGTCTAAATTACCTTGTACCAATTTGCAATAGTCAAGTGTTAATGATCTTATGCAAATTGTAGCCTCTTTGTTTTGTGTCCATCATAACATGAGAAAAAATTTGGACCTTGTAGAGGGTCATTTCAATTTCAGTGAATGTGCAATTATAGGGAAGTAAGAAAATAGTTTTAAAAAATTTCAAAAAATAAAAATTTCAAAATAAATAAAAATAAAAAAGTTTTTGAATATTTATTTAATCAGAAATTTGACAGGGCACATGAGTTGACTACTCACCTTACAGATTCTCTAGCTGCCAATTTGGGTTGATTTTTGTTGTAACTGCACATTCTCATGCATCCATTAGGCCCACACTTGGGTTGAAATTTTCTCTCATTAAGATATGGCTTTTTTTGCTACAATCCAATTTCAAAAACCAAGAATTTTAATTGTTGTCTTTATTGTGTTTCAATAAACCTTTGTAATTAATGTTGCTACAAGTTTTTGAAAGCATCCAACAATGATGTGTCATAAGTTGTCCTAGTTGTCTCTTGTCTTGTATTGTTAGCTTGAGTGGTCTCTTCTTAGGCTTCAATGATACTACTCTTCTATGAAGTTTACATCTTTGCACAACACTATAAATAGAAGTAGGTGGCATATTCAATGCCTTTGAAATACACACCGTTCTCAAATGCATTTTATACATGCCTAATGTAGTTGCCTTCTCTTCAATGCTCAAATGGAAAGTCTTCATAGCTAAAACTTCAAAGGCCTCTTGCAAAATTCAATGAACCAAAAATGACTACCAAATGAAAGCATTGATTCACATGCACATTACAACACTTGCATAGAAGATTCAAAGTTGATAGAAATATATGAATCTACCTTCACAACTATAAATCAATCTATATTAATAGACAAAGATGAATCTACACTTGCAATGAAATACTTGTAGACAATGCCTATCTGCCTTGTAGTGATGCGAGATTTGAACTACTTGGGCACCTATTCACAATGCCTCTCTACCTTGCAATGATATAAGAATTGAATTACTTGTGCACTTGTTCCATGTAAGATGTATATAATGCTTGAAACTTGATACAAATAGTACCTTGAAGTATTGAACTATCATTCTGTACTTGTAATGTGTAATGTAGCGAGAAGAAAAAAATTGTAAGCTCCAAAAAATCTCAATCTACTTGTATGTTATGCATATAGTTTGTCATGGTAGCAAAAGCCTTGAATTTGACATGGGGATGTATGAGGCTTTGGCAACAATATTAGATACAATCAATTTTGTTGCTAATATCTTACATTTAGTGATCTTTTATAAAACTTGAATTGAAGGAAATCACAAAGCCCACTTCAATCACTATGTCACTATATTAGTTACTTGCTTATACCAAGTGTTGCACAACAATTGTTACAAAAAACTTCACAAATTTAGAGTTTTTTTTAATTTTCTTAATCTTTCTATAATCTTTCTTAGACCAGACTTAATTATCTACTTAATGCACTTTGTAGCTTTGAATTTCAATTAGCATCTATTCTTGCACTTTGAACTCCATGAAACAATAATTGAAGGTAGGAGCACCCAAAATCATCAATGTAAGAAATTGAGCATAGTTGGAGGCACTTTTTTCCACTACAAGATAAAGAGGTGTTTTAAATATAGTCCCAGAGATAAGATTTTAAGTAATGACCTTTTTAGGAGATTCTAAATAAAAAATATGTGTCTTTTTAGTAAAATTTTCCTAAGAAGACACTTAATTTTTATTTAAAATCTTCTAAAAAGGGCATTACTTAAAATCTTATCTCTAGGACTATACTTAAAACACCCCTTTCACTTGTAGTGATCCAAAAAATATATTTTTGTGATATATGAGTGAGTGAAAGTCATGAATATTTAAAAAAAAATAGATGTCATATGTAATTTTTATGATTTTTCAAAGTACCACATGCCCAAATTACTAAAACTGTCACATAGGTTCATCCAAATCTCAACTTTATAAAAATTAGCAATCAAAAAATGAGAGTTAAGTATTTTTCCATCAAATGTATCAATGAATTAGATTTAAACATTTGGATGACACATTAACTCCTAAAGGACCAAATTGTATTTTTTGGCAACATAGAAATTTTGGGCAAGTTCTTATGGATAGAGATTTTATTATTATTTTAAAAAAAAATTCACACATGTAAACAAGAAATATCTTTTGGCCCAACAATTTTCATAACTTTTGACTACATGGTTAAAAAATTATTGTATGATATGTAGTTTTTTTCACTAGTTAGGTAGTTCGAGTATATCTTAAAAACTCCTTTCTTTATAAACAAAAAATTTGAAATTGTTTTTCTAGATTTAAAGTTTTAAACATCTATAGAAAGATTTGAATCACAACATTTTGATTTATGAGATGAAAGTTATGAGGAGTTATAGTTTTTGAGTAGTTATGGATTCACTACTATAAAACAACTTGGAAGTCCTTTATTTTACTCAAATTTTAATATTCTTGAAAAAAATAAAAACTTTGTAGATAGATTGTTTATTATAACATTACAACCATTGGAATTGACATTTTTCAATTTCATAAATAAATTCTTAACCATACACTGTCTATTTTGAATCATTCTCTACTTCTTTTAATTTATTATTTTTTTCTAATATATTGTACAATTCCAAATGATTAGAATTTTTCAACTATATAGCCTACTTGTCTTAAAGAATGAATTCAAAGAAGCACAACCATTTTCGACTTTTTATCATACAAATGTGAACTTATGAAGTGCAACTCCTTGGTTTTGTATAGGGCAAAAAAAAAAGATTTTTGTAAATTCAAATGCTAGTATCATTAAATTTTCATGGTACAAGTTTCTGAAATTTTACACATTTTTTCAAACCAATGTATTATAGGATCCTACAATTACATATATCAAAGAATGTTTTGTTTTTTTTCTAAAAACTTTGGTACTTGTGCTAGATATTACAATTTTGAAGCGTTCTTGGTGAAGATATAGTCAAGGATTTTTAAGGGTTGAACAAAGTCTAAGGACACAATTAGATGTATTCTATCGTATAAGGAAGAGAAAATGAACAAGAATGAGTGTTTCTACCACACCTAATTTTCTTAATATTATAGTTTCTATGTATCTTTATTAACTAGTATTGTACAAAATACCTTGCAATTGCAAAGCCTTGAATTCTCACAATCACAATCAACACAACTTAAGATTGAGTTTGGATTTAGTGTGTGTTTCTTCAATCGCTCATTAAGCAGGTTGCTCCATGCCCACAATTGTGACTGCTCTTTTCAATAAACCTAATGTATCCACCTTTTGTTCTTAATTGCACTATTTTGAAAGCATTGAATCTCCAACTGCTATACATGTAGTAGGCCTAGGAGCTCTTTTGTAGAAATGATTATCAAATCTAAAGAGAACTCAAAAGACCTTGAGTCTAGAATTGTTGACCTCAAAAGTTAAGGAGGTGGTTTCAACAATTTCTTTGCAAAGTACGGAGATTTGGAAAGGAGCTCAACGTATGTTTGATGCTTGTAGCAATATCAAAGTGTTGATGGAAAGCAACAAATAAAATTTCTTCTTTCATCGATTCGAGTTTTTATTTGTAAAGAGGTTATAGTGCTTACTTCACAATTGCTAGTATGTGAGTATAGAAAGTGTGAGCCTATGAGCCTGGAATTCTATACACCTATAGTATAGGTGTCTATATTATAGATACCTCAATGGTTATAGAGTATTTAATATGTTCTAAACACCTATATTATAGGTGTTTATGTTATAAACACCTTCAATGAGTGTAGGATACTTACTTATATTAAGGCTCAAGACTCATAGGCTCACACTTCTATGCTCACATATTAATGTTGTTGGTGCTTACTTATGCTTAGATGCTTTAGCATTTGTAAAAACTCATTGAAGAAAAAATTATCCCATTACATTGAAATCAAGATGCACCTTCTTCACCTTGAAGAGATAGTGTATAGGGATTGCAAGAAACACTTATACTGTAATTACATTTTTAATTTTTAGGCTTTTAGTATTTTTGTACTACAAGTCACCTTCAATACTAATCATGGCATAGTATATGAAATCTTAGTGGTTGCTCGGATTTCAAACCTACTATTTTGACAATAAGGGTTGTATCATGTGAGCCTAGGAATGTGAGTCTATGACCCCAAAAGACTATACACCTATAGTACATGTGTGAATATCATATGAATTTTTTATAATTATAATGCAATAATGTTATAGATACCTATATGGCTATATTGTAGGTGATTATATGATAAACACCTTCAATGCATGGTTGTAAGATATTTACTTATATATATGCTCAAGGTTTACATGCTTGCATTTCCATGCTTACATATTAGCATCATTGCTTTGACAACTTAAAAAGTTGATCAACAAATGACAAAGATGGATGACAATATTTAATTGACTAGAAAAATTAGTTGATATTAACCAATTGAAGGCACTATGGACCCGCAATAATACTATTGATTTGTTTTTATATATCTTGAAGTACTATTTTGAGCCACAAACTACAATTAATAGTAGAAAATGACACTTTCATATTTTTACTTTTATAAATGAGAAAATGCACTTGACAAATTTATTCAAAAAGTAGACATTGTTGCCAACTAAGAACATAGAAAGAAGATTAGAGCTAAAACTAGAAACCCAATTTTAATTCAATATAAATTCAATCTTTAGTTAATGAAGTACACTCTAGGCAAATGTAAAATAGACTTGCAATGTGTTCTTGGAAATCCCTCTATTGAGAAGATGTATTTCTATTGGAAGAACTAACCTACTAAATTTGATGATGTAACTCTTAAAAAAGGTCCTCAATAGTACTAAAACCCGACCCAAACTATATATGTGACATATATTCAAAATCTGATCTCACTTATTGAATTATTTTGAAATAATTGAAATAATTCAAGTACATTTTCAAGTGCTATTGAAAGCTTATTTCTAAATTTGATGTTCATTCAATCATTTTTGCAATGCTCACGGCCCAAACAACTTCCATAGTGAACATGTGATGGAAAATCGGATAGGTGTTTCATGCAATCAACTTGCATGTCATTGATCATTTCAAAGAATTAATCTTGGTGATAGTGAAATTGTTACTGTTACTATAGATAATAGATTGTTGCATTCAATTAAATGTGTTTGAAATCTTGATACTTGTTTGAATCTAGGACCCTACACCCAATGTTTCTATGACTAGTTTGGTTGCATTTTCATTTGTTGATCATGACTTTTATCAAAATTATCTAACTTTGGAAGTAGAAATCTTGTATTGAACATCTAGATAATCAAGAGAAGGATGGTCAATTTGAACTTTGAGCCTACCTCTTTCCAAGACACATTAGAGAAATTGTAGATTCTCAATAGGGTTTTTAAAAAGTGTTGAGAAGGACCCTTAGGTGAATGCAAGAAACATTTGTATTATTTGTTGTGTTTGCATGTTTTTTTTGGGAGTACTTTAAAATTAGAAAAATATTTATTTTAAATTTTAAAAATATGAATAATGTATATACCTTTAAGATGAAGAAAACCACCAAAGGAAATTTGTTACAAAAACTTCTAAGTAGGAGAACTTGAAAAGTGCCAAACCTCAAGAAAATACATATTTTGATGTCTTAATTCATAAATAATAGGAATTTTTTTTAATTAAATTTTTTTTCAGTTTACAAGAATTTTATGGAGATGGTCATTTACCAAAAAACTCACCAAAATCATCTTTTACATATTTCAAAATGCATGTAGAAGGAAGCTCACTTTGTGGACTTATATTCCACAAAAAAATAACTTTTAAAAAATTCCTTTCTTAGAAAGCTATAAGTCTAGTAGAAGACCATATCTTCCAAATTTTAGCTCAAAATTCGTTTTTTTGGGTGTTGAATAGTACTAAAACCCTCCAATCTAGCATTTGTAATATTCAATTGGAGTCTATTTTTAAATAGTTAAATATTTTTAAAAATTACAAAAAACTTAGGCAAAGTTTATAATAGTCTTGAGTATTTTTTCTATAGATATTGAGTCATTCAAAGTCAAAATACAATAGTTATAGCCAAAAAACAGATTAGCACACGTTGTGTGATGCAAATTAGTATAAATGTTTCTTGCATTCACCCCCTTGCATTACATTTATTTTTCTTGATGAGGAACTTTTTCCCTAAGTTTCTACATTTTGTTAGACTTCCAAATGTCAAAGCATTTACTCGCAAGCATTAATAGTTGAATGGAAGAGGGTTGTGACGAGTGTTGTTTTATATTTGAAAAAATCCCAAGGTACCTTCCTTTAATGACTATAGAATAGAGAATTGAAATATACTTCTTTGAACTTCCAATTATCATACAAGGAGAAGGATGATTGCAAGAAACACTTGGCAATTTGGTTGCGTTCTAATTTTGAAGCGCTATAGCTTTTGAAGTATGAATCCAATGCCAAAACCAAAAAATCAATTTCTAGGTATCTTGACAAAAATTGTATCCCTTATTTTTCAGAAATATTTAAAAATCGTTATATATTTAAGAGTTTATTTTGTTATTTTGTCACACTTTGACAAAAAGAGTTTTTTTATACTATTGAGCTGTTAAAATTAATGATTTTCACCTGAAATTTCTATAGTGTATTTTCCTAATAGGTAGACATGTTCTTACCAAAGGATATCTAAAAATATATTATTTTATATCCCCCACATTTGTGCAAACAAGCCTCCCTTGTGCATGCAATTCCAAACATTAGAAGTAGTTTTGACCTCATTTTTGTATTCAGAATAGAGATCTCAAAGAATCTTCCCAAATGATCAATTTTTACTTTTATTGAAAATTATTTTTTCTATTTTCTACAAATGAAAACATTGAAGCATGTATTTTCTAGGACATTTTCTTTGACATAGAGTTTTGTTCCATAAAATACATGCTTCAACATTTTAATCCTTAGAAAATAGAGAAAACAATTTTCAACAGAAGCAAGAGTTGGCCATTTGGGAAGACTCTTTGGTGATGAATTTTGACCCAAAAAAATGAGGTCAAAATCGTTTCTAATCTTTGGAATTGCACACCCAAGGGAGGCTTGTTTGCACAAATGTGGAGGATATAAAATAATGTATTTTTAGATGCCCTATGATAGGAACATGGGTGATTGTACTACTTGTTGCGTTTTCATGATTTTTTGGAGGGTTCTTTCAAATTAGAAAAGTAATTTTTTTTTAATTTAAAAAATATGAATTATATATACACCTTTTAGACAAAGGTACCCAAGGGAGGAATTGCATAGAAAAATTCCCTAAGTAGGAGAACTAGAAAAGTGCCAAACCTCAAGAAAATACATACCTTCATATTTTAATTAGGAAAAAATAATAAAAATAAATATTTACAAAAAACAAAAAGTAGCCATTTGCAACAATTCTATGGAGATGGTCATTTACCAAAAAATCTACCAAAATAACATTTTATATGTTTCAAAATACTAGCAGAAAAGAACTCACTTTGTAGACCTCTACACCACATAAAATTAACTATTTTAAAAAATCCTTCCCTAAAGAGTTAGAAGTCTACTAGCTAGAAGACCATCTCCTTGAAATTTCATCTCAAAATCATTAAAAAAAAGGTACTCCATAGTACTAAAAATCCCTAAATTATGAAGTATGACATTCAATTGGGGTTTATATTTAGATAGAATATTATTTTTGAAAATTATGAAAAATTAGAGAGGGTTTTTGATAGTTATGAATACCTTTCCTACAAATCTTAAGTCAATTGGAGTCAAAACACAAAAGTTATGGCCAAAAAACAAATTAGCATGCAACATGTGACACAAAATAGTACAAGTGTTTCTTGCCGTAAGAGGATTTTCAGCTACTCTAGAAGACCGTGAGTTCTCAGGCGGTGGGAACTCTCTGAATGCTGCCACTGAGGCAATCTGATGTGGCCAAGAGATTGCCACATCAGATAATCATATTTAATTAATATTTTAATTTTTTTAAATAATTTTTTAAAATTTAAATTTAAAAAAAAAAAATTTAATAATTTAAAAAAAAATTATTTTATTGTTTTATTATTATTATTATTTTATCTGACGCGTTCGCAGAGTGGGGAACAGGGCTGAAACGCTCTCCTAAAGCTCTGAAAAATCCTCTTATAAATCATCCATATATCTTCCTACTAGGAAAATATACCATAGTAATTTCAGCTGAAAATCATTAATTTTAACAACTCAAGAGTATTAAAAAACCCTCTATACCAAAATGTGACAAAATAACAAAATAAATTTTTAAATATAAAATGATTTTATAAAATTCTTAAAAATAAAGGATATAATTTTTGTCAAGATATCTAGAAATTGATGTTTTAGTTTGGGCATTGGATTCATACTTCAAAAGTTACAACACTCCAAAATTAGAATGCAATCAAACTACCAGGTATTTCTTTACTTCTTGCAATCATCCAAAATTTTTATTTTTGTCAAAGATTTTTTCTTATGAATAACTTAGTAGGCTTTAGAAAGAAATTGGCTTGTCAAAAGCTAGTAGTTGTGTAGAAAGTTTATACCTAGACTATCATGTGGGCCATTTTGTAGTGTTGCATTATAGCTTAGGGTCATAAGAAGAGATTACAAGTAGTTTTTTCATCTATTTTTTTTATGACCTTTCATGTTGAGTTACATAGTGTATTGAGTTGAGTTTTTTTGTCTAACTAATGTTTGTTTTCATATAGTTGAGAAGTAAGTAATAAAAATGGATGGCAAAATATGCCATTTTAGTATATTTGAGAAGTTGTTGCTCTTTGCTCTAAATCTGAAATTTCTCCACAAAAATGATATTTTTTGAGTTTGAGACAACCTTATGAATGAAATGAAGGTCCTCTACTCTAGTTTCACTACACCAATTGGAATTTTGAAAACATTCATAATATTAAATATTTTATTGTGGTTTGAACTTTAGACTTATTTTCAATGTTTATTGCATTCTAATTTTAGAATGATACGGAAATTGAGTTTACACTATGATGTTTGTCACTGTAATGTATCCACATGGTGAAATTTTCAGGTTTTTTGGAATAATTTTTATTTGATATGATTTTTTCTTCACTACTTCTCATAAAAATCAATTTTCCGCAAAAAATCTAGCTTATTTGTGAAATAGAGGAGACATGTAATTTCATCTCTGAAAAATAAATATAAACTTTTTCAAACATATCTAATTCCAAAATGGCAACAAATTGAATGATGAATTACGAGGCTTGAAATCAGATTCTCTAATGAATAAGTGTCTACCTTTATTACCCTAAACTTTGGTATGTTTAACTCTCTCAGAAATTGATTGGCACACTAGATTCTACTCTTAACCCCTGGGGGAATGCAAGAAACACTTGTACTATTTTTCGTCACAAGCTAAGTGCTGATCTGTTTTTTGGTCATAACTTTTGCATTTTTTCTCGAAATGACTCAAGATTTCTATAGAAGGTACTCATGTCTATCATACACTTTACATAATTTTTTCATAATTTTCAAAAACAGTTTAATATTAAAATAGTACTAGTAATTAAATGTCACAAATGAGAATTTGGAGGTTTTCAGTACTAAGGAGTACCTTTTTTTAATGATTTTGAGATGAAATTTGGATGAAATGATCTTCTAGTAGATTTACATCTCTCCACAAGAGGAATTTTGAAAAAAGTTAGTTTTGTGTGGTGTAGAAGTCTATAAAGTGAGCTTCTTTTTGCTTGAATTTTGAAACATATAAAATATTAGTTTGGTATTTTTTTTTTGGTGAATGACCATCTCTATAGAATTGTTGCAAATGGCCACTTTTTATTTTTTGAATTTACTTATTTTTACTATTTTTCCCAAATTAAAACATGAAGATATGTATTTTCTTGAGGTTTGGTGCTTTTTTAATTCTCCTACTTAGAGAATTTTTCTATCAATTTCCTTCGCCGAAAACCTTCATCTTAGAGGTCTATACATTGTTCATATTTTTCAAATTTTTTTCAAATTAATTTTCTAATTTTAAAGTACTCCAGGAAAAGTCATTAGTACTGTAGTAAAACGCAACAAATAGTACGGGTGTTTCTTGCATTCACCCCCCTAAGCAATGCTAGTGCCATTCTGTGGTATTAATTTGTTTGGCTAACTTTGCAGGGCCGAGAACAAGAAGTTAACAATAGTTTTTTCATCCACTTTCTTTTAATGACCTTTCATGTTGAGTTACAAAGAGTCTCTGATTGAGTTTTTAGTCTACCTAATGTTTGTTTTCATATAATTGACAAGTAATTAAAGGAAACAGATGGCAAAATTTGCCATTTTAGTGTATTTTGAGATATTGAGTAAATCTGAAATTTCTTCTTCTAAACGACATTTATTATTTGAATTTTAGCCCAACTACTGAAATGAAGGTCCTCTACTTTAGTTTCCACTCCAATTGTAATTTTGGAAAAATTTATAAAATTGAATGTTTTATTGCAATTTGAACTTTGATTGCGTTTTTAATGTCCATTGCATCCTAATTATAGAAGTATATGGAGAATGAGTGTGCACCATAATCTTTTTCACTATAATGTATATGCATGGTGAAATTTTCAGATTTTTTGAGATTATTTTCTATTTGATATGATTTTTTTTTCACTTTCTCTTCAAAAATTCTCATAAAAATCAATTTTTCTCAAAAAAATCTAAGTTTTTTGTGAAGTATAAAAGACATGTACTTTCATCTCTAAAAAGTAAAAATAAAATTTTTCATATATATCAAGTTCTAAAATGGTAAGAAATTGAGTGACAAGCAAGGAAGCTTCAAAGCTCTGGCTATAGGTCCATCCTTTAAGGATTAAATAGTATATATCCAATTATTTATTTTTCTAAATGTGAAAAATTTGGTCTGTCCAAAAAAATGGTACTTTTAACCCTGTAAAGTCGCCGCAGACTAGAATGGTCTGATGAATGACAAAAAATTCTTCAATGTAGGACGGACATGCAATCATTCATCAACCGTTTTTAGGAGTGGAAAATGAAGATCTTCTACACTTCATTGACTTCAAATGAATTTTTTTGAATATTTTATTGCCAATGATTCCCACGGTTTTAGAAATGATGAAATTCCACATAGACCCCCCGCGTCCTTCCAGGGTTAAGTTACGGAGTATAAGCGACTTGATTTATGCATGTACCATGTCGCCAGGTACCGAAATTTGGGAGCGTTTGCAATAAGCCGGCATGCACGAAACTCTCGGGGAGGCTCAGTGTTAAGTCATTCAAGCTTATCAGAAGTTTAGTGCGACGACAGCAAAGCACGAACTCATGAAAAAAGTTAACCCCGATTTGTAAATTAAGTCCAGAGCAAAATCTGAAGTCCCTATTTCATGCACGTAGCAATTTGTGTTGAAGTTTTAAGCTGTCCTTCCATGTTTCCAACCTGATGAATTTTTTTTTAATCAGAGCGATCGCTCATGCACAATGAAGTCCAACTTCTGCGACAATTGAATTTGATCATAGGATCGATGTTGATAGGAGTTTGATAATTTCTTTTGAACTTTGTATGATCGGATCTTAAGAGGCACGTGGTCCAAACTAACTCGATTCTGAAGGATTCAATTGCAGAATGATGTACTCAGTTAGAAGTATGAAAATGAAGGTTTGTGATATTTCCGAACTGCACAGGAACCTGTGGAGCAGTCGACTCTGGAGACAACATTACTATAAAATTTGATAGGCGTTGTGTGCTTGTGTCTTGCAGGGAGTTCTGCTGAATGACTTGGACAATGATTGGGACATGCATGGCAGTGAAATTTGGGGGTGATTGCAAGAAGTACATGCTGATTTTGTTGCATTGCAAAGTACTCATGTTGTTGTTTTTGGAGTACTTTCGAATAATAAAATGAGAAACAAAATTCAAAAACTTCAAAAAATCTGGTCAATGTATACACCTTCAAGATGGAGGTAACCACCGATATGGCCAGAAAAGAAACGAGCACGTGCATAGTCTAACAAAGAATAGTATAATTTAGGTATTTTTTGCAATTGATCACCCTTTGATGCGCAGTATTTCATGCCAATGAATGGCTACAACAATGGAGGAACTGAGCTTGGGGAACTCCCAAATCATGCACTAGACAATATTACAAGGCAAGGTCCCCGCGTAACTGGATCCAGTGCATGCTGCATAAGGAAATGAAGGCACCCTTGAAACTGGAAGGCCAACCATCCCGCCGTAGTCCCTATCTCGTGACACCCAAACTCATTCGCAGTTGGCCGGTGAAGCCCCATCCAAGTTTGCAATTAAATGCATGGACGCTACGAAGTTGGGGATTCGGTCCCCATTGACCTGGATGAGAGCGAAGCAGAATTCCTTGAGGAAGTGCTTGATGAGGGATCGGAGACGACGACGACAACGCAGAGGACTCCGGACGTTGCTGAAGGAGATGCTGCAAGATTCATTATGCTCATTTTGCCATCCTCATATTGATGAATTGCTGAAGAATACAAGGATTCTCCTCAGCATACTTCCTTTGATGGGAGCCCTCTTTAAGCTTCAAAGTGGGAGCATCCTCCCCATATACACCGAACTCATTGCCAATGTCCGAGTATATTGCATCTAAGAAACCGCGGCAATTTGGATTATCATAAACGAGCATCCGCTGTTGCCCTCCAGGGGCAATTTGTGCTTTGTTGTTCTCTGGTAAAGAAGAGAATCTCACTCATTTTGGTAGAAGTTAGGTTCCTTTAAAGGTCCTCCGACATTTCCCGTTACTGCCGCGCATACATTATATATTTAGAACTTCTTTTAAAGCTAGTTTCACGTCGTGGCATCATCACTACTCCAAAACTGACGGCATGATGCGTTTTGCATCAAATTCCATGGAGTGGAATGAGATCGACAAGGACTGGCCTTCATGTGCTCCTGAAGCGTGCAACCTATGCGGATTTGGGCTGGCAACGGACGGAGTCAGTAAGGTTTAACCCATACTTGGTGAAACGGTGTACCTGGTCTACTTGGCGTGTAATTTTCTTGCATTGCAACATCCCGCTTGAATGACAATAAAGAAACATTTTATGATATTAATAGTCTTTGATCATTTCAAGAACGAAATCTGTTATATTCTAGAGAGAACTTCGACGTCGTCATAAAGTTGTTGGAAGAGCTGCACTGCGGGTGGTGCATGGGTGGCCCAGTCACAGATGCATCATATTATACATATGGGCAACTCTTCTTTCAATTGCAGGTTCATGATAGTCACGATTTTCCTGCCTCAAGGATTATGGCTGAGAAAGTCACAAAGGGCTTGTATGTGGGTTGCACATCTTGTGGGCCAGGAACGATTTCCTACAAGTCGAAGTATTTGACAAAAAAATGTAACGACATCTACCACCGCTGATGGTTACCCATGGACCACCCACGCCGTGACAATGAACCTGCGAAATGGAAATTGACGCAGTTTCATACCCTCAAATCGGTGCAGGATCCATGAGCAGCAACTGCGGATATTGAGATGATTATTACGGCACCTGGTGTCGAGATGGGATTTGCACCCGCGCAACCGACAACTGCGCATGAGCTCGAATGGGGACGTTTGAGGGAGAATTTCTCGCACTGAGCTCAATACCTGAACACAAGGATCCTGCGTAAGTTTTTGAAATCAAGCAAATTTCAGCTTTGAGCAGCTAGTTTACTAGACTGGAAGGTAATTGTTCCTCAGACCATCATGCATTACGTGGGAGTTGGCCATGTATTTAGGATTTGGATTAGTCAAGTCGGTTCTCTGCATAATTCAGTGAACTGGTAGACCATATGTATTTGGCCACATTAGACGTGATTGTCGGAAGATGCAACAATTCAATTTTCTGAAGAAGTTTCTAGCGACGTAGAGCCGGGTGTAAACTACAAATGCTGGCAGTGTGCCTACAGGTTTTTACTTTCAAATATTTGATGCTCAAAGACAGCGCATTATCCCTATTCGTCAAATCCCGTTGTAATTGCGCATGACACGGCTCTGCAATGTAGGTCCAAAGTATCCACCATTGCCTGCAAGTGAAATTAAGAGTTTGTGTTTCTTTTTGGTCGGTATTTGAGGCCATACATGTTCATCAGAATGGCAAACCAAATGCAAGAGTATGAGCATATTTCTTGCTCAAAGTGAGTACAGAATGATATTCTGATTTTCAGTTTTGAAAAGCTTACTTTGCTGCCACATACAAAGGAATACATACAGAGTGGTGATAAGCATTCCATGTCAATTTTAGGAGGACGATGTCAGCGATCAAATCGCCTCGGAGGCAACTATTTCGAAGTATTGTTTCGATGGGAAATTTCGTTGAAATGGTGTTTTTTCCATTCGTTTCCTTCTTTCAACGTCAAATCCGTGATATTGGCATATTTTCACAAACTTGGCACTTTCATGTTTGGACCGTGCGTTCTGAAATCCGTTTTGAAATCTATACCAGTCCTGCTCTTTAGAGCTTTGTGCAGGTCAAGAACAATTTTTGGCGCCCTGAATCGTGCTACTTTAACAAATAGTCCATTTTCACCCTTCTCCTTCCGCGTCATTTTGATGGAATGGCTCCAGTTGAACAAAATTTTGGTTTTCGACTGAGAGAGGACCACATTAAACACATGCATGTGAAGGCACTCTTCGCGTCATAGCTTATGTAACTTGCGATTCAATGGCGTATACAGTACTCCTTGATCGGTCAATTTCCATGCTGCTTATTGCTTGCACTTAGCCGTAGATATCTTGTAATTCGCTCAATGAGCTTCATCACCACTGTAATCGTCTAGCACTATGGAAAACAATTGGGCTAGTCCAATAAATGGCTACTGGTTCACACAGAAGGGATTCCATATGAGACATGATTTTCATTATCAGATTAGCTTAAGCGACTTCTGTGTTAGTGTCAGTTCCTGTTGGGGTAAGAGTAGCTGAATGCTACAACCACCCAGTTGTTGCAGGTTGTATGGTAATAAACTACTGCGACCAATATCATGCCAGTATTGAAATGGATTGATGCGCATTACTGATTATGTTCGAAGCATGGTGTACCTCCGCACTGATAGTTACTTTGCATTTGGACGCATTTCTTGCTTGCAATTCCTTGGACTCGATGCATGCGTCACTCCGCCCAATAGTGGAATTTCTTTAGTTGCCGTAGACTAAACTGCAGACGCTCTGTAAGATTGCTGCAACTTCCTGGATATATATGAGCTTAAGCTACAGTTTGTGTTTGAACTCATCGAAGTGTCTAATCAACTTAATGAATACTAGGGTGCCATATTTGCAACCAAGGTTGGAACAGATTTCCATTTTCTCCTTGGAATGTGTGTTTTGTACTTTTTCAAGGTTTGGACCAATAACTTAATGACACATAAGTGAGCAAGAAAGTATATGAAGTAATGAGTGGAAAAGTAATTCTTTGATGATTAGAATTGGCTCACTCTAAATGTTAGTCGTGGATCAAGCCCAGCTTTTGCCTTTCAAAATTTATAAGTAATTTCATTTCATGTGATAAAATTACCAAAATTTTTGCAATCCACATCATTTTCATTATTACACTTCTGGAAATATTGGCTTTGCCTTGCACTGCACCAAATCATGTCTAAAATATCTTAAACGATCGCTTATGGGTGGTTCTACCCTACATCCAGATTTATTGTACATTTTCAACTAATAATGTCACGGTTCAGAGTTACGGGGACATGTTGCGTGTAATTCAGTAGTTACTTCGGGCGTCAAGTGTGACCCACACATTGAGTGTGGGTAACCAGTTGTCCGTTTCCCCGGGACCGTTTCCTGTCCATATGATGCCCGGACATCTCACTGCAGACAAACCTCTCGTCCTGTTCATGTACAGTACAGTAGCTACAAGAGGCTCCCAACTGGCATGGTCACCCACTCACCCAAGCCATGATACTTTTTTCTGGTCCCACGCCTTGAGAAAAACCTTAAAAACTAGGAACGTGACTTTGCGTGCAGTTCCGGGGCACCATGATGAGGCCGGATATCCACGAATCTCCAGTCAATCTGGAATCTATTCCAAGGCACCCAATCTGCAATCAACGCGGGCCCGCGCAACTTGTCATTGCAGGCGACTGTTCAAGTCTAAGTTCCGTGAACTTTGCATGTCAGAGGAGGTTCTGTAGACGAGGTCAGAGGTGGCACGGCTGGCAGCCGAGGACGACTGGGTTCGTCGTAGATGAACAGTAGGTGAACAGTGAAACCCCAGAAGCCCAAGCGAGCGCGAGGCTGGGGTTTGGTGCTTCTTGCTCGTGTTTGTGTGAAGCTTCGCCCATTCTGATTTGCTCGGACGTGGCTCTCGTCTTCGTCTTCCGCTCGACCCTGCTGCCGTATCGATCTCAAATTATGGTGAGTGCACTCGTTAGTCCTGTTTCTGCCGTTTCAGTCTCAAAGCTTCTGTCCTTGTATCTCAAGCTAGCTATGGTGACTTGGCTTTTCTAGTTCTGTCTTACAGTGTTGATCTCGAGCTCCTGCCCAGGCATGTTTTTGAAGCTAGCCATGGTGAGTGGTTTGGCTAGTCCTGCTTTGCCGTATCGATCTCAAGCTTATGTACTTGAATTTAGTTACCTTCAGATGATGGCTCGTAGCACTAGTTTTGTGGAGTCCCTTCCGACTTGTGAGTGACTCCTAAGCCTTGAGGAAAACATTTAATACGTAGAGTGCTTGCCAGTACGTGTGCTCAAGTTTAACGATCGCGGAATGAGAGAATCGAATAAGGGATGCATACCGAATGTTACGGCATACAGGTTCTTTGATCAATTAATCATTGTTTAATCAGTGCCAGGGAAACAAGTCCACAGAACTTTCGAAGTGATTAGATTACCATTGCAAAATGTTGTGGTAACACTGAAAAACCATCGCAAACGTTTATGATGTAGAAGTAGTAAGAGTGTAGATAGCAAACGCAAGTACTCTCACTGTAACGCAAATGCAGTAATTATAATTATGTAGTTTCTGATCGAGCTGCCCTATTCGCGTCGGTAGCTGGTCAAGCTCCGAGCTATTTCTTGGAGATCGCTTTGCGGACATGCCTGCTCGTAAGTTTAAAGTTGAGCAGATCCCATCTCTCGCTCAGTCGCTCTTTTTGCCTCTTCTTGCCTGTCGGACTTGTCCAGCAGTTAGAGTTGACGTTGTATTGAGACGATCAATCGTGCGAGATGTTGGAAAACTTACTAGTAGACTCTGCGCGCACATCCGTGAATTGCTACATCTGCAAGTTTCTTTAGAATGTCGTCAAGCAAGTCCCGTAGAAAATACTGCTGTGGTGGGTGGTTTTGCTGTAGGAGCTAGCTATGGTCGGTGGTTTTGCGAGTTCTAGCTGTTTTGCCACACTTATTTCAAGCTTCTGTCCATGTATATGAAGCTAGCTATGGTGAGTGGTTTGGCTAGTCCTGCTTTGCCGTATCGATCTCGAAGCTTATGTACTTGAATTTAGTTACCTTCAGATGATGGCTCGTAGCACTAGTTTTGTGGAGTCCTTTCCGACTTGCGAGTGACTCCCAAGTCTTGAGGAAAACATTTAATATGTAGAGTGCTTGCTAGTACGTGTGCTCAAGTTTAACAATCGCGGAATAAAGGATGCATACAAAATGTTACGACATATAGGTTGTGTGATGAATTAATCATTGTTTAATCAGTGCTAGGGAAACAAGTCCATAGAACTTTCGAAGTGATTAGATTACCATTGCAAAATGTTGTGGTAATACTGAAAAACCATTGCAAACGTTTATGATGTAGAAGTAGTAAGTATGTAGATAGCAAACGCAAGTACTCTCACTAAACTCTCATCTCTCGCTCTTTTTGCCTCTTCTTGCCTGTCGGACCTGTCCAGCAGTTAGAGTTGACGTTCTATTGAGACGATCAATTGTGCGAGATGTTAGAAAACTTATTAGGGTGATTGCAAGAAACACTTGTCCTTTTTTACCAAGTAGTTTTTCGCTCATAACTTTTTCATTTTTTGTTTTTTTGACTTGAAATTTGGAATGAAGGTGCACACAAAAGTTTTACATGTTTTGTAATTTTTTCAATTTTTTCAAAATTATTTTACTATTTTTAAACTGCCCCCGATTGGGTGTCTACTTTGGCCATTTTGGGGGGTTTTAGTCCTATTTTTGACCCAAAAAAGCAAATTTTGAGCTGAAAATTGGCATGCTTGTATTTATAGTATAGTTACACATTCCCTAAAAATAATTTTTGAAAATATTAAACTATCCAACTTTCACATGTGCTCAAAGTGCACTACCAAGGTACACTTGTACAGAACACAAAATATTTTTTCTGAAGATGAAATTTATTGAAAATGAAGAATATTTAAGTTATAAAAAATGGGTTTTTGAATTTTGTTTTTTTGAATTTTTTTATTATTTTTAAAAAATCAAAGAAAAAAGTGTCTATTTTCATTGTATTTTTCCTTTTCCTTTTTTGTGCATAACTTTTAGAGGTCAATTTTCTTAGGTCTGAATTTTAGGAGACATAATACTCTCATTGCTCTTCAAATTATCCACATTTTATTTTATTTAAAAAAAATTATTCCAAAAGTCACAGGACTCATAGAAAAAGGCCATTTTGAACCAAAACGGGTAAGTGTTTCTTGCAACGACCCACTAGTAGACTCTGTTGCGCTCACGCACACATCCGTGAATTTCTTCGTTTGCAAGTTTCTTTAGAATGTCGTCAACCAAGTCCCGTAGAAAATATTGTTGTGGTGGGTGGTTTTGTTGTAGAAGCTAGCTATGGTCGGTGGTTTTGCAAGTCCTAGTTGTTTTGCCACACTTATCTCAAGCTTCCATCCATGTATACGAAGCTAGCTATGGTGAGTGGTCTGGCTAGTCCTCTTTTGCTGTATTGATCTTAAAGCTTGTGCGCATGTACCTCAAGCTAGTTACCTTCTGAAGAAGGCTCGAAGCTAGTATTGTGGAGTCCCTTCCTACTCATGTGTGACTCTTAAGCCTTGAAAGTCTTGGTTGGACAGGGTCATGCATACCAAATCTTGAGGAAAACATAAGAAAAACTATAGCGTAATTTTGCTGTGTAGTTTTTTAGTTAGTATGGAATCACAAGAAGATAACCCCCATGCTTGTTAAATTGCATGGACATAATAATAATAAAGTCTATTTTCTTTACATTCATTTACTTGATCTATTTTTTGTATACCAAAAAAATACTATTTTCTATTGAAATTTTGTGGATTTTGTGTCAAGACTAACTAATATTGATTTTTCTTTCTCTTCTCTCCAAAGTGAACTTCAAAGCCCTCCTTAATATTTCTTGTTGTTATTTTTTGATATTGAGCTTTCTCAAACTTTTTTAATGTGAAAGAGCATGAAGTGATTTCAATCAATCCACTTCATTATCAATTTACCAATGTAATTATAATCAATTTCTCAACGTTACTAAGAGTTCAATTGTATTTAAGAATATTGTTATCTATAAATAAGAAAGAAAATACGAAAGTTAAAATGATAAACATGATTACTTAACTTTCAATTTAGTTTAATAACAAAATTAGATATCTTCTAGCTCAATGGTTGTTAAAGAATATAAGCATGCTTAGACCCAACCTTGACGTTAAGACCCGAATTTGAGTCTGAAAATTGAGTTCCAGTGACGAGCCATGTAAAAGTGATATTTCACAGGGCAACAACATAAATTGACCACTGATGAAAGTGGGCGAAACTAAGAAGCCTCTATGATCAATTGTCTTTCAATTATGCTTTAAGATTGGAAAACGTTCAAATTATTATTGAATTATGAACTGAAGATTGAGAATACTTTGATCCCTCATGGAGAATGATCTACAACAATTTTATGGGATAATTTTCTATTGTTTGTCATTTTAGTATGCGAGTTTGATTTCATTGCTTACCGCCTTCTTTATAATTTGAATGAACTTGGAACCTCTATATAAATTAGGGTAGATGCGAAAGACACTAAGGAAGGTATTTGTTGGAGTATTTGTTACTAATGAAACCCCATACCTTCCACAAATTGTAAAATGTTTAGATTTTCACTTTAGAATTTGAATTAATTGTGACTTTTAGATTGGTTTGTTTCATAATTACTACAAAGCAAACAATCTCCGTTGTTTGTATCAAAACCTAATCACTTCAAGGTCCTGGGGTTGAAGTTTTAAGATCTCACAAGATATTTGGCTACTTGGGTTTTAATGTGTATTGTGAAATTTGATGAAATTGAAGCATTTGCATCTTGGCAATGGTTGGACTTTTTCCTAATCTCGTATTATGATTGTTTGCAGTATATCCAATTAATCAGAAATGAATTTGAAGGCATCCAATATATCTGAAATCAGCACGTGACCATGGTGCATTGTTTCATTGCCTACAAGTTTATGTAAGCCATGTCTATTGCAAAACCCTAGAGAAAGTTAGAGATTGATTGACAACTGGGTCAAAGGTGAACATTCAATCATTTCAATGTACAGTAAAACCCTAGAAGCCCAAGCACATGCCAGGGCTTTGCTATTTTTCTTCGTGTATGGATGGACCAGTGCTTGGTCAGACTTGCTCAGATGTTGCTCTCGTCTCCGTCTTCTGCTCCGCCCTGCTACTACCTTATCGATCTTAAGCTATGGTGAGTGGCTTTGTCATTTAGACTGTTTTGCCATTTGAGTCTCTAGCTTCTATACATGTCTCTTAAACTTACGATGCATAGTTTGGCTAGTCCTATTTTGCCAAATGGATCTCAAGCTTACGTCCATCGGTGTCAAGCTTGGTGTGAGAAGTGGTTCAGATGGTCCCATTCCATGTCAATTTCAAGCTAATTTCCTTACGGACTAGTCTTCTAGTTTGTGGCTTGTTCTTCTAGTCGTATTTTGCCATTCAAATTGATTTCGATCAAACTTTTTGTTCATGCTGCAGAATATGTGGTGTATTGCTCTTCTAGTCCTTTTTGCCATATGGATGTCAAGTTTTTGTCCATGTGTTTTTCTCAAGCTATAGTGAAGTCTGTTTAGTCTCGTTTTGCGAATGTTGTTCCATTAGAAAGAACATGCTATGGGAGGGCTACCTCAACACTTGTGCTAGCGTGATTATTTTATATAATAAAATAATAATAATATTGATAATTTATTAAATAATCATGTATGACAAGGCAATTTTTTGACCATGTGAGAATTTTGACTTTTGTAATTTTGGATTGATTTTCAAATTGATTTTTTCCCCCATTTTTTAGATTTTAAATATTATTTATTTAAATCATCTTGTGCAAATCACTCCTTGCAATGTGGTGTTTTTTTAGGAGGTTCTTTTGATTGGGGAATTTGGCTAGTGTTCCTTTGTTGTTTGAGAACTTGCAACCCACCTCAAGCCTCATTCTTCTCTTAATGCTAAGTTTAGTGTTTGAAGTATTTTGGTTACTACTTCAATGGATAGTTAGACAAGGGGTATTGGAAAATTGACAACCGTCTTCTTCTTTTTAATTCTGAAGCCTTACTCTATTGAAATCTTTAAAAAAATATTGATGTTCTGTCCAAGCTTGCAACAAGTACTCAAATTGGCATTAATATTCAATTTGTATAATTGGTGGTACGCACTACTTTGACTAAGATGCTTTGTTCAAAATTTAATCTTATATTAGTTATATGTCCTAGATTTTAGAGTTATGTTGGAAATTTTGGCACAATCTATTGAAATCAACAATACTATATTTGTTGAGGTTCTCAAACCTTCTTGCTCTAAAGCATTTATCTAGTTTATATTAATCATCTCATGATCAATTTTTATCTTTTGATACATTGCCTTACTATTGTGTTGAGTGGAAACTTGACTAAGCAATTATGGAGGCTAATTTGTAAAGGAATAGCCTATATTTTCTACTTTCAAGCTTTTAGTAGTACTACTTGGGTTAGACATATAGCATCTTTTGGAGGCTAATTCATGCCTTCAATTGGGCTTACAATTTTCTTGATTTGAAGCAATGTTACAAGAGCATTTGAACCCATGTTTTGATTCTTTGTTTTATAAAATCACAAGAAAGATTTCAAATGCCTTTTATACATTATTCTCTTTGATTTCATTGTTGCATATTTTTTGTTTAACTTTTCCATGTAGTGGTGTTTTGGTTTCATTATGTTTCAAGTCTTATACTTTTTATTTTGGGATTCAATAAAAATTTGGATTTATTTCTTTTGGATGTACCACCAAAGTTGGATGCTTGGAATGTCAAATTTGTTAAATTGGTATTAATCCAATATTTTTTCACTTTTAGAATGTACCTTTGGAAACATACATCTATAGGTATTCCAAATTTCAAAACTTTATGCTCATAGTTGTCACAATTTTTGGAATCATGTCATTTGAACAAAATGAAAGTATTTGGGGTTGCAAATGATTGATGGTTTCCCTTCATTGAAGATTGAAAGATTGGAATTTTGTCATACAATTACGGAGATTAAATTACTAACAATTTTAAAATTCTTTAATTTTTTGGAAGATATTATCATCTAGAAGATCATAATAGAGCTAATCGAAGATTTTGTGGATAAGCTTTCATAGCTATTGGCTAGGATATTCTTTAGATCATGATTTAGATTCTCATGCAAGCTAATTTTCCTTGCAAGTTGTGAACTTAGAAGCTTTTGCAATGTTTTCTAGTTTGACTAGCATTCTCATTGAAAAGTAAGGAGCGTTGATAAATGTGTTTGAATTACAAATTAGTAGCTTTCACTAGGTTGGAAAGAAGACATCTTATTCATTACAAGTGAACATATAGGCATTTATGAGATAGGCTTCTAATCAATTTTGCTAAACTTTGACCTTAGCAAATGTAAGTTTAGAGTTCCTAAAACTTCTAACTCAGTGACTTTTCACTTTAATTTGAAATTAAGAGATTAAAATGAATTTCTTTAAAGTAAAGTAGATGCCAAGGTAGAAACATCTAATAGTGTCCTTGTTCCCATTCTTGTAACCTAGCTTGGTACTTTATGTGTTTTTAGACTTAATTTGACATGCCTTTTAAATGTTTAATTCTAATTTGTTGATGCATTTGATGGACACATACTTAACTCTAATTGGCTTACTATTAATGGTTGCAAATTTTAGTTTTGGGTCCATCTATTTGTATCCCAAAAATCTGTAATTTTTTTAATATTCATGATTTTCACTCACTAATACTATAAAAATATTATTTTTATGAAAATGTGCCTCCAATTATGTTGAATTGCTTACATTAACGATTTTAGATGATTCCATTATAAAGATCTTGTAAGATGTTGAATTTTGCTTGAAGTACTTGTTTTGCCACTTTTTGACATTAGAAGTGTGTATATTAATTAGTTGGCTTGATGGGATTGTAATTGATTGTGTGAAATGGGTGAGTAACATATGACCTATTGAAAATAGTTTATTAGTCTTCTATGTGGAAATTGAAATTTCTTATTTTTCTAGCTTTAGAATATCTTTATCTTGAATGATTTAGTTAATGTTGTATTGAGTACATTATTCGTACTATTGAGTAGGTAGTTCTAATTGATACCTTGTGAACATACTTTGTGGACAAATTTTCTTGTGATTTACACATTTTGATCATATTTGGTAAATGAGTTTGTTTTCTTTCTTTGAAACCAAAATTCTAGTGATTACAAGTGAATTAGTGAATGCTATTGTTGAAATGAATTTCTCTCATTATGTTTGATATTTTGTACAAGTTCTTCAATTTATTGGCCCCAATTATATATGGATGATGTAAAAATTATAAGAGTTTGAAGTCGAAGTTGGAAGCAAAAGGTGGAGATGCAATTGAATGTGGAAGTATAAAGTGATCTTTGGTTGTAGAATATGGTATCTTTTACACATTTTACCATCAAAGAATCCATCTTGATACCTCAACAAGAGAGTTCTTGACATATTGTATCTAGTTATAAGGTTTGAAAAAATTAAGTAAGAATATGTAAGGTATTGGTTGATTAGCAATCTTATTGTTTAGTATTAACTTTCTCTCACTAATTTACTTGAAATGGACAAATTAGTGAAAAGTATTTGTAAAATTGTTCAATTATAATTGCAATTTTATAATAACTATGAGATGTAGATATTCTAATGGTGAGTACTTTGTCATTTGCAGAGAGATTTGAATTGCACTTTGGATAAATTTGCAATGTAATATATCAATATGGATACTTTGGAGAAAATGGAGATTATCAAAGCTTTGGAAAATTGTGAAGAGAGAATGAGATCAAATCAAGTATTCAATGCTAATCAATGCAAGAATTTGGTAAATCATTTTAGCCATTTTGTTCATAGATTTCAAAAGGTATTTGAGTTGAATTCAAGAGCCTTTCAACCTTTATTGAAAGATGTTTACAAAATCTCTTCAAAAGTTGAGATGTTGGTGCAAAGTTGTTCTCAAACTTGGTCTCTAGCGCCTTTGATTCAAATGCAAAATAAAGAAGCATTCAGAGAATTGCTTTTAGAAATGGAGGGGTTACTTGATATTGCACCACTTATTGATTCATGTATGAAGGGGATGGAGAGTAGTAAGGATTTTCAATCCCGTGTTACAAATTTTCTTCCATGTAATCTAGTGGAAGTTAAAGAAGATCAAGTTGAATTATGCAAAATATTAGAGAGCAAATTGCATAATTTTCCACTTGGATCATATGATTATGAATTAGCAAAGTACTTGCTACAATGGAGGGAGCGCATCTTGAAGGTAGAAGGTGGAGAAAGTGATGTAATTCAATTCCTTCCAAATGTTCCAAGACCTATTTTTGGAGATCCTCCTAAATCATTTACGAAGGATGTATTTTTGACAAAGTGGTTGGGTATTGAGAATGTCACAAAGAAATTTGACTTAGATGATTATGATGCGCGTGATATTGGTACGTTGGAGAATGAAGTACAGATTATGGCTCAATTGAATCATCCAAACATTGTTAAATTATTCTATTGTGGCTCTTTCAAAGATTTGGATGGAAGTAATCACCTTCAATTTGGAATGGAAAAAGGTGAAAAGAGTCTTCAGAAAATGCTATTTGAAGATTCAAATCAAAGGATTACATTCCATGCCAAGTTGGATATAATGCTACAAATTGCTAGCGGAATGTTGTACCTTCACGACATGAAAATTGCACATCGTGACTTGAAGCCAGCCAATGTTGTGGTGAATACAATGCAATGTCCACAGTTACAAGAAGATGGTTATGTATGTGCCAAATTAATTGATTTTGGTATTTCCAAGACTGAAGTGAAGGTCAATGTTCTTGATATGCCAAGTGGTATTCGTGGGACTCGTAGATATATGGCTCCCGAAGTAGCAAAGTCCAATGTGAAGTTGGATCCTTTGAAAACGGATGTGTTTAGTTTTGGATTAATTTGTTGTGACATATTGATCCAAAAACAATTTGAAGACTTTAGATCCAATCCTTTTGAAATTGCTAAAAGGCAAAAATTGGCCTTAAAGGACACTCAAGTTTGTCAAGAATTACAATCATTAATTGATGATTGTTTGTCTATAGACCCAAATGGAAGACCTTCATTTGAAAAGATACACACAAGTTTGATGGAGATAAAGAAGAAAGACTTTGAGACTGAATGTTATAGCAAGACATTGATGAGAGAAGATCAATTAAATTCACGATTTAATTTGTCCACGCAATTTTCAACTTCCATCGCAACACTTGGACAATGGTGGTTATACTTATGGAGATTGATTGTGTATTGTTTATGGACATTTGTGATTGTTTATGTAAGAAGATTATTTGATCCAAAAATGAATGATGAATGTATCAAGGTAAGAACCAATTTGGAAAATGTTTTGAGTTTAGTACCATATTTGAAATCATGAGCCTATACTATGATTGTTGACATTTGAATTTATTTAAATGAGATCATTAATCCTTGTCAATGAAGGTGATTTTTCCATTTTTCAAATGTGGTAATTTTCTTGGGTACAGGGTATTATTGATCCATCAACACTTTTAGAATGCCGTGGTCTCGATTTCAAAATTAAGACCCTAGAAAAGTTTCTTTGGAATAAATCTATGGTTGGTGTTATTGGAGTGAGTGGTATTGGGAAGTCTACATTGGTGAAGGCTTTGAAGGATCGCTTGAATGAAGCATTGCCATTCAATGATTCATCTAAGTGGATTACAATTATGTGCGATCCTAAAAGTGACTATTTGATGGAAATGAATCATATCTTGAAGGAATTAGGATGTAAACAAGAGGCAAAAAATCTCATTGAGGGCAAACTCCTATTGACATCTTTGCTCCAAGAAAAGAAAGTCTTGTTGATCATAGATGATGTCATTGAAGAACATCAATTGGATATGTTATTGGAGGCAAAAATGTTCAATGTAGAGGGTAGCAAATTGGTTGTTACCAGTCGTGATTGGAAGATCTTGAAAGGCATGATCAAGGAAGATAGCAAATTTGAAGTTCCAAGGCTTAACTATGACCAATCTATGGAAATATTCTCCAAACATGCCTTCAAAAATGAATGTTCAATGATAGTACATATGGATCAATTGAGCAAGGAGATTGTTAATGCTTGTGGTGGCCATCCACTAAGCTTAGAAGTCATGGGCTCTTGTTTAAATGGTCAAATGCGCCTTCGGGTATGGGAGAGAGCTTTACAAAAGTTGAAAAGAGGAGAATATGATGCCCCTGAGGATGTGGGTAGAAGATTAGAAATTAGTTTTGATATGCTAAGCAATGAAGAGCAAGAAGTATTTTTGGACATTTCATGCTTTTTTTGTAAAGATGTATGGTTTGAAGATATTCAAGAAGATACAATAGTTGAGTTTTTGGATGAAGACACCAAAACAATAATTGCAAACTTGAAGGATAAATTACTTATCAAAATATATGCCATTGGACATGTAAGCATGCATGATTCAATACGTGACATGGGGCGTAGAATCTCAAGAACAAGATTTGAAGGTAGGAGAAAGTGGAAGGAATCTTGCAAGTCATTAGAAACATCAAAAAAAGAGGTATGTTATATTCAATTGATAGTTGATTTTAATTGTTTTGTTTAAAGTGTTATAGAAATATTATTTCAATTTTAAATATCAATGGCATGTTCATAGTGAGAATTTTGGTTTCCATGACAATCAACTTTGTCATTGGCCATCACCTTGTAATCATTTAACAATGAAACTATGTGATTCAGGACTTTCAATGTACTCGAGGCATTTGCATTACAGGGTTGAATCAAGATATAGACTTGAATCTAATTGCAAAGCTTGAATTTCCCGAATTGTTGCTTTTGAACATTGAAGTACTCAATGACTTGAGCAATGTTGCAAATTTGATCAAGAATACACATCAACTCAAATTCCTTCGAATTATATCCAAATCATATGATATTGATCATGAAGATATCTTCTTGAGCAACACCAACCAACTTACAACCCTCTTGCAACTACATGAACTTGGACAACTTATAATATTAAAATTACAAAACTTTCAAATGATGAAGACATTTCCAAACACAAGACTTGAACATATGCCTTTGAAGACATTATATATACAAGGATGTCGTAACCTTACAAATATATCACATGAATTTCAAAACATTACATCATTGAGATCATTATACATCCAACAATGCATAAAACTCACCCATATTCATGCAACATTTGAAAATCTCAAGTGTTTGGAGAATCTAGACTTTGAAGGATGTGAATCCCTTCAAAACATGCCTCTTGGATTGGAAAAGCTCCTACTTTTGAAGACAATAAACTTCACAGGTTGCAAATGCTTGAAGATCAATGATTCAAAGCTTAAATCATTGACATTGCTTACTACATTGAGTTTCAAAGGATGTGAGCAATTGGAAGAAATTCCCTCAACCATTGCCAACATGACATGTTTGCAATCCCTTGACTTTGAAGGTTGCAAGAAATTGAAGGTGGGCCATACATCTTTTGAGAATCTCAAGGCTTTGAAGATTCTCGACTTTGCACAATGTGAGGTGTTGGAAAGCCTACCCCATGGATTTGGAAAGTTGGCGTCACTGGAGAAGCTTTGGTTCATTGATTGCAAGAAGTTGAAGATTGGTGATTCCGAGCTTGAATCATTGACATCACTCACAACATTGAGTTTCAAAGGATGTGAGAAATTGGAGGAAATTCCCTCAACTATTGCCAATATGACGTGTTTGCAATCCCTTGGCTTTCAAGGTTGCAAGAAGTTGAAGGTGGGCCATACATCTTTTGAAAATCTCAAGACTTTAAAGATTCTCGACTTTGAAGGGTGTGAGGTGTTGGAAAGCCTACCCCATGGATTTGGAAACTTGGCATCACTAGAGACGCTTTCTTTCATTGATTGCAAGAAGTTGAAGATTGGTGATTCCGAGCTTGAGTCATTGACATCCCTTACAACATTGGGTTTCAGAGGATGCGAGCAATTGGAAGAAATTCCCTCAACCATTGCCAACATGACGTGTTTGCAATCCCTTGGCTTTCAAGGTTGCAAGAAATTGAAGGTGGGCCATGCATCTTTTGAGAATCTCAAAGCTTTAAAGATTCTCAACTTTGCACAATGTGAGGGATTGGAAAGCCTACCCCATGGATTTGGAAATTTGGCATCACTAGAGACGCTTTCTTTCATTGATTGCAAGAAGTTGAAGATTGGTGATTCCGAGCTTGAGTCATTGACATCCCTTACAACATTGGGTTTCAGAGGATGCGAGCAATTGGAAGAAATTCCCTCAACCATTGCCAACATGACATGTTTGCAATCCCTTGACTTTCAAGGTTGCAAGAAGTTGAAGGTGGGCCATACATCTTTTGAAAATCTCAAGACTTTAAAGATTCTCAACTTTGAAGGGTGTGAGGTGTTGGAAAGCCTACCCCATGGATTTGGAAACTTGGCATCACTAGAAAAGCTTTTGTTCAATGATTGCAAGAAGTTGAAGATTGGTGATTCCGAGCTTGAGTCATTGACATCCCTTACAACATTGGGTTTCAGAGGATGCGAGCAATTGGAAGAAATTCCCTCAACCATTGCCAACATGATGTGTTTGCAATCCCTTGGCTTTCAAGGTTGCAAGAAATTGAAGGTGGGCCATGTATCTTTTGAGAATCTCAAAGCTTTAAAGATTCTCAACTTTGCACAATGTGAGGAATTGGAAAGCCTACCCTATGGATTTGGAAAGTTGGCATCACTGGAGACGCTTTGTTTCATTGATTGCAAGAAGTTGAAGATTGGTGATTCCGAGCTTGAGTCATTGACATCCCTTACAACATTGGGTTTCAGAGGATGCGAGCAATTAGAAGAAATTCCCTCAACCATTGCCAACATGACGTGTTTGCAATCCCTTGGCTTTCAAGGTTGCAAGAAGTTGAAGGTGGGCCATGCATCTTTTGAGAATCTCAAAGCTTTAAAGATTCTTGACTTTGAAGGGTGTGAGGAATTGGAAAGCCTACCCCATGGATTTGGAAACTTGGCATCACTAGAAAAGCTTTGGTTCGATGATTGCAAGAAGTTGAAGATTGGTGATTCCGAGCTTGAGTCATTGACATCCCTTACAACATTGGATGTTGAGGGATGTGAGCAATTGGAAGAAATTCCCTCAACCATTGCCAACATGACATGTTTGCAATCCCTTGGCTTTGAAGGTTGCAAGAAATTGAAGGTGGGCCATGTATCTTTTGAGAATCTCAAAGCTTTAAAGATTCTCAACTTTGCACAATGTGGGGAATTGGAAAGCCTACCCTATGGATTTGGAAAGTTGGCATCACTAGAAAAGCTTTGCTTCATTGATTGCAAGAAGTTGAAGATTGGTGATTCCGAGCTTGAGTCATTGACATCCCTTACAACATTGGGTTTCAGAGGATGCGAGCAATTGGAAGAAATTCCCTCAACCATTGCCAACATGACGTGTTTGCAATCCCTTGGCTTTCAAGGTTGCAAGAAGTTGAAGGTGGGCCATACATCTTTTGAAAATCTCAAGACTTTAAAGATTCTCGACTTTGAAGGGTGTGAGGTGTTGGAAAGCCTACCCCATGGATTTGGAAACTTGGCATCACTAGAGACGCTTTCTTTCATTGATTGCAAGAAGTTGAAGATTGGTGATTCCGAGCTTGAGTCATTGACATCCCTTACAACATTGGGTTTCAGAGGATGCGAGCAATTGGAAGAAATTCCCTCAACCATTGCCAACATGACGTGTTTGCAATCCCTTGGCTTTCAAGGTTGCAAGAAATTGAAGGTGGGCCATGCATCTTTTGAGAATCTCAAAGCTTTAAAGATTCTCAACTTTGCACAATGTGAGGGATTGGAAAGCCTACCCCATGGATTTGGAAATTTGGCATCACTAGAGACGCTTTCTTTCATTGATTGCAAGAAGTTGAAGATTGGTGATTCCGAGCTTGAGTCATTGACATCCCTTACAACATTGGGTTTCAGAGGATGCGAGCAATTGGAAGAAATTCCCTCAACCATTGCCAACATGACGTGTTTGCAATCCCTTGACTTTCAAGGTTGCAAGAAGTTGAAGGTGGGTCATACATCTTTTGAAAATCTCAAGACTTTAAAGATTCTCAACTTTGAAGGGTGTGAGGTGTTGGAAAGCCTACCCCATGGATTTGGAAACTTGGCATCACTAGAAAAGCTTTGTTTCATTGATTGCAAGAAGTTGAAGATTGGTGATTCCGAGCTTGAATCATTGACATCCCTTACAACATTGGGTTTCAGAGGATGTGAGCAATTGGAAGAAATTCCCTCAACCATTGCCAATATGACGTGTTTGCAATCCCTTGGCTTTCAAGGTTGCAAGAAATTGAAGGTGGGCCATACATCTTTTGAGGATCTCAAGGCTTTGAAGATTCTCGACTTTGAAGGGTGTAAGGGGTTGGAAAGCCTACCTCATGGATTTGGAAACTTGGCATCACTAGAAAAGCTTTGGTTCGATGATTGCAAGAAGTTGAAGATTGGTGATTCCGAGCTTGAATCATTGACATCCCTTACAACATTGGGTTTCAGAGGATGCGAGCAATTGGAAGAAATTCCCTCAACCATTGCCAACATGACGTGTTTGCAATCCCTTGGCTTTCAAGGTTGCAAGAAATTGAAGGTGGGCCAGACATCTTTTGAGAATCTCAAGGCTTTGAAGATTCTCGACTTTGAAGGGTGTAAGGTGTTGGAAAGCCTACCTCATGGATTTGGAAACTTGGCATCACTAGAAAAGCTTTGGTTCGATGATTGCAAGAAGTTGAAGATTGGTGATTCCAAGCTTGAGTCATTGACATCCCTTACAACATTGGGTTTCAGAGGATGCGAGCAATTGGAAGAAATTCCCTCAACCATTGCCAACATGACTTGTTTGCAATCCCTTGGCTTTCAAGGTTGCAAGAAGTTGAAGGTGGGCCATGTATCTTTTGAGAATCTCAAGGCTTTAAAGATTCTTGACTTTGAAGGGTGTGAGGAATTGGAAAGCCTACCCCATGGATTTGGAAACTTGGCATCACTAGAGAAGCTTTTGTTCAATGGTTGTATAAAGTTGAAGATTGGTGATTCGGAGCTTGAGTCATTGTCATCCCTTACAACATTGGATTTCAAAGGATGCGAGCACTTGGAAGAAATTCCCTCAACTATTGCAACATGACGTGTTTGCAATCGCTTGGCTTTCAAGGTTGCAAGAAGTTGAAGGTGGGCCATGCGTCTTTTTAGAATCTCAAGGCTTTAAAGATTCTCGACTTTGAAGGGTGTGAGGAATTGGAAAGCCTGTCCCATGGATTTGGAAACTTGGCATCACTAGAGACACTTTGTTTTATTGATTGCAAGAAGTTGAAGATTGGTGATTCGGAGCTTGAGTCATTGATATGGCTTACTACATTGAAATTTAATAGATGTGATTAATTGGAAGAAATTTCCTTAACCGTTGTCAACATGACTAGTTTGTGATTTCTTAATTCTTGAGATTGTAAGATGTTGTGGGTGGGCCATGCATGCTTTGAGAATCTTAAGGATTTGAAGTTTCTTGACTTTGCACAATGTGAGGTGTTGGTAAGCCTAGCCCATAGATTTGGAAAGTTGGCATCACTAGGAGAAGTTTGGATGACTATTTGCTAGAAGTTGAAGATTGATGATTTGGAGCTTGAATCATTGACATCACTTTTTGCGTTGGTTTTTTAGGGGTTTATTTAGTTGTTTATCTACATTTTGTAAGTATGACATGTTTGCAATTGCATAGCTTTGAGAATTGAAGAAAATAATATTGGAATATGTATCATTTGAAAGTCTTGAGGTATTTAAGATTTTAGTCTTACATGTTGAAAAGCATTGGAATACCAACCTAGTGGATTAGGAAAGTTGGTAGCATTAGAAATGCTTTGGTTTATCAATTGCACGGAATTGAAGATTAATGATTTGGACATAGGATTATGGACACCATTTACAATATTGAGTTATGAGAAATGTAATCACTTGGATGAGATTCTACTTGCTAAATGTTGCCAGCATGACATGTTTGTAGTTGATTGGCTTTCAAGGTTGTGAAGCATTGGATACCATGCCATTTTCATTGGGAAAATGGACATCACTAGAGAGATTGTAGTTGATTTATTGCAAATAGTTTACGATCAATGATTTGGAACTTGAACCATTGACATCATTTAGTACATTTCAAAGGATGTGAAGCATTGATTGAAGTACTACTTGCCAAGTTATGATCTTGAACTTTGTATGTTTGCAACATATAGGCTTGAAGGTTGAATTAAGTGGAAAATGATAATTGCCAATGATCAATGAAAATCTCACTAGTTAAGAGATTATTGATTTCGAAGATTTATTTTGGACTGATTATTTTGTGTCAATTATTTTATATTTGAAGAATGTATGTTGATAGTTCTAATCCTTGTTAATACTTCTTGTATTGAATTTGAAAGAATCTAAAGAATTGAAGAAGATTTTGTTTGCTATTGGCAACTTGTTGTGTTTGTCGTTGTAAGGATTTGAAGATTGTAAGCATCTAAGTATGGTGTATGCAACACTTGAGGTTCTCAAGTATTTAATTTCCAATTAGAAATCTTGATATTTTTTTATAAAGATGTAATCTATTAATTGAAAGGGGTTGAAGATTGTATCATTAGAGATGGTTTTATAATGTCATTTGTTTTGTTGACTTTCAATAGATGTCAAGTCTTCAAAGAACTTTAGCATGCCAATTTTGAGTTGGATGAGGTTTAGTGTTTTTTCAAGTTTCCTAGATATTCTTTTTGTTTTGCAATAAATTCACCTTGAAATTGGTATTCTAATATATGAGATTTGTTAAAAGCTATCCATTTACAAGATTCTTTAGATTAATTATACATAATAGATCTAGGTTCAAATTTGAGATGTGAAGGGTGGTGTAGATAATCACAAGCGTGTAGTAGGGCAATTGCACATTATTGTACACTAGTTCAATAGTAGAAAATTTAGTGTCTAATTCAACAGGAAAATAAAAAATGTATTTTGATCTAGACAATTGATTAGGACAATAATCAACACTTATATATTGATTTTATTTTTGAATTTCATTAAATTTTAAAAAAGTATTACTATTCTAGTTAGATTACTATATAGGCAAAATTGCCATACAAGTAAGGTAATAATGTCAATAGACCTACCACTTAAATAGGATTACCATATCAATAGCTACCATGCTAGTAAGGCTACTAGTAGGATTTGAACCGAAAACCACATTCCAAATTTATTGTTTTCAAAGCAAATTCTACACTTTTAAATTCAATTTCAAAGAATTCAATACTATAATAAAACTAATTCATTGTATTTAGTATGTATACTTTGAAAGTCATTTAGATATGTGCTTGAGAGAAAGAGAGGACAAGTTCTTCAAACAAGTGGAATGGTGGGAGGAAAGCCCACCTATATGGTACTAGGGTTGTCATAGTGGACAGATCACCCGCATGCTTGTCCGTCCGATTCACTCGTTTAGTAGAGCTATCGCCCGTCGGATTTGATCAACACATAGTTGACTTTTGGGAAAGGTAAAAAAAATACACGTGGATTTACATTCATGCTACTTGGAGACCTTGGGCGCGGATGCAACTCGATAGGGCTTGGATGTTAGCCGTGGAACTTAAAAGCACAGGCGAGGACCTCAACTTCATTCTAGTTTAGCGACATTCAAAATACCTTTTTGATGGTATATTACACGCTTCCTAATTCTCAAAACTTCAATCACAAATTAGAAATCAAATCTATTTCCAAGATCCACCATGCAAGGAGTCTACAACAAGGCGGGGATGCTACGTATAAACGTTGAGGCGTGGACGCTAGGACGGGGATGTCATGGCCTGGACAAAAATGGAGATGAAACCTTGGCGGGCCTTTCAAATGAACTTGGGGCCATAGGATTCTTCTTCTCCCTAAAATTAAAGGAACACCTCAATCTTATTAGTCCATTTTCGTACTACAAACCAAATCTACAAGTATATGATGGTCAAATGGCCACATTAAATACTTCACCTACCTCAATTTGCAAAAGAGTTGAAGAAGGAATGTATTCTTTTGGGGGGGCCTACCTTTCAATGTTCACAAGCACCTTGCAACTTCAGTCTTCAACTAAACACCAAAAAATTTGAGAGGAACAATTTGAATAATAATAAAAATTTGTCCATTGGAGGTGGAGGTTATTTCTTGCCTAGTTTGGTTCAAGTTATTGTTGAAATAGAAAAGAAGGAACAAAAGGGGAGGCACTTGAACTATTTTATTTTATTTTTCTACAATAGAAGTCAAGGTTATTCTTGCCCAAGTTTGGTTCAACATTTAATTGTAGGAATAGAAAGAGGGAATTCAAGGAAAGCACTTGATTCATTGAATTTTTTTCTTACAATATAAGTTAAGGTTATTTCTTGCCCAATCTCGGATCATTAAATTGTAGGAATTCAAATGAAGGGAGGATTCTTGAACAATTGATTATTTATTTATTTTCAAATAAATAGAAAATTTATTTCCCTATTTAAGTTTATATCATTTAATTGTGGGAATGGAAAAAAGGGGGAAAACTTTAATCATTTAAATTTTTTCCCAATAATACAAGTGAAAGTTTTTTCTTGCCCAAACTTGGTTCAACAATTTAGTGTAGGAAGGAGGAACAAGTGTAGAAAGTTTATATATAATTAAAAACGTTTTATTTGTATATTTTTTGAGAGCTTTTGGAAAGGTTATTACCTTTCAAACATTTATCCTATCAATTGTTGAAAGAAAATAATAAGGCTTTTAAGGTTATAGGTTTTAGTATTTCTTAAAGTTTGGAGTGTAGAATTTAGGATTTAACCTTTAAAAGAAAAAACACAATATTTTAATGAATGAGTTATTTAGGTGCACAAGCGTGCGCGTTTTCAAGCTAGGTGTGAATGTTATGGCATGGTTGTAAGGCCACACATTCTCTTACAAAGTCTTATAACTTTAAAATGTACAATTGCAAATGCTATAATGGAGTGGAGACATTTGGGTGTTGACATTTAGGCTCGGGGGGTGCACTTAGAATTCTTATATATGTCACGTGCGTTCTAAACCTACAACCTCTATTTTATGTCTTAAAATTTAAATAAAAAGAAAAGAAAAAAATATGAGTAGATTTTCCTACTTTTAAAGCTTATATTAAGAATTATTGATTTTTTTTTTGTTAATAATAATTAGTTACAAATTTTTGAAGTAAAAAGATACACTATAAAGCTAAAAATAACTTTCACATTCCTACTTTATATATTAAAAAATCGTTTGAAAAATGGAAAAAAAATCCTAAAAATTAGCTTCCTATTGAAAGTTTCTTGTTCTTGAATATTTGATGCAATAGTTCTCTAAATGTGATCTCTATAAATATTTGAGTTGAAAAACATGCTAATTTAGTTCATTTTTCAACCTCTTCTAGAAAACATATGACATTTTATTTAAGATGAAAGTTTTTGGCAATAGAAGCCTATAGACATTATTAACAAAGTTCAAAATTATAGGTTGAAATGATAGTTTATGAAAAAGTATTAGGAGGTTGTAGAATTCACTTGATCATACATGGATGTGTATAAAAACTCTAAGTGCACCCCCAAGCATTTAGGCATAAATGTAGTAGTTTGGCTTGAAAAATAGTACATTGTCTTTGGAAAGTTGAACCCTAAATCCTATATTTTAGACCCTAAAACCTAGGAGAATCTAAATTGTATAATCCTAAAAAGTCTTTTTTTTTTGTTCCAACATTTAATGGAACAAATGTTTGAGAAATTGTAACCTTTTAGAATCATCCAAAAGAATATGAAAGTGAAGTGTTTATACAATTATATATGAACATTACTCATTTATTTCCTTTTCCTATATTTCTACATTTAATTGCTTAGGCAAAAAATAACCTTTATCTCTATTGGAAAAAGAAATCATAATGAATCAAATGCCTCCGTTGCTTTTACATTTGTACAACTAAATGTTGATCCAAACTTAGGCAAAGAATATCCTTAACTTCTATCATAGATAAAAAATAAATAAATGATTCAAGTGCCTCCCTTTTAATCTTTTCTTTTCTATTCCAACAACTAAATGTTAAAACAAGCTTAAGAAAGAAACAACCTTTCTCTCTATTAGGGCAATGATGCTAGTTTGTGAGCCTAAAAGTATGAGATTGAGAGTTGCATAAGTTTTGTGAGCCCAGAGAATTAACCAAAAAAAACTTTGAATTTTTTAGGCCAAAAGAAGAAAAAGAAAGCTATTTAAAAAAAATCTATTCATAGTAAAATTTTCAGCCCCATGACCATGGACTATGACCGTGGAAGTGTGGTTAACATATTTTAAAATTTCAAACCCTACTATCTTCTAAGAGCCTCTCAATACCTTCCAAAAAAATTTTGAAATTTTGAAATTTTTTGTAGGTCCAAAATCCAGAATCCAACAAGGTTTTTTTTGAAGTGATGGAGTCACAATTTTCTTTTTTTTCCTCGACTTTATCTCCCTCAAATTGATCTCTTGGTACCAAGAGAAGGGTTTGAAGGGTGAAAAGTTGCAAAGAAAGTGAACTAGTGCCATAGTCACAAAAGAAATGAAAAAAATGAAAAAAAATGAAAAAAAGAAGTTTTAAGAGCTCCAAAGCCCTCTACCTCTAAAACCCCTCTTGATATCAAGAGGGTTTTCGGAGAGTGATGAAGTCGCAAAAGAAAATTTGAAAAATAGAAAAAGGATTGAAAAAAAAATTGAAAAAAAATTGAATTTTTTTTTGAAATAAAGAGTTTTGAAAGTCATCAATTTCAAATTCTACAAGGGGGTTGTTAACTATAAAAACCCTAAATTCTTAAAGTACGGTAATAAGTCCACATTCTGAAAATCACTAAAAATTTCACCAAAAAATCTAGGCTCACAAGTTCACAGATTCACAAGCTCATAGGCTCATGCTCGCAGGCTCACAAAAAACATCCCCGCTATTAGGGGAATAAAAATATTTAACTAACTAAGCCCTTCCCCTTCAATTCCTTTTATGCTATTTCCACAATCAAATGTTAAACCAAGATTAGGCTAAAAACAATCTTTTTTACTATTAGAGAATTTTTTTTAATGGTTCAAGTAACTTTTCTTCTTTTCAAATTCCTCAATTCCACAATCCTTACTTAATCAAGATTCAAGAACTAACCTTCATTCCTAGGGTGAAAAGAAATGTAAAGGATTCAAGTGTCCCCCCTCCTTTTCCATTTTCACAATTAAATGATCCAAACTTAGGCAAGAAAACAACCTTCACTCTTATTATGGAAAAAAATAAAATAAAATGATTCAAGAATCCCCCTTCATTCCTATTCCTATAATAAAATGTTGAATCAACCTCACACAAAACATAACCTTGACTTGTATTTTAGAAAAAAATAAAATTATTTAAGTGTTTTCCGTTCTTTTCCATTCCCACAATTCAATGATCCAAGCTTGGGCAAGAAATAATCTTAACTTACATTGTAAGAAAAAAATTCAATGAATCAAGTACTTTCCTTGAATTCCTTCTTTCTATTCCTACAATTAAATGTTGAATCGAATTTGGGCAAGAATAACCTTGACTTTTATTATAGAAAAATAAAATAAAATAATTCAAGTGCCTCCCCTTTTGTTCCTTCTTTACTATTCTAAAAATAACTTGAACCAAACTAGGCAAGAAATAACCTCCACCTCCAATGGACAAAATTTTTTATTATTCAAAGTGTCCCTCTCAAATTTTTGGTGTTTAGTTGAAGATTGAAGTTGCAAGGTGCTTGTGAAGAAACAAGACATTGAAAGGTAGGCCCCCCCCAAAAGAATGCATTCCTTCTTCAACTCCTTTGCAAATTGAGGTAGGTGAAGTATTTGATGTGGCCATTTGACCATCATGTACTTGTAGATTTGGTTTGTAGTATAAAAATGGGTTGACAACATTGAAGTGATCCACTGATTAAGGGAAAAGAAGAATCCTATGTCCCCAAGTCCATTTGAAAGGCCCGCCAAGGTTTCATCTCCATTGTTGTCCCGGTTGTAATGTCCACAATCTAGTGTCTTTGCCCCAAGCACAATAAAAAAATTTCTCATTGATTTTGGTTCTAATTTTTATTTCCTTTATTTTTTTTATCAAATTGTGCTTGAGGTGTGCTTGAAGTGTGCATTTTCTCAAGGACAATACAAAAATTTCTCATTGATTTTGGTTTTAACTTTTATCATGTTTTGCAAGCTAGGCCTTCCTTGGCCTAGGCCTGTTTTTTCCCAATGAATGGGTGGGCATGCTTTCACAAACCAACATGTCTGTGCTCCCCACCTCAATTTGCAATGTAACATGCTCAGTAGGTGGGAACGGCTCCTCTGCTAATTTTCCAGATGGTATACATAACTCCTTTAGTGGGAACACCACTTGCTCTCATTACTTCCCAATAACTCATTTATTATGCCAAACCTATCCCTGTTAGTACAATACACTTTTCCATCTTATGTAAGCACCACTACTAATAGCAATTTGTTCATTTGTTCATTTCCACTAGGTGGAAATGGGCTTTTAGCAAAACAGCTGCACTAGTATTAGGAGTCATATTGTAACTTGGCTAGTAGTCTATAACAGGGGAATCATGACAGCTTCACAGTCCAGCAACACTCTTTCCCATGTTCTTTTGATATTTGAGATGATTTTTGTGTATGTATATTTGTGTATCTTGAAGTTTTCCGTGTGAAAGCAATAACAAGCATCTATAGGTTGAAGACACATGGTGTAGCCTCACTAACATTGTAATTTGTTGTCTTGTTTTTGGGATGGACAGAGGTGAGACCTACGACCTCATAGAATATTTTGGAGTTTTTACAAATATTGTAATCCTTTATACAATACTTTTTTTTACCTACTGCTAGTTTATGGTTGAAAAGCTGTGACTATATATTATGAACATTTTTGGGCTCAAAAGTCAAGGATCAATCTGTAATGGATTTTACTATGATATGACGATGTTTTGATTAGACTACATTGGGGTTACTTTTGCAATGAGCAGTTAGCCAAGTATGGAGTAGGTTGGACAATAGTTTATGAGATGCATACACCTTTGATTAGAAAAACTTTGATTTGAAGGAAATTAGATAAGCACCCAAAATCCTAGGATGTTCAATTGTGAGAAAGGTTGTGTTTTTTTCAAGCTAGGTTCAACATTTAATCGTAGGAATAGAAAAGAAGGAACTAAAGTGGAGGCACTTTATTCATTTATTTATTTCTTGATTTAATAAAAGTCAAGGTTATTTTTTATCAACACTTATTTGAATATTTACTTGTGGAAATAGAAAAGTAGAGGATGCGTTTGATTTACTTTAAAAAAAAATTCTATGGAAAAAGGGCTTTTTTTGCCTTAGCATTTAATTATGGGAATATAAAAAAATGAAATAAACGAATAATGTTCATATAGAAGTTCTATATAAGCACTTCATTCCTATGTATTTTTGGATAATTTTGAAAATGGTTTATTGCATGTCTAGGTAGTTGCATGGATGAGTGACTCAAAATTGGCACCTATGGAATCACTGCCCTACTAACAATACTATGGAGTATGGACCCCCGACAATATTATTGAGTCGTTTATATACCTTGAAGTATTGTTTTGAGCCACAAACTACAATTAATAGTAAAAAATGAGACTTTCATATTTTTAATTTTTAAAATATAAATATCCCCTTGAAAATTTTATTTAAAAAGTGGCCATTGTTGCCAACTAAGAACATAGAAAGAAGATTAGAGCTAAAACTAGAAACCCAATTTTAATTCAATATAAATTCAATCTTAATGAAGTACACTTTAGGCAAATGTAAAATAGACTTGCAAAATGTTCTTGGAAATCCCTCTATTGAGAAGATGTATTTCTATTGGAAGAGCTAACCTACCAATTTGATGAGTGTAACTCTTAAAAAAGGTCCTCAATAGTACTAAAACCCGACCAAAACTATCTGTGTGATATATGTTCAAAATTCAATCTCACCTATTGAATTATTTTGAAAAAATTGGAATAATTCAAGTACATTTTCAAATGCTATTGAAAGCTTATTTCTAAATTTGATATTCATTCAATCATTTTTGCAATGCTCATGGCCCCAAACAACTTTAGTAGTGAAGTAAGTGAATATGTGTTGGAAAATAGAATAGGTGTTTCTTGAACATGTGGTGGAAAACATGATAGGTGTTTCATGCAATCAACTTGCATGTCATTGATCATTTCAAAGAATTAATCTTGGTGAAAGTGAAACTATTATTGTTACTATAGATAATAAATTATTCATTCAATTAGATGTATTTCAAATCTTGGTACTTGTTTGAATCTAGGACCCTACACCCAATGCTTCTATGACTAGTTTGGTTGCATTTTCATTTGTTGATCATTACTTTTATCAAAATGATCTAATTTCGAAAGTCAAAATCATGTATTGAAGATCTAGATAATCAAGAGTAGAATGGTCAATTTGAACTTTGAGCCCACCTCTTCCCAAGATACATTAGAGAAATTATAGATTCTCCATAAGGTTTCCAGGAAGTATTGAGAAGGACCTTTGGGTGAATGCAAGAAATACTTGTACTATTTGTTGTGTTTGTATGTTTTTTTCTTGGGTACTTTAAAATTAAAAAAATAATTTAATTAAAAAATATATATATAAATAATTTATATACTTTAAGATGAAGAAAATCACTCAAGGAAATTCGTACAAAAATCTCTAAATAGGAGAGCTTGAAAAGTGCCAAATCAGAAGAAAATACATACTTTGATGTTTTAATTCGTAAGAAAAAGGAAATTTTTTTCTTAAATTTTAAAAAATTAAGCATTTGCAAGAACTTTATGGAGATGGTTGTTCACCAAAAAACTCACCAAAATCATTTTTTACATGTTTCAAAATGCATGCAATAGGAAGCTTACTTTGTGGACTTATATTCCACACAAAACAACTTTTTTTAAAAGTCCTTTTCTAGAAAGCTATAAGCCTATTAGAAGACCATATCTTCCAAATTTCACCTCAAATTTTGTTTTTCTGGGTGTTGAATAGTACTAAAACCTTCCAAATTGGCATTTGCGACATTCAATTGGAGTCTATTTTTAAATAGTTAAATATTTTTAAAAATTACAAAAAAATTAGGCAAGGTTTATAATAGTCTTGAATACCTTTCCTATAAATATTGAATCATTCAAAGTTAAAACACAATAGTTATAGGTAAAAAATAGATTAGCACATGTATATGACACAAATTTGTGCAAGTGTTTCTTGCATTCATCCCTTGTACAGTGGGGTACCAATCAAAATGTCGTTTTCGCATCCGCAGTGAGAAAAGTTTTGGTACTGCCAACTTTGGAAGCCTCCCGCGAGCTCAAAAATTGGTATTTTACCACAAAAATTTTACCACAGCATAATCTTTAAGTTAACTATATGTATGCTAAATTTCAAGGCCAAAAAGATTCACCAAAAAAAAGTTATTCAAAATCTACCAACATGGGTAGTGGTGAGAAACATTTCACTACTTTCAACTTTGACACCTTCCTAAGGATTGAGTTTTTTTTCTTTTGCCATGAAATTTTTGTCGTGAAACAATCTCTATGTTTTTAATATGTATAAAAAATTTCAAGGTAAAAGAATTTTTTTTAAGAAGATATTTGAAATCTCCCAACAAGTGTAGTTTTGAGAAAATTTTCACAATTTCCAACTTTGACACCCTCCCAAGGGCTGAAAAATTGGTTTCTTACCATGAATTTTTTTTTGTGAAGTCAAATCTATGTTGATAATATGTTCTCCAAATTTCAAGTTCAAATGAATTACCAAAAAAAAGATATACAAAGTCTCCCAACATGTGTAGTTGTGAGAAAATTTTCACTATTGCTGACTTTGACACCCTCCCAAGGGCTCAAAATTTGTCTATTTAACATGAATTTTTTTGAATAAGATCAACTTTATGTTGATAATATATGTTCCAAATTTCAAGCTCAAAACACTTACCCAAAAAAAGATATTCAAAATCTCTCAACATGTGTAGTTGTGAGGCTAAGTTTTTACATTCGTGTCAAACTTTGCTCCACAAAATAACACTATACTAAGGGCTCAAAAACTCCTCACAACTACATATGTTGGGAGACTTTGTATATCTTTTTTTTGGTAATTCATTTGAACTTGAAATTTGGAGCACATATTATCAACATAGATTTGACTTCACAAAAAAAAATTCATGGTAAGAAACCAATTTTTCAGCCCTTGGGAGGGTGTCAAAGTTGGAAATTGTGAAAATTTTCTCAAAACTACACTTGTTGGGAGATTTCAAATATCTTCTTAAAAAAGAATTCTTTTACCTTGAAATTTTTTATACATATTAAAAACATAGAGATTGTTTCATGACAAAAATTTCATGACAAAAGAAAAAAAACTCAATCCTTAGGAAGGTGTCAAAGTTGAAAGTAGTGAAATGTTTCTCACCACTACCCATGTTGGTAGATTTTGAATAATTTTTTTTTGGTGAATCTTTTGGCCTTGAAATTTGGCATACATATATTTAACTTAAAGATTATTCTGTGGTAAAATTTTCGTGGTAAAATACCAATTTTTGAGCTCGCGGGAGGCTTCCAAAGTTGGCAGTACCGAAATTTTTCTCTCTGCGGATGCAAAAACGACATTTTGATTGGTACCCCACTGTACAACATTTATTTTTCTTGAGGAACTTTTCTTATAAATTTCTACATTTTGTTAGACTCCCAAATGTCAAAGTATTCACTCTCAAGCAATAATAGTTGAATGGAGGAAGGTTGTGACAGGTGTTGTTTTATATTTGAAAGCAATCCCAAGGTACCTTCCTTTGATGACTATCTATAGAATAGACAATTGAATTATACTTCTTAGAACTCCCAATTATCATACAAGGAGAAGGATGATTGCAAAAAACACTTGGCAATTTGGTTGCGTTCTAATTTTGGAGCGTTATATCTTTTGAAATATAAATCCAATGCCAAAAACAAAAAACCAATTTCTAGGTTTCTTGACAAAAATGGTATCCCTTATTTTTCAGAAATTCTTAAAAATTATTTTATATTTAAAAGTTTATTTTTTTATTTTGTCACACTTTGACATAAAGAGTTTTTTTATACTATTGAGCTGTTGAAATTAATGATTTTCAGCTGAAATTTCTTTAGTATATTTTCCTAGTAGGTAGACATATGCATGTTCCTACCAAAGGGCATCTATAAATACATTATTTTATATCCTCCACATTTGCAAACAAGCCTCCCTTGCGCATGCAATTCCAAACATTACAAATAGTTTTGACTTCATTTTTGTAGTTAGAATGGATTTTCCAAAGAGTGTTTCCAAATGGCTAATTTATGCTTTTGTTGAGCTGTCATAGGGTGTAGTTTACAATAATCACTAAGTTATGAGTGCCCAAATTTAATGTTTTAGAAACAAAAATTTCATGGTCTATACATATAGGTGTGAAACATATAAAATTTTGAATGAAATCTAAAAATATGTTATTTTATGTCCTCCACATGAGTGCAAATTTTTTTCATTGTGCACAATTTTTAAATGTTCATTGAAGATGGTTTTAAGATTATTCTTTTGGTGAAATCTCATCAAAATCAATGCTTTAAAAATGTCTAGTTTTTTTTTTTTTTAAATTTGATTTTTGTATATTTTACAAATTAAAATGTAAAAGTACCAATTTTCATGAGATTTTGCACTTTTCTAGTTCTACTACTTAGAGATTTTTTTCTATGCTTTTCCTTTCTAGACTACCTTCTTCTTAAAGGTGTATTCATGAAACGTATTTTTTACTATTTTAAAAAATTGTTTTTCTAATTTTAAAGCCCTCCTGAAGAGAATAAAGAGCATTGTGAAAACACTACACTTTTTGGTTGGTGTTTCTTGCAATGACCCTCTATGTCAAAATGTGAAAAAATAACAAAATAAACTTCTAAATATAAAATGATTATTTTAAAACTTTTTAAAAACAAGGGATACAATTTTTGTTAAGATATCTAGAAATTGATTTTTAGTTTGGGCATTGGATTCATACTTCAAAAGTTACATCATTCCAAAATCAAAATGCCAAACCAAACTACCAAATTTTTCTTCACTTCTTGCAATTACCTAAAATCTCTATTTTGTTCAAAGATTTTCTTTTATAAATAACTTAGTAGGCTTTAGAAATATATTGGCTTTTCAAAAGCTGGTAACCCTGTGGAAAGTTTAACCCTAGACTATCACGCGTGCCATTTTGAAGCATTGTATGATAGCCTTGGGTTACAAGTAGAGATTAGAAGTAGTTTTTTCATGCATATTTTTTATGACCTTTCACGTTCAGTTACATAGAGTATCTAGTTGAGTTTTTTTTGTCTAACTAATGTTTGTTTTCATGTAGTTGAGAAGTAAGTAATAAAAACAAATGAGACCAAATAATGAAATGAAGGTCCTCTACTGTAGTTTATACTCCACTTGGAATTTTGAAAAAATTCATAATACTGGCTACATTATTGTGGTTTGAACTTTAGATGTATTTTCTATGTTTATTGCATTCTAATTATAGAATGACATGAAAATTGAATTTACACTATGATGTTTGTCATTGTAATGTACCCACTTGGTGAAGTTTTCAATTTTTTTGGAATATTTTCTATTGCATATGATCATTTCTTCACTTAATTCTCATAAAAATCAATTTTTCTCAAAATATCTAAAATTTTTGTGAAGTAGGGAAGACATGTAATTTCATCTCTAAGAAATAAATATAAATTATTTCAAACATATCTAATTCCAAAATGGCAACAAATTGAGTGATGAGCAAGGAGGCTTGAAATTAGATTCTCTAATTAATAAGTGTTTATGATAGGAGGCTCATTTTTGTACCTGCCCAATAGGAGGGTTTGAAATTGGGTAGCTCATTGTGAGAAAATGAATTGTAGATTATATTGAAGCATGCTAAGCTTTGATTTTTATTATTTGAATGGATGGTTTTAGAGTTACAATGGGTTTAATCCTAACTAAGTGGGTAGGTGTCCATTGATTTTATTCAAAATAAAAAAAGGTTGTTGAGCTACCTTCTTTCAAGTGTTAAAAAAATCTAAAATAATGATTAATTGAAGATTTCATTTTAGTTTTTGAAACTTGAAAGGGACACATTTAGAAACCATTTCTAGTGCTTTTTACATGTTGCATTATTAGTTTTTGAACCAAACCAATTTTTTTTTGAAATTGCGCATGTATGGGTTTTCAAGGCTTACTGATCACAAATGGGGTTGTATGGCAAATTGTGTTTGAAAATTCATAACTAATTCAATAATGCTTCGAAAAAATATAAAACGACTTGTGTTAGATTCCTCATCTATTTTTCCTTGACTGAAAAATAAACTAAAAATATTTTCATCTCAAGACATACACGGAAAAGGCAGATCAGCTCTGAAACGAGTGGTTTCTAAGCCTCCTACCGTACCTTTATTACCCTAAACTTTGGTATGTTTCACTCTCTAAGAAGTTGGCTGCCACACTAGATTCTACTCTTAAGTAGTATATATCCAACTATTCATTTTTCCGAGTATGAAAAATTTGGTCCGTCCAAAGAAATGGTACTTTTAAGTTATGGAGTATAAGCGACTTGATGAAAGCATGTACCATGTCGTCAGGTGCCAAAATTTGGGAGCGTCTGCAATAAGCCGGCATGCACGCAATTCATGCACGTATGAAAACTCTCGGGGAGGTTCAGTGTTCAAGCTTACCGGAAGTTTAGTGCGACATCAAAGCACGAACTCATGAAAAAAGTTAACCCCGATTTGTAAATTAAGTCCAGAGCAAAATCTGAAGTCCCTATTTCATGCACGTAGCAATTTGTGTTAAAGTTGTAAGCTATCCTTCCATGTTTTCAACCCGAAGAACTTTTTTTTAATCAGAGTGGTAGCTCGTGCACGATCAAGTCCAACTTCTGCGACAGTTGCATTTGATCATAGGATCGATGTTGCCAAACGAGTTTGATCATTTCTTTTGCACTTTGTATGGTCGGATCTTAAGAGGCACGTGGTCCTAACTAACTCGATTCTGAAGGATTCAATTGCAGAATGATGTACTCAGTTAGTAGTTTGAAAATGAAGGTAACTTGCGCTATTTCTGAACTGCACTGGAACCTGTGGAGTCGTCGACTCTGGAGACAACATTGCTATAAAATTTGATAGGCGTTGAGTGCTTGTGACTTGCAGGGAGTTCTGTTGAATGACTTGGACAATGATTGGGACATTTATGGCAGTGAAATTTGGGGGTGATTGCAAGAAGTACATGCTGATTTTGTTGCATTGCACAGTAGTCTTGTTTTTTTTGGGAGTACTTTCAAATAATAAAATGAGAATAAAACTTCAAAAACTTCAAAAAATATGGTCAATGTATACACTTTCAAGATGAAGGTAACCACCGATGTGGCCAGAAAAGAAATGAGCACGCGCATAGTATAACAAAGAATAGTATAAGTTAGGTATTTTTTGCAATTGATCACCCTTTGATGCGCAGTATTTCATGGCAATGAATGGCTACAAAAATGGAGGAACTGAGCTTGGGGAGCTCCCCAATCATGCACTAGACAATATTACAAGGCGAGGCTCCGTAACTGGATCAAGTGCTGCATAAAGAAATGAAGGCTCCCTTGAAACTGGAAGGCCAACCATTTTTTAGCCCCTATCTCGTGACACCCAAACTCATTCGCAGTTGGCCGGTGAAGCCCCATCCAAGTTTGCAATTAAATGCATGCACGCTACGAAGTTGGGGATTCGGTTCGCATTGACGTGGATGAGAGCGAAGCAGAATTCCTTGAGGAAGTGCTTGATGAGGGATCGGAGACGACGACGACAACGCAGAGGACTCCGGACGTTGCTGAAGGAGATGCTGCAAGATTAATTATGCTCATTTTGCCATCCTCATATTGATGAATTGCTGAAGAATACAAGGATTCTCCTCAGCGTACTTTCTTTTACGCGCGGGCTCTTTAAGCTTCAAAGAGGGAGCTTCAATTCCTCTCCATTTTCACCGAACTCATTGCCAATGTCCGAGTATATTGCATCTAAGAAACTGCGGCAATTTGGATATGATTATCATACACGAACATCCGTTGTTGCTCTCCAGGGGCAATTTGTGCTTTGCTGTTCAATTCTCTGGTAAAGAAGAGAATCTCACTCATTGCAGCAAGTGAAATGCACCGCGCTTCCAACATTTTGGTAGAAGTTAGGTTCCTTTAAAGGTTCTACGACATTTTCCGTTACTGCTGCGCTTACATTATATGTTTAGAACTTCTTTTAAAGTTAGTTTCACGTCGTGGCATCATCACTACTCCAAAACTGACGGCATGATGCGTTTTGCATCAAATTCCATGGAGTGGAAGGAGATTGACAAGGACTGGCCTTCATGTGCTCCTGAAGCGTGCAACCTATGCGGATTTGGGCTGGCAACGTTCGGACGGAGGAGTAAAGTTCAACCCTTTCTTGGTGAAACGGTCTACCTGGTCTACTTGGCGTGTAATTTTCTTGCATTGCAACATCCCGCTTGAATGCCAAAAAGGAAACATTTTATGATATTAATAGTCTTTGATCATTTCAAGAACGAAATCTGTTATATTCTAGAGAGAACTTCGACGTCTTCATAAAGTTGTTGGAAGAACTGCACTGCGGGTGGCCCATGGGTGGCCCAGTCACAGATGCGTCATATTATACATATGGGCAACTCTACTTTCAATTGCAGGTTCCTGATAGTCTGGATAATTCACGATTTTCCTGCCTCAAGGATTATGGCTGAGAAAGTTACAAAGGGGTAATTATGTGGGTTGCACATCTTGTGGGCCGAATGATTTCCCGCAAATCGAAGTATTTCTTGAAAAAGAATTGTTATGACTTCTGCCACCGCTGATGGTTGCCCATGGACTACCCATTCTGTAACAATGAACGTGCGTGGTGGCAATTCATGCAGGCCTGAGTTCATAGCTTCAATTCCGTGCAGGATCCATGAGCAGCAACTGCGGATATTAAGATGATTATTACGGTGATGTCGAGATGGGAGTTGCACTCGTGCAACCGACAACTGCGGATGAGCTCGTTTGAGGGAGAATTTCTCGCATTGAGCTCAATACCTGAACACAAGGATCCTGCGTAAGTTTTTGAAATCAAGCAAATTTCAGCTTTGAGCAGCTAGTTTACTAGACTGGAAGGTAATTGTTCCTCAGACCACCATGCATTACGTGGAAGTTGGCCATGTATTTAGGATTTGGATTAGTCAAGTCGGTTCTCTGCATAATTCACCGAAGTGGAAGACCATATGTATTTGGCCACATTAGACGTGATTGTCGGAAGATGCAACAATTCAATTTTCTGAAGACGTTTCTAGCGACGTAGAGCCGGGTGTAGACTACAAATGCTGGCAGTGTGCCTACAGGTTTTTACTTTCAAATATTTGATGCTCAAAGAGAGCGCATTATCCCTATTCGTCAAATCCCGTTGTAATTGCGCATTCATGACACGGCTCTGCAATGTAGGTCCAAAGTATCCACCATTGCCTGCAAGTGAAATTAAGAGTTTGTGTTTCTTTTTGGTCGGTATTTGAGGCCACACACGTTCATCAGAATGGCAAACAAAATTCGGAAATGCATGAGCATATTTCTTGCTCAAAGTGAGTACAGAATGATATTCTGATTCCATGTCAATTTCAGTTTTGGAAGGTTTACTTTGCTGCCACATGCAAAGGAATATACAGAGTGGTGACAAGCACTCCATGTCAATTTTAGGAGGACGATGTCCGCGATCAAATCACCTCAGAGGCAACTGTTTCGAAGTATTGTCTCGATGGGAAATTTCGTTGAAATGGTGTTTTTTCCATTCGTTTCCTTCTTTCAACGTCAAATCCGTGAATTTGGCATATTTTCACAAACTTGGCACTTTCATGTTTGGACCGTGCGTTCTGAAATCCGTTTTGAAATCCATACCAGCCCTAGTCTTTAGAGCTTTGTGCAGGTGAATAACAATTTTTGGCGCCCTGAATCGTGCCAATGTAACAAAATTGTCTGTTTTCACCACGCGCCATTTAATGAAATGCCTCCAATCGACTGAGAGAGGACCACATTAAACACATGCATGTGAAGGCACTCTTCGCGTCATAGCTTATGTAACTTGCGATTCAATGGCGTATATAGTATTCCTTGATCGGCCAATTTTCATGCTGCTTATTGCATGTGCTTCTAAGGCCGTAGATATCTTGTAATTCGCTCAAAGAGCTTCACCACTGTAATCGTCTAGCACTGTGGAAAACAATTGGGCTAACTAGTCCAATTAATGGCTACTGGTTCACACAGCAGGGACTCCAAATGACATGATTTTCATTGCCAGATTAGCTGAAGCGCCCTCTGTGTTATTGTCAGTTCCTGTTGGGTAAGAGTAGCTGAATGCTACAACCACCCAGTTGTTGCAGCTTGTATGGTAATGAACTACTGCGACCAATATCATGCCAGACAGTGTTGAAATGGATTGATGCGCATTACTGATTATGTTGGAAACATGGTGTACCTCGGCACTGATAGTTACTTCGCATTTAGATGCATTTCTTGCTTGCAATTCCTTGGACTCGATGCATGCGGGGAGGAACGTTTCGGCAAACCTAGCTGTTAGAAATACTTTTCTGTCCGAGAAAAGGAACCCCTTGCAGTGAGTCGAGATATGGAAGCCATTGGAGCCTTGAATCACCACCTATGGCTGGAGCCATTACCTGGGACCTCCAAATTCATTAAACCAGAGGCCTCATTTATATATTCAGAAAGAAAATGAGGGAGAGGTGACACAAGATAAAGAATGGGAAATTCGCCTTACAGATACTTACTTACAAAGTTGAGCAGATCGAGTCATGAGTATGTAATCACACATCACGTAGTAACTAGTGAGTTATTCAGGTGTGCGTTCTGCTGACAATTAGCTTAGCCCTCATTAACTCATTTTAGAAACCTCCTTTTCAAGTGTAGTATTTCTTCGAAGTATTGCTTGGAACTCCCACTTGAAGACCCTTTATCTTCGTACAAGATTTGTTTTACGAAGTCGATGATGCTTCTCATGTACAAGACATGACCAACTGAAGGTTTTTGGCCGCCACTGGCCTACTCCATAGTCTGTGGACTTTAAGCTGCAGAAGCCCGGGATTAATTTTTAGCAAGGCTTTACAAACAACATTACAAGGGGCAAGGGAATTTCTGAATGCTGTTCTGGTGTTCATTTCAATTGGGAAGTAGGGATGCATTAGGCAAGAGGTTATATGGTGCAACAGAGATACGTCACTCGGCCCAATAGTGGAATTTCTTTAGTTGCCGTAGACTAAACTGCAGACCCTCTGTAAGTAAGATTGCTGCAACTTCTCGGATAATTATGAGCTTAAGTTACAGTTTGTGGTTGAAATCATCAAAGTGTCTAATCAACTTAATGAATAGGGTGCCATATTTCCAGCCAAGGTTGGAATGGATTTCCATTTTCTCCTTGGAATGCATGTTTTGTACTTTTTCAAGGTTCGGACCAATATTTAATGACACATAAGTGAGCAAGAAAGTATGAAGCAATGAGTGGAAATGTAAATCTTGGATGATCAGAATTGGATGACTCTAAATGTTGGTCTTGGATCAAACCCAACTTTTGCCTTTCAAAATTCATAGTAGTAAAAAATTACGAATTTTTTTGCAATCCACATCATTTTTATCATTACACCTCTGGAAATATTGGCTTGGCTTTGCACTGCACCAAATCATGTCTAAAATACCTTAAACGATCGGTTATGGGTGGTTCTACCCGATTTATTGTAGATTTTCAACTAATGTCACGGTTCAGAGTTACGGGGACATGTTCCGTGTAATTCAGTCGTTACTTCGGGCGTCAAGTGTGGTGGGTAACCAATTGACCGTTTCCCCGGGACCGCTTCCTGTCAATATGATGCCCGGACATCTTCTCACTGCAGACAAACCTCTCGTCCTGTTCATGTACTGTACAGTAGCTACAGGAGGCTCCCAACTGGCGTGGTGACCCACTCACCCCCAAGCCATGAATTTTTTTCTGGTCCCACGCGAAGAAAAACCTTAAAAACTAGGAACGTGACTTTGCGTGCAGCTCCGGGGCACCATGATGAGGCCGGATATCCACGAATCTCCAGTCAATCTGGAATCTATTCCAAGGCACCCAATCTGCAATCAACGCGGGCCCGCGCAACTTGTCATTGCAGGCGACTGTTCAAGTCTAAGTTCCGTGAACTTTGCATGTCAGAGGAGGTTCTGTAGATGAGGTCAGAGGTGGCACGGCTGGCAGCCGAGGACGACTGGGTACGTCGTAGATGAACAGTAGGTGAACAGTGAAACCCCAAGAGCCCAAGCGAGCGCGAGGCTGGGGTTTGGTGCTTCTTGCTCGTGTTTGTGTGAAGCTTCGCCCATTCTGATTTGCTCGGACGTGGCTCTCGTCTTCGTCTTCCGCTCGACCCTGCTGCCCTATCGATCTCAAATTATGGTGAGTGCATTCGCTAGTCCTGTTTCTGCCGTTTCAGTCTCAAAGCTTCTGTCCTTGTATCTCAAGCTAGCTATGGTGACTTGGCTTTTCTAGTTCTGTCTTACAGTGTTGATCTCGAGCTCCTGCCCAGGCATGTTTTTGAAGCTAGCCATGGTGAGTGGTTTGGCTAGTCCTGCTTTGCCGTATCGATCTCAAGCTTATGTACTTGAATTTAGTTACCTTCAGATGATGGCTCGTAGCACTAGTTTTGTGGAGTCCCTTCCGACTTGTGAGTGACTCCCAAGCCTTGAGGAAAACATTTAATACGTAGAGTGCTTGCCAGTACGTGTGCTCAAGTTTAACGATCGCGGAATGAGAGAATCGAATAAGGGATGCATACCGAATGTTACGGCATACAGGTTCTTTGATCAATTAATCATTGTTTAATCAGTGCCAGGGAAACAAGTCCATAGAACTTTCGAAGTGATTAGATTATCATTGCAAAATGTTGTGGTAACACTGAAAAACCATTGCAAACGTTTATGATGTAGTAGTAAGGGTGTAGATAGCAAACGCAAGTATTCTCACTGTAGCGCAAATGGAACAAATGAATAATTATGTAGTTTCTGATCAAGCTGCCCTATTCGCGTCGGTAGCTGGTCAAGCTCCAAGCTATTTCTTGGGGATCGCTTTGCGCATATGCCTGCTCGTAAGTTTGAAGTTGAGCGAACTCCATCGCTCTTTTTGCCTCTTCTTGCCTGTCGGACCTGTCCAGCAGTTAGAGTTGACATTCTATTGAGACGATCAATTGTGCTAGATGTTGAAAAAGTAACTAGTAGACTCTGCTGTGCTCGCGCGCACATCCGTGAATTGCTACGTCTGCAAGTTTCTTTAGAATGTCGTCAAGCAAGTCCCGTAGAAAATATTGCTGTGGTGGGTGGTTTTGCTGTAGAAGCTAGCTATGGTCGGTGGTTTTGCGAGTTCTAGCTGTTTTGCCACTTATTTGAAGCTTCTGTCCATGTATATGCAGCCTGCTATGGTGAGTGGTTTGGCTAGACTTGTTTTGCCGTATTGATCTCAAAGCTTGTGCGCAGGTACCTCAAGCTAGTTACCTTGAGAAGAAGGCTCGTAGCTAGTATTGTGGAGTCTCTTCCTACTGGTGTGTGACTCTTAAGCCTTGAAGTCTTGGTTGGATGGGGCCATGCGGACCAAACCTTGATGAAAACATAAAAAAACTGTAGCATAACTTTTTTGTACAATTTTTCAGATATCAAATCATGAGAAGATAACCCCCATGCTTGTTAAATTGCATGGACATAACAATAATAAAGTCTATTTTCTTTACATTCATTTACTTGATCTATTTTTTTATACCAAAAAAATACTATTTTCTATTGAAATTTTGTGGATTTTGTATCAGGACTAACTAATGTTGATTTTTCTTTCTCTTCTCTCCAGAGTGAACTTCAAAGCCGTCTTTCTTGATATTTCTTGTTGATATTTTCTGATATTGAGTTTTCTCAAATTTTCTTAATTTGAAAGAGCATGAAGTGATTTCAATCAATCCACTTCATTATCAATTTACCAATGTAATTATAATCAATTTATCAACATTATTAAGAATTCAGTTGTATTTTAAAATATTGTTATTCATAAATAAGAATGAAAATACGAAAGTTAAATTGATAAACATGATCACTTAGCTTTCCTTTTAGTGTAATAACAAAATTAGATATCTTCCAGCTCAATGGTTGTTAAAGAACATAAGCATACTGAGATCCAACCTTGAGGTTAAGACTTGAATTTGAGTTTGAAAATTGAGTTCCAGTGATGAGCCATGTGAACGTGATATTTCACAAGGCAATAGCATAAGCTAGACACTAATGAAAGTGGGCGAAATTGAGAAGCCTCTATGATCGATTGTCTTTCGATTACGCTTTTGGAAGTCTTTGTTCTTAAGCTTTATGATTGGGTGAATGCAAGAAACACTTAAAGCCTTTTGTCACACCCTATTTTTTTCTTTTTCTTTTAGCCATAACTTTTGTGTTTTAGTTTCAAATGACTCAAAATTTATAGGGAAGCTACTCATGGCTATTATGTATCTAAAATTAATTTTGGAGATTTTTTAAAAATAATTTATTATTTTTAAATAGCCCCGAAAATTTCTCACAGTACTTGATTTAAGGGTTTTTAGCACCCCATTTCTCCAAAAAAACGAATTTTGACCTAAAATTTGGAGAGAATTGTCTCCTAGTAGAATTATACCTACTATATAAAGGAATTCTAAAAATACTTATTTTTAAGTGTTGTAGAAGTCCACAAAAAGAGCTTCATTCTGCATTTTTTTCCAAAGGTACAAAACGTTATTTTGGTGATTTTTTTGGTTGAATCTCATCACCAAAAAGTTTTTTCAAGTTTTGTATTTTAAAATAATTTTTCAAAAAAATAATACTATTTTCAACAAATAAAAATGTCACAAGTTGTATTTTTTTCACCGGAATTCTATGAGAATTCTATGTCCAAAGTTTTGGTGAAGAAAATACAGCTTGTGACATTTTAATTTGTTAAAAATAGTATTTTTTTTTTTAAATACATAAAAATATAAAACTTGAAAAAAACTTTTTGGTGATGAGATTTAACCAAAAAAATCACCAAAATAATGTTTTATACCTTTAGAAAAAAATGTAGAATGAAGCTCTCTTTGTGGACTTCTACAACAATTAAAAATAAGTATTTTTAGAATTCCTTTGGAAAGTTGATATAAGTCTACTAGAAGACCATGCTCTCCAAATTTTAGGTCAAAATTCGTTCTTTTGGAGAAATGGGGTGCTAAAAACCCTTAAATCAAGTACTGTGAGAAATTTTCGGGGCTATTTAAAAATAATAAATTATTTTTGAAAAATCCTTAAAATTAATTTTAGATATATAATATCTTTGGGTAGCTTCCCTATAAATTTTGAGTCATTTGGAGCTAAAACAAAAAAGTTATGGCTAAAAGAAAAAGAAAAAAAAGGGTGTGACGAAACGCAACAAATAGTACAAGTGTTTCTTGCATTCACCCGATTGGAAAACGCTCAAATTATTATTGAATTATGAATTGAAGATTGAGAATGCTTTGATCTCTCATAGAGAATGATCTACCACGATTTTATGGGATAATTTGCTATTGTCTATCATTTTAGTATCTAAGTTTGATTGCATTGGTTACCGCTTTCTTTATAATTTGAGTGAATTTGGCCCCTCCATGTAAATTAGGGTAGATGCGAAAGACACTAAGGAAGGTATTTGTTGGAGTATTTGTCACTAATGAAACCCCATGCCTTCCACAAATTGTAAAATGTTTAGATTTTCACTTTAAAATTTGAATTAGTTGTGACTTTTAGATTTGCTTGTTTTCATAATTGCTACAGAGCAAGCAATCTCCGTTGTTTGTACTAAAACCTAATCACTTCAAGGTCCTGGGGTTGAAGTTTTAAGATTTCACGAGATATTTGGCTACTTGGGTTTTAATGTGTATTGTGAAATTTGATGAAATTGAAGCATTTGCATCTTGGCAATGGTCGGACTTTTTCCTAATCTGGTATTATGATTGTTTGCAGCATATCCAATTAATCAAAAATGAATGTGAAGGCACCCAATATATCTGAAATCAATACATGACCACAATGCATTGTTTCATTGCCCACAAGTTTATGTGAGCCGCGCCTATTGTAAAACCCTAGAAAAAGTTAGAGATAGATTGACAATTGTATCAAAGGTGAACAGCCAATGTACAATAAAACCCTAGAAGCCCAAGCACACACCAGGGCTTTGCTATTTTTCTTCGTGTTTGGAAGGAGCAATGCTTGCTCAGACATTCTCAAATATTGCTCTCATCTTCATCTTCTGCTCCGCCCTGCTACTACCTTATGGATCTTAAGCTATGGTAAGTGGCTTTCTTACTTAAATTGTTTTGCCATTTTAATTTCTAGCTTCTACACATGTCTCTTAAACTTATGATGCATGGTTTGGCTAGTCCTATTTTGCCAAATTGATCTCAAGCTCACGTCCATTAGTATCAAGCTATGTGTGGTGAGTGGTTCGGATGGTCCCATTCCATGTCAATTTCAAGCTAATTTCCTTACGGACTAGTCTTCTAGTTTGTAGCTCGTTCTTCTAGTCATATGCTACCATTCAAATTGATTTCGATCAACCTTTTATTTATGTTGCAAAACATGTGGTGTATTGCTCTTCTAGTCCTTTTTGCCATATGGATGTCAACCTTTTGTCCATGCGTTTTTCTCAAGCTATGGTGAAGTTTATCTAGTCCCGTTTTGCGAATGTTGTTCCATTAGAAAGAACAAGCTATGGGAAGGCTACCTCAACACTTGTGCTAGTGTGATTATTTTATATAATAAAATAATAATAATATTGATAATTTATTAAATAATCATGTGTGACAAGGCAATTTTTTGACCATGTCAGAATTTTGACTTTTGTAATTTTGGATTGATTTCCAAATTGATTTTTTTCCCCATTTTTTAGATTTTAAATATTATTTATTTAAATCATCTTGTGCAAATCACTCCTTGCAATGTGGTGTTTTTTGGGAGGTTCTTTTGATTGGGAAATTTGGCCAGTGTTCCTTTGTTGTTTGAGAACTTGCAACCCACCTCAAGCCTCATTCTTCTCTTAATGCTAAGTTTAGTGTTTGAAGTATTTTGGTTACTACTTCAATGGATAGTTAGACAATTAAAGGGTATTGGGAAATTGAGAACCGTCTTCTTCTTTTTAATTCTAAAGCCTTACTCTATTGAAATCTTTAAAAAAATATTGATGTTCTATCCAAGCTTGCAATCAAGTACTCAAATTGGCATTAACATTCAATTTTGTATAATTGGTGGTACGCACTACTTTGACTAAGATGCTTTGTTCAAAATTTAATCTTATATGTTCAAGATTTTAGAGTTTTGTGTTTGCGTATGTTGCAAATTTTGGCACAATCTATTGAAATCAACAATACTATATTTGTTGAGGTTCTCAAACCTTCTTGCTCTAAAGCATTTATCTAGTTTACATTAATCATCTCATGATTAATTTTTATCTTTTGATACATTGCCTTACTATTGTGTTGAGTGGGAACTTGACTAAGCAATTATGGAAGCTAATATGTAAAGGAATAGCTTATATTTTCTACTTTCAAGCTTTTAGTAGTACTACTTGGGTTAGACATATTGTGTCTTTTGGAGGCCAATTCATGCCTTCAATTGAGTTTACAATTTTCTTGATTTGAAGCAATGTTATAAGAGCATTTGAACCCATGTTTTGATTCTTTGTTTTATAAAATCATTAAAAAAATTTCAAATGCCTTTCATACATTATTCTCTTTGATTTCATTGTTGCATATTTTTTGTTTAACTTTTCCATGTAGTGGTGTTTTGGTTTCATTATGTTTTAAGTCTGATACTTTTTATTTTGGGATTCATTAAAATTTGGATTTATTTCTTTTGGATGTACCACCAAAGTTGGATGCTTGGAATGTCAAATTTGTCTAATTGGTATTATTCCAATATTTTTTCACTTTTAGAATGTACCTTTGGAAACATACATCTATACATATTCCAAATTTTAAAACTTTATGTTCATAGTTGTCACAATTTTTGGAGTCATGTCATTTGAACAAAATGAAAGTATTTGGGGTTGCAAATGATTGATGGTTTCCCTTCATTGAAGATTGAAAGATTGGAATTTTGTCATACAATTACGGAGATTAAATTACTAACAATTTTAAAATTCTTTAATTTTTTGGAAGATAATATCATCTAGAGGAAGATCATAATAGAACTAATAGAAGATTTTGTGGATAAGCTTTCATAGCTATTGGCTAGGATATTCCTTAGTTCATGATTTAGATTCTTATGCAAGCTAATCTTCCTTGCAAGTTGTGAACTTAGAAGCTTTTGCAATGTTTTCTAGTTTGACTAGCATTCTCATTGAAAAGTAAGGAGCATTGATAAATGTGCTTGAATTATAAATTAGTAGCTTTCACTAGGTTGGAAAGAAGACATCTAATTTTTTATAATTGAACATATAGGCATTTATGAGATAGGCTTCTAATCAATTTTGCTAAACTTTGACCTTAGCAAATGTAAGTTTAGAATTCCTAAAACTTCTAACTCAATGACTTTTCACTTTAATTTGAAGTTAAGAGATTAAAATGAATTTCTTTAAAATAAAGTAGATGCCAATGTAGAAACATCTAAAAGCGTCCTTATTCCCATTCTTGTATCCTAGCTTGGTACTTTATGTGTTTTTAGACTTAATTTGACATGCCTTTTAAATGTTTAATTCTAATTTGTTGATGCATTTGAAGGGCACATACTTAACTCTAATTGGCTTACCATTACTGATTGCAAATTTTAGTTTTGGGTCCATCTATTTGTATCCCAAAAACCTGTAATTTTTTTAATACTCATTATTTTCACTTGCTAATACTATGAAAATATTATTTTTATGAAAATGTGCCTCCAATTATGTTGAATTGCTTATATTAACGATTTTAGATGATTCCATTATAAAGATCTTATAAGGATGTTGAATTTTACTTGAAGTACTTGTTTTGCCACTTGACATTAGAAGTGTGTATATTAATTAGTTGGCTTGATGGGATTGTAATTGATTGTGTGAAATGGGTGAGTAACATATGACCTATTGAAAATAGTTTATTAGTCTTCTATGTGGAAATTGAAATTTCTTATTTTGCTAGCTTTAGAATATCTTTATCTTGTTTGATTTAGTTGATGTTGTGATGAGTATATTATTCTTACTATTGAGTGGGTAGTTCTAATTGATACCTTGTGGACATGCTTAGGACAAACTTTCTTGTGATTTACTCATTTTGATCATATTTGGCAAAAGAGTTTCTTTTTCTTTTCTTTTTTTAAACCAAAATTCTAGTGTTTACAAGTGAATTAGTGAATGCTATTGTTGAAGTGAATTTCTCTCATTATGTTTGATATTTTGTACAAGTTGTTCAATTTATTGGCCCCAATTATATATGGATGATGTAAAAGTTATAAGAGTTTGAAGTCGAAGTTGGAAGCAAAAGGTGGAGATGCAATTGAATGTGGAAGTATAAAGTGATCTTTGGTTGTAGAATATGGTATCTTTTACACATTTTACCATCAAAGAATCCATCTTGATACCTCAACAAGAGGGTTCTTGATATATTGTATCTAGTTATAAGGTTTGAAAAAATTAAGTAAGAATATGTAAGGTATTGGTTGATTAGCAATCTTATTGTTTAGTATTAACTTTCTTTCACCAATTTGCTTGAAATGCACAAATTAGTAAAAAAAATTTGTAAAATTGTTTAATTATAATTGCAATTTTATAATAACTATGAGATGTAGATATTCTAATGGTGACTACTTTGTCATTTGCAGAGAGATTTGAATTGCACTTTGGATAAATTTGCAATGTAATATATTAATATGGATACTTTGGAGAAAATGGAGATTATCAAAGCTTTGGAAAATTGTGAAGAGAGAATGAGATCAAATCAAGTATTCAATGCTAATCAATGCAAGAATTTGGTATATCATTTCAGCCATTTTGTTCATAGATTTCAAAAGATATTTGAGTTGAATACAAGAGCCTTTCAACCTTTATTGAAAGATGTTTACAAAATCTCTTCAAAAGTTGAGATGTTGGTGCAAAGTTGTTCTCAAACTTGGTCTCTAGCGCCTTTGATTCAAATGCAAAATAAAGAAGCATTTAGAGAATTGCTTTTAGAAATGGCATCTTGCTTGGAGGGATTACTTGATATTGCACCACACATTGATTCATGTATGAAGGGGATGGAGAGTAGTGTGGTTTTTCAATCCTGTGCTACAAATTTTCTTCCATGTAATCTAGTGGAAGTCAAAGAAGATCAAGTTGAATTATGCAAAATATTAGAGAGCAAATTGCATAATTTTCCACTTGGATCATATGATTATGAATTAGCAAAGTACTTGCTACAATGGAGGGAGCGCATCTTGAAGGTAGAAGGTGGAGAAAGTGATGTAATTCAATTCCTTCCAAATGTTCCTAGACCTATTTTTGGAGATCCTCCTAAATCATTTACAAAGGATGTATTTTTGACAAAGTGGTTGGGTATTGAAAATGTCACAAAGAAATTTGACTTGGATGATTATGATGCGTGTGATATTGGTACATTGGAGAAAGAAGTGCAAATTATGGCTCAATTGAATCATCCAAACATTGTTAAATTATTCTATTGTGGCTCTTTCAAAGATTTGGATGGAAGTAATCACCTTCAATTTGGAATGGAAAAAGGTGATAGGAGTCTTCATAAAATGCTATTTGAAGATTCAAATCAAAGGATTACATTCCATGCCAAGTTGGATATAATGCTACAAATTGCTAGCGGAATGTTGTACCTTTATGACATGAAAATTGCACATCGTGACTTGAAGCCAACCAATGTTGTGGTGAATACAATGCAATGTCCACAGTTACAAGAAGATGGTTATGTATGTGCCAAATTAATTGATTTTGGTATATCCAAGTCTGAAGTGAAGGTCAATGTTCTTGATATGCCAAGTGGTATTCGTGGGACTCGTGGATATATGGCTCCTGAGGTAGCACAGTCCAATGTGAAGTTGGATCCTTTGAAAACGGATGTGTTCAGTTTTGGATTAATTTGTTGTGACATATTGATCCAAAAACAATTTGAAGACTTTAGATCCAATCCTTTTGAAATTGCTAAAAGGCAAAAATTGGCCTTAAAGGACACTCAAGTTTGTCAAGAATTACAATCATTAATTGATGATTGTTTGTCTATAGACCCAAATGGAAGACCTTCATTTGAAAAGGTACACACAAGTTTGATGGAGATAAAGAAGAAAGACTTTGAGACTGAATGTAATAGCAAGACATTGATGAGAGAAGATCAATTAAATTCACGATTTAATTTGTCCACGCAATTTTCAACTTCCATCGCAACGCTTGGACAATGGTGGTTATATTTATGGAGATTGATTGTGTATTGTTTATGGACATTTGTGATTGTTTATGTAAGAAGATTATTTGATCCAAAAATGAATGATGAATGTATCAAGGTAAGAACCAACTTGGAAAATGTTTTGAGTTTAGTACCATATTTGAAATCATGAGCCTATACTATGATTGTTGACATTTGAATTTATTTAAATGAGATCATTAATCCTTGTCAATGAAGGTAATTTTTCCATTTTTCAATTGTGGTAATTTTCTTGGGTACAGGGTATTATTGATCCATCAACACTTTTAGAATGCCGTGGTCTCGATTTCAAAATTAAGACCCTAGAAAAGTTTCTTTGGAATAAATCTATGGTTGGTGTTATTGGAGTGAGTGGTATTGGGAAGTCTACATTGGTGAAGGCTTTGAAGGATCGCTTGAATGAAGCATTGCCATTCAATGATTCATCTAAGTGGATTACAATTATGTGCGATCCTAAAAGTGACTATTTGATGGAAATGAATCATATCTTGAAGGAATTAGGATGTAAACAAGAGGCAAAAAATCTCATTGAGGGCAAACTCCTATTGACATCTTTGCTCCAAGAAAAGAAAGTCTTGTTGATCATAGATGATGTCATTGAAGAACATCAATTGGATATGTTATTGGAGGCAAAAATGTTCAATGTAGAGGGTAGCAAATTGGTTGTTACCAGTCGTGATTGGAAGATCTTGAAAGGCATGATCAAGGAAGATAGCAAATTTGAAGTTCCAAGGCTTAACTATGACCAATCTATGGAAATATTCTCCAAACATGCCTTCAAAAATGAATGATCAATGATAGTACATATGGATCAATTGAGCAAGGAGATTGTTAATGCTTGTGGTGGCCATCCACTAAGCTTAGAAGTTATGGGCTCTTGTTTAAACGGTCAAATGCGCCTTCGGGTATGGGAGAGAGCTTTACAAAAGTTGAAAAGAGGAGAATATGATGCCCCTGAGGATGTGGGTAGAAGATTAGAAATTAGTTTTGATATGCTAAGCAATGAAGAGCAAGAAGTATTTTTGGACATTTCATGCTTTTTTTGTAAAGATGTATGGTTGGAAGACATTCGAGAAGACACAATAGTTGATTTTTTGGATGAAGATTCCAAAACAATAATTGCAAACTTGAAGGATAAATTACTTATCAAAATAGGTGACATTGGACATGTAAGCATGCATGATTCAATACGTGACATGGGGCGTAGAATCTCAAGAACTGTAAGATTTGAAGGTAGGAGAAAGTGGAAGGAATCTTGCAAGTCATTAGAAACATCAAAAAAAGAGGTATGTTATACTCAATTGATAATTGATTTAAAGTGTCTTGTTAAAAGTGTTATAGAAAGATTAATTCAATTCTAAATCTCAAATGGCATGTTCATAGTGAGAATTTTGGTTCCTATGATAATCAACTTTGTCATTGGCCATCATCTTGTAACCATTTAACAATGAAACTATGTGATTCAGGACTTTCAATGTACTCGAGGCATTTGCATTACAGGGTTGAGTCAAGATACAGATTTGAATCTAATTGCAAAGCTTGAATTTCCCGAATTGTTGCTTTTGAACATTGAAGTACTCAATGACTTGAGCAATGTTGCAAATTTGATCAAGAAAACACATCAACTCAAATTCCTTCGGATTATATCCAAATCATATGATGTTGATCATGGAGATATCTTTTTGAACAACACCAACCAACTTACAACCCTCTTGCAATTACATGAACTTAGGCAACTTATAATATTAAAATTACAAAACTTTCAAATGATGAAGACATTTCCAAACACAACACTTGAACATATGCCTTTGAAGACATTATATATACAAGGATGTCATAACCTTACAAATATATCACATGAATTTCAAAACATTACATCATTGAGATCATTATACATCCAAGGATGCACAAAATTGACTCATATTCATGCAACATTTGAAAACCTCAAGTTTTTGGAGAATCTAGACTTTGAAGGATGTGAATTCCTTCAGAACATGCCTCTTGGATTGGAAAAGCTCCTACTTTTGAAGACAATAAACTTCACAGGTTGTAAATTCTTGAAGATCAATGATTCAAAGCTTAAATCATTGATATTGCTTACTACATTGAATTTTGAGGGATGTGAGCAATTGGAAGAAATTCCCTCATCCATTGCCAACATGACTTGTTTGCAATACCTTGGCTTTAAAGGTTGCAAGAAGCTAAAGGTGGGCCATGCATCTTTTGAGAATCTCAAGGCTTTAAAGATTCTCAACTTTGCAGAATGTGAGGTGTTGGAAAGCCTACCCCATGGATTTGGAAAGTTGGCATTGTTAGAGACGCTTTGGTTCATTGATTGTAAGAAGTTGAAGATTGGTGATTTGGAGCTTGAGTCATTGACATCGCTTACAACATTGGGTTTCAAAGGATGTGAGCAGTTAGAAGAAATTCCCTCCACCATTGCCAACATGATGTGTTTGCAATACCTTGGCTTTAAAGGTTGCAAGAAGCTGAAGGTGGGCCATGTGTCTTTTGAGAATCTCAAGGCTTTAAGGATTCTCAACTTTGCACAATGTAAGGAATTGGAAAGCCTACCCCATGGATTTGGAAAGTTGGCATCACTAGAGAAGCTTTGGTTCAATGGTTGCAAGAAGTTGAAGATTGTTGATTTGGAGCTTGAGTCATTGACATCACTTACAACATTGGGTTTCAAAGGATGTGAGCAATTGGAAGAAATTCCCTCCACCATTGCCAATATGACGTGTTTGCAATTCCTTGGCTTTAAAGGTTGCAAGAAGCTAAAGGTGGGCCATGCATCTTTTGAGAATCTCAAGGCTTTAAAGTTTCTCAACTTTGCACAATGTGAGGAATTGGAAAGCCTACCCCATGGATTTGGAAACTTGGCATCACTAGAGACGCTTTCTTTCATTGATTGCAAGAAGTTGAAGATTGTTGATTTGGAGCTTGAGTCATTAACATCGCTTAGAATATTGGATTTCAAAGGATGTGAGAAATTAGAAGAAATTCCCTCCACCATTGCCAACATGATTTGTTTGCAATTCCTTGGCTTTAAAGGTTGCAAGAAGCTGAAGGTGGGTCATGCATCTTTTGAGAATCTCAAGGCTTTAAAGATTCTCAACTTTGCAGAATGTGAAGAATTGGAAAGCCTACCCCATGGATTTGGAATGTTGGCATCACTAGAGACACTTTGGTTTATTGATTGCAAGAAGTTGAAGATTGGTGATTTGGAGCTTGAGTCATTGACATCACTTACAACATTGGGTTTCAAAGGATGTGAGCAATTAGAAGAAATTCCCTCCACCATTGCCAACATGACGTGTTTGCAATCCCTTGGCTTTAAAGGTTGCAAGAAGCTGAAGGTGGGTCATGCATCTTTTGAGAATCTCAAGGCTTTAAAGATTCTCAACTTTGCAGAATGTGAGGAATTGGAAAGCCTACCCAATGGATTTGGAATGTTGGCATCAGTAGAGACGCTTTGGTTTATTGATTGCAAGAAGTTGAAGATTGGTGATTTGGAGCTTGAATCATTGACATCACTTACAACATTGGGTTTCAAAGGATGTGAGCAATTAGAAGAAATTCCCTCCACCATTGCCAACATGACGTGTTTGCAATTCCTTGGCTTTAAAGGTTGCAAGAAGCTGAAGGTGGGTCATGCATCTTTTGAGAATCTCAAGGCTTTAAAGATTCTCAACTTTGCACAATGTGAGGAATTGGAAGCCTACCCAATGGATTTGGAATGTTGGCATTACTAGAGAATCTTTGGTTTATTGATTGCAAGAAGTCGAAGATTGGTGATTTGGAGCTTGAATCATTGACATCACTTACAACATTGGATTTCAAAGGATGTGAACAATTAGAAGAAATTCCCTCCACCATTGCCAACATGACGTGTTTGCAATTCCTTGGCTTTAAAGGTTGCAAGAAGCTGAAGGTGGGTCATGCATCTTTTGAGAATCTCAAGGCTTTAAAGATTCTCAACTTTGCACAATGTGAGGAATTGGAAAGCCTACCCCATAGATTTGGAATGTTGGCATTACTAGAGAATCTTTGGTTCAATGGTTGCAAGAAGTTGAAGATTGGTGATTTGGAGCTTGAGTCATTAACATCGCTTACAACATTGGGTTTCAAAGGATGTGAGCAATTAGAAGAAATTCCCTCAACCATTGTCAACATGACGTGTTTGCAATCCCTTGGCTTTAAAGGTTGCAAGAAGCTGAAGGTGGGTCATGCATCTTTTGAGAATCTCAAGGCTTTAAAGATTCTCAACTTTGAAGGGTGTGAGGAATTGGAAAGCCTACCCAATGGATTTGGAATGTTGGCATCACTAGAGAAGCTTTGGTTCAATGGTTGCAAGAAGTTGAAGATTGGTGATTTGGAGCTTGAGTCATTGACATCGCTTACAACATTGAATTTCAAAGGATGTGAGCAATTAGAAGAAATTCCCTCAACCATTGCTAACATGACGTGTTTGTAATCCCTTGGCTTTAAAGGTTGCAAGAAGCTGAAGGTGGGCCATGCATCTTTTGAGAATCTCAAGGCTTTAAAGATTCTCAACTTTGAAGGGTGTAAGGAATTGGAAAGCCTACCCCATGGATTTGGAAAGTTGGCATCACTAGAGACGCTTTCTTTCATTGATTGCAAGAAGTTGAAGATTGGTGATTTGGAGCTTGAGTCATTGACATCGCTTACAACATTGAATTTCAAAGGATGTGAGCAATTAGAAGAAATTCCCTCAACCATTGCTAACATGACGTGTTTGCAATCCCTTGGCTTTAAAGGTTGCAAGAAGCTGAAGGTGGGCCATGCATCTTTTGAGAATCTCAAGGCTTTAAAGATTCTCAACTTTGCAGAATGTGAGGAATTGGAGAGCCTACCCCATGGATTTGGAAAGTTGGCATCACTAGAGGCGCTTTCTTTCATTAATTGCAAGAAGTTGAAGATTGTTAATTTGGAGCTTCAGTCATTGACATCCCTTACAACATTGGATGTTGAGGGATGTGAGCAATTGGAAGAAATTTCCTGAACTATTGCAACATGACGTGTTTGTTAATCCTTGACTTCAAAGGTTGCAAGAAGCTGAAGGTAGGCCATGCGTCTTTTGAGAATCTCAAGGCTTTAAACATTCTCAACTTTGAAAGGTGTGAGGTGTTGGAAAGCCTACCCATGGATTTAAAAAGTTGGCATCACTAGAGAAGCTTTGGTTCATTGATTGCAAGAAGTTGAAGATTGGTGATTTAGATCTTGAGTCATTTTACATCCCTTACAACATTGGATTTTGAGGAATGTGAGCAATTGGAAGAAATTCCCTCAACCATTGCCAACATGACGCATTTTCAATCCCTTGGCTTTAAAGGTTGCAAGAAGCTGAAGGTGGGCCATGCATCTTTTGAGAATCTCAAGGCTTTAAAGATTCTTAACTTTGCACAATGTGAGGTGTTGGAAAGCCTACCTCATGGATTTCGGAAGTTGGCATCATTAGAGAAGCTTTGGTTTAATGGTTGCAAGAAGTTTAAGATTGGTGATTTGGAGCTTGAGTCATTGACATCCCTTACAACATTGAGTTTTAATGGATGTGAGCAATTGGAAGAAATTTCCTTAGTCATTGTCAACATGACTTGTTTGTGATCCCTTAGTTTTTGAGGTTGTAAGATGTTGTGGGTGGGCCATGCATGCTTTCAGAATCTTAAGGATTTGAAGTTTTCTTAACTTTGCACAATGTGAGGTGCTAATAAGCCTAGCCCATAGATTTGGAAAGTTAGCATCACTAGGAGAAGTTTGGATGACTATTTGCTAGAAGTTGAAGATTGATGATTTGGAGCTTGAATCATTGACACCACTTTTTGTGTTGGTTTTTTAGGGGTTTAATTAGTTGTTCAACTACATTTTGTAAGTATGACATGTTTGCAATTGCAAAACTTTGAGAATTGTAGAAAATAATATTGGAATATATATCATTTGAAAGTCTTGAGGTATTTAAGATTTTAGTCTTACATGTTGCAAAGCATTGGAATACCAATCTAGTGGATTAGGAAAGTTGGTAGCATTAGAAATGCTTTGGTTTATCGATTGCACGGAATTGAAGATTAATGATTTGGACATAGGATTATGGACACCATTTACAATATTGGGTTTTGAGAAATGTTATCACTTGGGTGAGATTCTACTTGCTAAATGTTGCCAACATGACATGTTTGCAATGGATTGGCTTTCAAGGTTGTGAAGCATTGGATACCATGCCATTCTCATTGGGAAAATTGACATCACTAGAGAGATTGTAGTTGAATCATTGCAAGTAGTTTAAGATCAATGATTTGGAACTTGAACCATTGACATCATTTAGTACATTTCAAAGGATGTGAAGCATTGATTGAGGTACTACTTGCCAAGTTATGATCTTGAACTTTGTATGTTTGCAACATATAGGCTTGAAGGTTGAATTAAGTGGAAAATGATATTTGCCAGTGATCAATGAAAATCTCACTAGTTAAGAGATTATTGATTTCGAAGATTTATTTTTGACTGATTATTTTGTGCCAATGATTTTATATTTGAAGAATGTATATTGATATTTCTAATCCTTGGCAATACTTCTTGTATTGAATTTGAAAGAATCCAAAGAACTAAAGAAGATTTTGTTTGCTATTGGCAACTTGTTGTGTTCGTAGTTGTAAGGATTTGAAGATTGTAAGCATTTAAGTATGGTGTATGCAACACTTGAGATTTTTAAGTATTTAATTTCCAATTAGAAAGCTTGATATTTTTTATAAAGATGTATTAATGATAAAAGGGGTTGAAGATTGTATCATTAGAGATGGTTTTATAATGTCATTTGTTTTGTTGACTTTCAATAGATGTCAAGTCTTCAAAGAACTTTAGCATGCCAATTTTTAGTTGGATGAGGTTTAGTGGTTTTTCAAGTTTCCTTGATATTCTTTTTGTTTTGCAATGAATTCACCTTGAAATTGGTATTCTAGTATATGAGATTTGTTAAAAGCTATCCATTTACAAGATTCTTTAGATTAATTATACATAATAGATCTAGGTTCAAATTTGAGATGTGAAGGGTGGTGTAGATAATCACAAGCGTGTAGTAGGGCAATTGCACATTATTGTACACTAGTTCAATAGTAGAAAATTTAGTGTCTAATTCAACAGGAAAATAAAAAATGTATTTTGATCTAGACAATTGATTAGGACAATAATCAACACTTATATATTGATTTTATTTTTGAATTTGATTAAATTTAAAAAAAATATTACTATTCTACTTAGAGTACTACATAGGCAAAAATTGCCATACAAGTAAGGTAATAATGTCAATAGACCTACCACTTAGATATAATTACCATATCAATAGCCACTATACTAGTAAGGCTACTAGTAGGATTTGAACCTAAAACCACATTCTAAATTTATTGTTTTCAAAGTAGATTCTACACTTTTAAATTCAATTTCAAAGAATTCAATACTATAATAAAACTAATTCATTGTATTTAGTATGTGTACTTTGAAAGTCATTTAGATCTGTGCTTGAGAGAAAGAGAGGACAAGTTCTTCAAACAAGTGGAATGGTGGGAGGAAAGCCAACTTATATGGTACTAGGATTGTCATAGTGGACAGACCGCCCGCATGCTTGTCCGTCTGATTTGCCCATTTAGTAGAGCTCTTGCCCATCCGATGTGGTCAACACATAGTTGACTTTTTGGAAAGGTAAAAAAAATACATGTGGATTTACATTCATGCCACTTGGAGACCTTGGCGTGGACGCAACTCGATAGGGCTTGGATGCTAGGCACAAATCGTAAAAGCACAGGTGAGGACATCAACTTCATTCTAGTTTAGCGACGTTCAAAACACCTTTTCAATGGTATATTATATGCCTCCTAATTCTCAAAACTCCAATCACAAATTGGAAATCAAATTTGTTGCCAAGATCCACCACGCAGGGAGTCTGTGAAAAGGCAGGGACGTTGGGGCGCAAACCTAGGGTGGGGACGTCAACTACTTTCTCGTTTAGTGGTTGAAGTTTTGAGAATTAGGAGGCGTGTAATATACCATTGGAAAGGTGTTTTGAATACCTTTCTAATGGTATATTACATGGTTCCTAATTCTCAAAACTTTAATCGCAAACTGGAAATCAAATTTGTTGCTAAGATCCACTATGCAAGGAGTCTACAACAAGGCGGGGACGCTACGTATAAACATTGAGGCATGGACGCTAGGATGGGGATGTCATGGCCGGAACAAAAATGGAGATGAAACCTTGGCAGGCCTTTCAAATGAACTTCGGGGCCATAGGATTCTTCTTCTCCCTAAAATTGAGGAAACACCTCAATCTTATTAGCTTATTTTTGTACTACAAACCAAATCTACAAGTACATGATGGTCAAATGGCCACATTAAATACTTCACCTACCTCAATTTGCAAAAGAGTTGAAGAAGGAATGTATTCTTTTGGGGGGGGGGCCTACCTTTCAATGTCTTGTTTCTTTACAAGCACCTTGCAACTTCAATCTTCAACTAAACACCAAAAAATTTGAGAAGGACACTTTGAATGATAAAAAAATTTGTCCATTGGAGGTTATTTCTTCCCTAGTTTGGTTCAAGTTATTGTTGAAATAGGAAAGAAGGAATAAAAAGGGAGGCACTTGAACTATTTTATTTTATTTTTCTACAATAGAAGTCAAGGTTATTCTTGCCCAAGTTTGATTCAACATTTAATTGTAGGAATAGAAAGAGGGAATTCAAGGAAAGCACTTGATTCATTGAATTTTTTTCTTACAATATAAGTTAAGGTTATTTCTTGCCCAATCTCGGATCATTAATTAAATTGTAGGAATTCAAATGAAGGGAGGACTCTTGAACAATTGATTATTTATTTATTTTCAAATAAATAGAAAATTTATTTTCCTATTTTATTTTGTATCATTTAATTGCGGGAATGGAAAAAGGGGGGAAACTTTAATCATTTAAATTTTTTTCCAATAACACAAGTCAAAGTTTGTTTTTGTCCAAACTTGGTTCAACAATTTAATATGGGAGAAAAAAATATAGGAACAAGTGTGGAAAGTTTATATATTAACAAAAAAGTTTTATTTGTATATTTTCTTAGAGCTTTTGGAAAGATTATTACCTTTCAAACATTTATCCTATCAATTGTTGAAAGAAAATAATAAGGCTTTTAAGGTTATAGGTTTTAGTGTTATTAAAGTTAGGAGTGTAGAATTTAGGGTTTAACCTTTAAAAGAAACAATACAATATTTTAATGAATGAGTTATTTAGATGCACAAGCGTGCACGTTTTCAAGCTAGGTGTGAATGTTATGGCATGGTTGTGAGGCCACACATTCTCTTACAAAGTCTTATAACTTTAAATTGTATAGGTGCAAATGCTACATTGGAGTGGAGAGATTTGGGTGTCGACATTTAGGCATAAATGTAGTAGTTGGGCTTGAAAAATAGTACATTGTCTTTGGAAGGTTGAACCCTAAATCCTACATCTTAGACCCTAAAACCTAGGAGAACCTAAATTGTATAATCCTAAAAAGTCTTCTTTTTTTGTTCCAACATTTAATGGAACAAATGTTTGAGAAGTTGTAACCTTTCTAGAATCATCCAAAAGAATATGAAAGTGAAGTATTTATATAGTTATATATGAACATTACTCATTTATTTCCTTTTTGTATATTCCTACATTTAATTGCTTAGGTAAAAAATAACCTTTGTCTCTATTGGGAAAAAAATCATAATGAATCAAATGCCTCCATTGCTTTTATATTTGTACAACTAAATGTTGATCCAAACTTGAGTAAAGAATATCATTAACTTCTATCATAGATATAAAAAATTAAATGATTCAAGTGCCTCCCTTTTAATCCTTTCTTTTCTATTCCAACAACTAAATGTTAAAACAAGCTTAAGAAAAAAATAGCCTTTCTCTCTATTAGGGCAACGACGCTAGTTTGTGAGTCTAAAAGCATGAGGTTGAAAGTTGTGAGCGTAAGTTTTGTGAGCCCAGAGAATTAACCAAAAGAAACTTTGAATTTTTTAGACCAAAAGAAAAAAAAAGTCATTTAAAAAAATCTATTTATAGTAAAATTTTCAGCCCCATGACCGTGGGCCTATGATCGTGGACCTATGACCGTGGAAGTGTAGTTAACATATTTTAAAATTTCAAACCCTACTATCTCCAAAGAACCTCTCAATACCTTCCAAATTTTTTTTGAAATTTTGAAATTTTTTGTAGATCCAATATCCAAAATCCAACAAGGGGTTTTCTAAAGTGATGGAGTCGCAAATTTTTTTTTTCCTCCACTTTATCACCCTCAAATTGATCTCTTGGTACCAAGAGAAGGGTTTGAAGGGTGAAAAGTTGCAAAAAAAGTGAACTAGTGCCATAGTCGCAAAAAAAATAAAAAAATAAAAAAATATGAAAAAAAGAAGTTTTAAAAGCTCCAAAGCCCTCTACCTCTAAAATCCCTCTTGATATCAAGAGGTTTTTTGGAGAGTGATGAAGTCGCAAAAAAAAATGAAAAATAGAAAAAGGATTGAAAAAGAAATTGAAAGAAATTGAATTTTTTTTAAAATAAAGAGTTTTGAAAGTCATGAATTTCAAATTCCACAAGAGGGGGATTAACTATAAAAATCCTAAATTCTTAAAGCATGGTAATAGGTCCACATTCTAAAAATCACTAAAAATTTCACCAAAAATTCTAGGCTTGCAAGCTCATGGGCTCATACTCACAGGCTCACAAAATAGAACTCCCCACTATTAGGGGAATAAAAATATTTAACTAACTAAGCCCTTCCCCTTTAATTCCTTTTATGCTATTTCCACAATCAAATGTTAAACCAAGATTAGGCTAAAAACAATCTTTTTCTCTATTAGAGAATTTTTTTTTTAATGATTCAAGTACCTTTTCTTCTTTTCAATTTCCACAATTCAACAATCCTTGCTTAGTCAAGATTCAAGAACTAACCTTCATTCCTATAGTGAAAAGAAATGTAAAGGATTCAAGTGCCTCCCCTCTTTTTCTGTTTTCACAATTAAATGATCCAAACTTAGGCAAGAAAACAACCTTCACTCTTATTATGGAAAAAAATAAAATAAAATGACTCAAGAGTCCCTCTTCATTCCTATTCCAATAATAAAATGTTGAATCAACCTCACACAAAACATAAGTAAGCCTTGACTTGTATCTTAGAAAAAAATAAAATAATTTAAGTGTTTTCCGTTCATTTCCGTTCCTACAATTCAATGATCCAAGCTTGGGCAAGAAATAACCTTAACTTACATTGTAAGAAAAAAATTCAATGAATCAAGTGCTTTCCTTGAATTCCTTCTTTCTATTCCTACAATTAAATGTTGAACCAAACTTGGGCAAGAATAACCTTGACTTCTATTGTAGAAAAATAAAATAAAATAATTCAAGTGCCTCCCCTTTTGTTCTTTCTTTCCTATTCTAATCATAACTTGAACCAAACTAGGCAAGAAATAACCTCCACTTCCAATGGACAAATTTTTTTTATCATTCAAAGTGTCTCTCTCAAATTTTTGGTGTTTAGTTGAAGATTGAAGTTGCAAGGTGCTTGTGAAGAAACAAGACATTGAAAGGTAGCCCCCCCCCCCCCAAGAATGCATTCCTTCTTCAACTCCTTTGCAAATTGAGGTAGGTGAAGTATTTAATGTAGTCATTTGACCATCATGTACTTGTAGATTTGGTTTGTAGTACAAAAATGGATTGACAACATTGAAGTGATCCCTCGATTTTAGGGAGAAGAAGAATCCTATGGCCCCAAGTCCATTTGAAAGGCTTGCAAAGGTTTCATTTCCATTGTTGTCCCGGCTATAATATCCACGTCCTAGCGTCCTTGCCCCAACGTCCCTGCCCTGGCACGGACGCTAGGGCGGGGACGTCAACTTCTTTCTAGTTTAGCAATTGGAGTTTTGAGAATTAGGAGGCATGTAATATACCATTGGAAAGGTATTTTGAATACCTTTCCAATGGTATAGTATATTCCTCTTAACTCTCAAAACTCTAATTGCAAATTGGAAAACAAATTTGTTGCGAAGATCCACCATGCAGGGAGTCCACGACAAGGTGTGGACGCTACGCATAAACGCTGAGGCGTGGATGTTAGGGCAGAGACGTCATAGCCGGGACAAAAATGGAAATGAAACCTTGGCAAGCCTTTCAAATGAACTTGGGGCCATAGGATTCTTCTTCTCCCTAAAATCAAGGGATCACTTCAATGTTGTCAACCCATTTTTGTACTACAAACCAAATCTACAAGTACATGATGGTCAAATGGCCACATTAAATACTTCACCTACCTCAATTTGCAAAGGAGTTGAAGAAGGAATGCAATATTTGGGGGGGGGCCTACCTTTCAATGTCTTATTTCTTCACAAGTACCTTGCAACTTCAATCTTCAACTAAACACCAAAAATTTGAGAGGGACACTTTGAATAATAAAAAAAATTGTTCATTGGAGGTGGAGGATATTTCTTGCCTAGTTTGGTTCAAGTTATTGTTGGAATAGGAAAAAAGGAACAAAAGGGGAGGCACTTGAATTATTTTATTTTATTTTTCTAGAATAGAAGTTAAGGTTGTTCTTGCCCAAGTTTGGTTTAACAATTAAGAGTGGGAATGGAAAAGAAGTGGAGGGATTCGATTCATTTAATTTTTTTTTAAAATGGAGCGTAAGGTTATGTATAGCCCAAGCTTAGTTCAACATCTAATTGTGTGTATAGAAAAGATGGAACTAAAGTGGAGGTATTTGATTCATTTAAATTTATTTATTTGTATAATAGAAGTCAAGGTTATTTCTTGTTCAAGCTAGGTATACAATTAGTTGTGGGAATAAGTAAAAAGTGAATGCATTAGATTTACTTAAGTTTTTTTTTTCTAGATCACCGACCCTCCCTTCTATGTCAAAGAATTGAAAATACAATAAAGTTGGAGGTGGTAATAAATACCCCATTTTGTTCATTGATTTAGGACAATAAGATAGTCCAAAATCTACTCACAAGGATGTTTGGTGCTAATTTAGCTTCAAAATATGATGGATATGGGAATTAACCCAAAATCAAATTGGAGCAAGGAGCCATGGGTAATATACTAGTAACTGATGGCTTATGAGACTTGCATTTATAGTATTAAACTGAATGCTTAAAGCTTAACTTTGTAAATTGAAATGGACCAATAAGCACCAATATTGGAAAAATGGTGCTCTTGTTAATAGGACCCAATAATAATAGAGCTACCCTGTGTTGAGCTAGGCTCTGACAAGCCTAATAATGAGGCTATTGTTTTTTGATGAATGCCACATGAAGTTAGGATCCTGAGAAGTAAGCTATCAGCAAAACTACTGTTTGAAATGACAGGTCCTAGGATACTAAGGTAGTTTTTCCACACAACGAGCTTATTTACCATTGAACAGAGGAAGTGCGGTATGAGCTTGAGAGAACATTTAGAGTATATGGCAACAATTTTGAGTTGCCAAGGCTGGAGAGTGTTTAGCAAAACAGCTACACTAGTACCAGGAGTCATATTGTAACTTGGCTAGTAGTCTGTAACAGGGGAATCATGGCAGCTTTACAGTCCTGGAACAACACTCTTTAGGGACGTTCTCACTTAGATGTATGAAAAAGCTCAATAAAAACGTAAAAGTAAATACTGTAGCCATGAGAAAAGGGATTTTCCGAAATTATAGTTTCCGTGATTGAGGTTATTATATACAACCGTGGTGTTTGTATTCAAAGGTTTCCGTAATTTCCGGGATCAGGAAATTAGTGCCAGCAAGGCACATGATGAGATCATAATGACAGGGGTTCCCACTTGTGGACCGCTTTTTCCTAAAACTGAGCTTTGTTCCCCCTCTCGCCCTCCCTCTTACAACTTGTTGAATTCCAGTCAATCATGTCATTTGCCCTGCAATTTCTTTGCACTCTTCTCCGCACTCTTTCCTTGGATTCTTGCAAGGTTTTAGTTGGTGTCTATCTATAGGAGAGTTTATCAATCGTTAGAAGTTGCACCATTGATTGCTGGCGCTATGTCAACTAGCTTGAAGTTTAGAAATTAGAGCATTGAAGCAGTGCGTACGAGTATCTGCTTTGAGGAGATTGTGAAAAACATTCTAAGTCAGTGCATTCAAAAAATTTCAGGTGAGATTCATGTTCCAAAACGTCCATGGGTTAGCAAGTTTTTTCCTTCACAAGGTCTTTTCTTGTTTCACTGAATTTTGAAGTTTAAATTGCTCTTGTTGAAGTAAATAGCACCGTGAATTTCCTATTGAGTGTCGCATTTCATTTACGTGACTGCCTTCGTCGATTGGGACTCTCTCTTGTTCTGTTTGCTTTTGAAGAGAGGCATCAACTTCTAAAATTTTCATATTCCTCAAAAGTTGAAGAAAGTGGGCAAGGATGCACAATAAGGATTTAGGATTGTTGGTCACTGATTCAAAGAATGATTGCCTTGATGAGTTTTGTAATGCTTACGTTTTCCTTCGTAGTCGTTCATACCTTCCAATAGAAGTGGACTATAATTGCGCAATGTATTCGGTTCTAAGGTAATTTTTGTGTGCATTGTAGTGCTTAGGGTTGATATAATTCTACTCTTCATTTTGGATTGACATGTAGGGTGGGTGGCAAGAAAGTTTGTGAGTTTCTATATTTGAAATTTTTTGGCCAAGTGCATTGATTTTTTTATTTGAATGATGGATTCATTACTTCTAGATTATTGGCAGCAGTTGGACATTTCAAAACTGCTTCACATTGAGGAGCTTCATCTAACGACAAATTACTTTGATTCCACAGCATCAAATTATCCCTACCTCTATAGAGTGCATCAAGAAGATTCAATCGTTGATTCCTTCAATTCTATTGGTACATAATTTAATATGTTTTCTTCACTTATTTTTGTGAATTTTGGTGCACCTCTCTTCATTGAAAGCAAGACAACCATGTCATTGATTTTTAATTAGGCTTCAAGATGCAATTCCTTTGCAAGTGTTTCAGTTACAATGATGTCCAATTCAATTAATTGGTTGTGCTTTCGTTCATCTTTCCTTTCACAGGCATTGCAGCTCTATTTCACACCCTTTGCCCTTCCTCAACATGGACATGGGACATGACACTAATTGGGTGCTAACTTTTAGTGCCTGGTTACTACTACAACTCCTCACTTTGCCTCACACTGCTAACTTGCCTTCACCATTGGAAGAAGAAGAAGATGACAGGGTTGAAGTATACTAGACCCCATACACTTTTGGCAAAACCAGAATGTACATAGTTCAAAAACAGTACTCAAAAGTACTAAAATGTATTAATCAAATGAACACAACAAGCGTGCCATCTCCCGATCTTGATCATGCGGTTTTGGTTGACCGATCTAGATCAACCAGTAAGCAGTAAGTCAACTGGTCAGGTGTTTTAATGTGGCTGATCTGGATTATACCAGATTAGGAGGGGACTTAGTGGGCGGGTAGTGGACAGCAGCCACCTGGTCAGGTGTGTTAATTTGATGATCTGGATTATACCAGATTAGGAGTGGACTTAGTGAGGCGTAGTGGGGGCGTAGTGGACAGACCATGTTGCCGCCCGGATTCCTGGCTTCAATACTATTTAAATAAGGTTGAGGCTATTTGAATCACCGAATTTGAATTAAAGTTGAGGATCCCATGACAACCGTTCCCGCCCGGCATGGACACTTTCATTGTAACTCTAAACCATCCGTAATATGGAATTGCATAATAGTTTTGAAGGCAACCCTTATGGAAATTCCGGTATTAGTTGTTTTTTGGATAAATAATCGACGAAGAACTATTTTAAACACCCATCTAGTATAAAAAGAAGGCATAATTAGAAGAAAAAATTAGTGATAATGCTTCTTAAGATTCTTTTGCATGTATATATTTCTTATGAATTGCCAAATTTTATAGAGCGAAATATTATTGACTAGAATATGACTTCAATTAATTTGTCTTTTTTGATTCAACCAATCTCCAATTATACTTTTTTTTAAGTGTTAGATTATATAAATCTAACACACCAACCATTCACCAATTTTTTATTATTTTTATGTGTTAGATCATATCAATCTAACACACAGTCAACCATTCACGAATTCCAAATTTTTTTTGTGTGTTAGATCATATCAATCTAACACACACAAACCATTCACCAATTATACATTTTTTTTTGTGTTAGATCATATTGATCTAACACACACAAACCATTCACCAATTATACATTTTTTTTCTGTGTTAGATCATATTGATCTAACACACCAACTATTCTCCAATTATACTTTTTTTTAAGTGTTAGATTATATTAATGTAACACACCAACCATTCACCAATTTTTTATTATTTTTACGTGTTAGATCATATCGATCTAACACACCAACCATTCATTAATTCTACATTCTTTTTATGTGTTAGATCATATCAAACTAAGACACTCACAAATTCCAAATTTTGTGTGTGTGTTAGATCATATCGATCTAACACACACAAACCATTCACCAATTATACATTTTTTTTCCGTGTTAGATCATACTGATCTAACACACCACCTATTCTCCAATTATACTTTTTTTTAAGTGTTAGATTATATTAATCTAACACACCAACCATTCACCAATTTTTTATTATTTTTATGTGTTAGATTATATTAATCTAACACACCAACCATTCACCAATTTTTTATTATTTTTACGTGTTAGATCATATCAAACTAACATACGGTCAACCATGATTCACGAATTCCAAATTTTTTGTGTGTGTTAGATCATATCGATCTAACACACACAAACCATTCACCAATTATACTTTTTTTTCTTTGTGTTAGACCATGTTGATCTAACACACCAATTATTCTCCAATTCTAATTTTATTTAATTGTTTCATCATATGAATCTAACACATGAACCTTTCATTAATTCCAATTTTTTTTCCGTGTGAGATCATATCAATCTAACACACCAACCATTTATCAATTCTACATTTTTTTATGTGTTAGATCATATCAAACTAACACACGGTCAACCATTCACGAATTCCAAATTTTTTGTGTGTGTTAGATCATATCGATCTAACACACACAAACCATTCACCAATTATACATTTTTTTTCGTGTTAGATCATATTGATCTAACACACCAATTATTCTTAATTCTAATTTTATTTAAGTATTTCATCATATGAATTTAACACATGAACCTTTCATCAATTCCAATTTTTTTTATGTGTTAGATCATATCAGTCTAACATACGAACCGTTTCCCAATTCCATTTGTTTAGGGTTTAAGGTTTAGGGTGTAGGGTTTAGGGTCTCTCACTCTAACTTTCAAATAGAGTTTAGGGTTCATTGTGAAGATTAATTTTTTTATCCCGTTTATTAATCCGAATTTGATGACCAATTATTTTGCATTTGTCTTTTAATTTGTATAATATGTCATCAACGTTTTGCCTTTAGGATGTACATTCGGAAACACAATATACAAGTTTATCTATTTTGTTCATCCATTGATTCTTTACCACATATACCTTAGGCTTTCTAAAATTGTACATAGTGCAATACTATTTGTTTGAGAATAACTAGCAATTGATTTAAAGGTTTAGGGTAACATAGAGGGAGGTTATATATTATCATGTGTTGAGCATTCTTAATAGTCTTTAATATTTATAGTTGAAGACCAATGTACCAAAGACTAGATCAAATTTCCAACACCTAATCTTCAAATTCTAATAATTCCTTTCAATTTATTATACTTCATCAAATGGAGGTAACTACTTCAAATTTCCAATACTTAATTGAATTTTAGCACATGGAGTTAAATATAATTTTTTTTAATATACATTTATATTATTTTAATTTTACTCCTTATATTCACTTGTGTTACAAAATAGGTGATTTTTATTCACATTTCAACATTGAACATACAAACTAAAAATTTCCATGTTGAGCTAATGTACTACAATTGCAATATCATACTATAAAAAGTATTAAATATTCACAACTACTAAGATCAACTGAGTAATAAGTATATTATAAAAGTATTAAATATTCAAAACTACTAAAATCAAATCAATATAAGTATATACATTATGGTGTCACTTACCAATTAGTAGTAATCATGTTTCACTCTTCATCAATTGAAACATGATTACTACTGAACGTATCAAACCGGTGATCACCAGTTGCCTTTTTTGGGGGAACTGTTCTATGACCGGTGACCACCGGTTGAACACCTGCAGCCACTTCTGTTTGGCGGTAGTCGTCTCGCACCTTTGCGAGAGGACTACCGTTTGCTTCATTTTTTCCTTCCTCCCGCACTCACTTGAAGTTGCGATTTTAGAATTCTGTTTGGGCGCAATTGTCGCGTTAGGATTGGCATTGTGAGACAATGTGCATTGCATACGCGAGTCCCTCAGTGTTCGGGGAATTGGATTTTGGATTTCCATGAGGGTTGAGAGATTGCGATGAGTGTTTACCGGATTCTTTTTAATTTGTGGGGGATTCATTTGAGTGTATAGTTGATTTTGTTGAGCACGATTGGATTCTGGTTTAGGCTTTGCGTTTCAATGCGGCGCGACCAAAGGCTCAGGTGTAGCAATGCAGATAGTTCACGAGGTACCTGAGCTTTGAAGGGGAACATTCTCAGTTGTGTGGGAGTTCCACTTACTCTTCATTGTTGCTACCAGTAGTTTCAGTTCGAGAGTGATGGAGACTTCTAGTGGAATGCATTCGTGTAAGGGGAACCTTGGGAAGAGGATGGATTCTACGGATAAGGGAAAGTTGAGTGTGTCGAAGTCCCGAGAGAGTGGGCGTAAGAGTAGGCCACTTGCTCCTCGAAGCACTGGCGGACTGAAGAGTGACGCTGCCCTCCCAGGCGCCGAGGAGGATGAGCATAGTGACGAAGAACGAGATGATGGCTCTGACGAAGAAGAACAGATCACACAAGTGAGCGACATGGAGGGCAAGCGGAAGAGATCCGCGGAAAAATTAAAGAAGGGGAAGGTTTACCAGACAGCTGAGGATGTGGACATTGAGATCTCAAACTTGAAGCCACCACCACGGAAGCTGACTCGGGAAGATTTTGTCGTGGAGTACCAACTTTGCAATGAATCTACTCAGAATCCTCATCGCTACAGATAGGGTTCACTGCCAACCAAGTTGGTGAGGAAATACTTTGGGAATCCGTTGGGTGAAGGTGGGCGAAATGGGTTTTCCTGGCAACAATGTGAACATGCCGATTTGAGGGCAAGGATTGAAGAGCTGCACCCAATTCTGTATCAACATGGCGCTAGCAAGGTACCTGGCTTGCTGAAGGTGCATTTCGCTGAGGGAGTGGCAATGGAGTACGAGAAGGGACGGAAGGAGGTGAATTGGTGTTTGTTTGGGGAGGAAACGAACAAGAGGCAACGAAATCGACATGACCAAGACCTGAAGAAGCTCCAAGCATTCAAGAGTGCTTTGCAGGATTCTTCAAAGCCCCTTCAAATGCGAGGGCAACAATGGAGATCAATCAAAGTCGAGCCAAGCTAAAAAGGCGTGAAGGTGGAGGCAGGCCGGAAAGGAGTGGAAGGACGGGGGGGGAGTGGGAAAACTTACCCAACGGAAGGAGTGCCAATTTCATCACGATCCAAGCTTGGGGAGACAGGTGGGGGTTTTGGGTTGTCTGCAAATTGCGAGGGTGGTGACTTCCGACGAGGAAGAGGAACGTTGTCCAAGGCAGGTTCAACAGAGCGACTATCGGAGGTCAAGTCACTGATGAGCGTCGTTCATATGGAAGGGGAAGTGTTGAAGATTGAAGTCAAAGAGGCTGAATCCAATCTTGAGAAGTGCCAGCGGAGGAAGAGGGAGAAAGAGTGCCTTGTAGGCACTTTTCAAGGTCAGATGGAGGTGAAATTGAAGTTAATTGAGGAGATGAAGGGCACTAGAGCAGATGTAGCCCGGGAATTGATCAAATTGGAGATGGTCCAAGAGCAATTGGCATTTGAAGAGCGAAACGTAGTTGAAGCCAAGTTCGACCTTGAACTAGCAGAGACGGCCTTGTCCATTGTGCAACATAGGATTGAGTGCCACCGATTGGAATTTGATGCCTTGCTGGCTCAGTCCTAGTCATTGAAGAGAGGCAAGGCTGGAACTTCTTTTTTACCAAGGCCAATGGTATATGCCTCTAGTGAAGAAAACACCTTGAATTTGACTAGCTTTGGTAGTGACAGTACGTTTATTGGGGTCACAGGGTCAAAACGCACTAATAGGAACCACTTGCGCCATTGAAGGAGGTGCTTTACTGGACTGCTTTGAGTTACAGTGGATGTACAGCGTGGCTGCCATACTGGTCAGTCCGTTTTGAATTCCCGCAGCGGCGTTTGTCAGGTGATTTTGAATTCTTGCAGCGGCGGAAGTTTGAGGTGCGCTCGGTGCGCTCGGTGGGAGAGAGTCGTTCGTCGTATCTAAATCGACTACAGGCTAGGGTTTTGCGAAATTTGCTCAGGCTGCTTGTTCTTGCAGCGGGTATTGTTCGTTGTGCTTGTGACAATTGTGAGCATGAGGTGCGAATTGAGCTTGTGCGTGCTAGTTTAGGACTACTGTAGGTATTTGTGTATGCGGAGGTGGAAAGGTGCTTGTGGGAGAAGGTCTTAGTGATCGCTGTTTTCTTTTAGATTTTGAGCTTGACGGTGAGCTGTTTGCTTTGGCGTGATACAAATGGAGGGTAGCATTCGTGTAGCGGTGAGTGCTCTGAAATCATTGAGCATCAGGAATCCGGAGAGGAATCGCAATAACAGATTGAAAGCAAAGGCAGAGCCAAAGTCCATTCAAGAATTTATTCAGGAATTGGCTTTGTTCAGAGAGCAGACCACTGAGTTTTTTGCAGAGGTTAGGGGTTTAGGGAGCACGGGTTTGAATCCTAAATCTGTCTCCGATACTACCTCCATTACTGTAGAAGATTTAGAGGAGGTTTGGGGAAAAGTGAGTACGTATCGAACAACAAACACGAAGTTGCATCCAGAGACTAGACGGGAGCTCATCAGCTTATATTCAAAAATCTATGGGACGGAAAATGTTACCAACAACGAGTTCATGATGTGGGTGGTCAAGGGTTTCATTTTGGAGTGCAAGGGGGAAGTGGTGGACTGGGCCAGAGCGGCCGCTTCTACAGCAAGGGAGAAGGCAGAGCGCTGTCAACGAGAATTAGAGAAGTTTAGGTTGTCCGAGTCCGAGAATTGTGAGGGTTTGGCTTCCGAAGTGGGCGCTGCAGGGTCTAGCGGCACTCCACCGGTTTACTCATTTTCTACTCAATCGGGGAAGCCCGTCTCAAAGCAAGTCGCCAAGGTCGAAAGCGGGAAGAGGGGAGCGCTAACCAAACTATCCAAATTACCCTCTTCTCTATCCCAAGAGAGGCACCCCATCTTTGAAGTTGAGCTTGCTGTAGTTGAGGAGGTGTTGACAGTAGAGATTCAATTGCTTGAATCTGCAAATGGCAAAGTCTTGTCCCTCGGTGAGTCTCGGAAGAGAGAAGTTGACAGAATCATTGGTCTCCGATACAATATGGAGGATAGAAAGAGCGCAGCGAAGGAATCGGAGGACAGCATGAAGGTCATTGAATCGACGTTGTTGGCTTTGGATTGCGAAATCTCCTGTGCGATGAGTATTGCGCGGTACTCTTTCTCAAAAAAATTTCACCATATTCAAGGTTGTTTGAGCGCCTTCTTTGTTTTCTACAGGAGGGTTGTGGAGGGATTGCGGAGGGATTGTGGTTTAGGGTTTAGGGTGAGGCAGCTTCGGTTTAGGGTGCGAGCAATTTAGTTTCTGCCTCATTGGCAGCTCTCGATGTGTTTGCTGTAGGTTCAGGGTTTCAAAATTTGCAAATTGTGCTTGAATTGCTGTGAAGACCCTAAACCCAGAATTAACTTCATATGTAGTCATGTTTTGGATTCTTGAAGATTGTAATATGGAAATCATCACCTTGTTTATGGATTCCGATAGGATCTTAGAGCTTGCCTCTTCGTTTCCAATTGTTTTGTTTTATTGGGTGAAATTTTCAAATTTTCAAAGGGATTGGAGTTTAGGGGTTTATAGCTCACCGTCACTTTCTGGACTAAGCCAAACCATTCGGATTAGGTCATTGGATTGCAGGGCGATGAGTCAACAACTAGGGACTCTGAGAGTCTTCTTCTCCAGTCAAACACTTTGAAAGCAGACAGAGATCGCATTGCTAGGAAGTTAGAAATAGCTAGATTTTCTGTAGAAGAGAATCAAAGGAGGGCTATGCAAGGAGAAGAAACTTACCAAAATGCTGAGATCGATCTGTGGAAGGCCAATTCGGATTTCAAATCTTTAGAGAGAGAGATGACTGACATGGCTCGTCACAGAGATGCGATTAAAGAGCAGATATTTGCAATGAAGGCAGGCAGAGGAGTCTGTACATGGCCACGACCTGTTTTTCATGCCCAGACTCCATAGGATGATATTCACTTTGAGCTCCAACCTTGCTCGTTTTGCAATAGATTTTTTGATGCTTTTGATATTGTAGTTGCTTCTTGCAGGCATATGTATAATCCCTTCTGTATTGCTAGCCTCTGTAGCAAAAAAAATAGATGCGTGACTTGTGGAGAGTTATTTCACCCGGGTTGGTGGCGCTCATTTGGTTTTAGAGATTTGGATCTGAATTTAGAAGAGAAGGCTATGCAACTACATTCGTCGAAGGTGGTTTCAGATATGAAGCCGAGCTTGCAAGAAGATAGCGGATTTATGGGACCAAACTGTAAGCATAAGTTCTATTACTTGTTTTTGCAGCTATTGGATTTCTTGCTAATATGCTGCATGTGCTAATCGGTTGGGTGCCTACTGCATTTGTAACTTTGCCGCTGGGTGCTGCTGCAGTGGTGCTTTTTGTATTTTACATTATGCAATGAGGTCACAGGGGTCCTTATGCAAAGCGTGAGAAGCAATTTGGAACTTTCTTTAGCGATTTGTGCTTTGGATGCTCCGTGTGTATTGCAGTTTAGGCAAGGGGGAGCTTTGTGTGTTTGTTGGTTTTACTTATTGTGCTTAGGATTTTGAACAGTTGTCCTTAATTTAGAATTCTTGCTTATTGTGCTTTGAATTCCACCAGTTGTCCTTAGTGCGCTTAGGTATTCAATACGTGTGCTTTGAATTCCACCAGTTGTCCTTGGTGCGCTTAGGTGCTCAACATGCGTGCTTACTGAACATCGTGTGCTGCCCATGTGTGGTGTTTGGTGCTTTGCGTGCTTACCAGTGATGGTTAGGGTACTTTGTATGCTTATCAGTTCTGCTTAGGGTGCTTTGTGTACTTATCAGTTGTACTTAGGGGTTTGGTTTATTGACAAGGTCTACAGAAAGTGCTTTCTACTTTGACCACTTATACTTGGGTGCTTTTTGTGTCCAGCACTTGTGCTTAGGGTGCTTAGTGCACTGCGCACTTTTACTCCAAGCACTTAGTGTATTCAGCTCTTGTATCGAGGGTGCTTAGGGTGCTTTGACAGTATGTCAATTCTACTCAAGGTGCTTAGGTAGCTTTGCATGTGTATCGCTTTGGTTAAAGGTGTTTGGGTGCTTGGGGTGCTTTGTTAGATCATAGTTTAGGTTTGGGGTGCTTGGGGTACTTTGTCAGATCATTGATTTAGTTCAGGGTTGTTCAGAGTACTTCGGTGCTTGGGGTGCTTTAATTTGTCAGATCATCGCTTTGTTCGGGGTTTTTTAGGGTGCTTCAGTGCTTGGGGTGCTTTTTCAGATCATTGCTTTTGTTCGGGGTGCTTTGGGTGCTTCGGTGCTTTTTTGATTCAGTCGTTTTTCCTACGGTGCTTCAGGTGTCTTGTGAATGTATGAACTCATGGTTTCAGGTTGGTGTTTTGTTTGTATGTAGGCTCCCAGAAGCAAAGTGACCTTGGTTCCTGTGGCTCAACACTTCAAGGTCATAAAACTGATCCTGATTTGCAAGCTGCAGTGGTGGCAGTATTTTCAAAGGATCCAAAAGCTAATTACACTGCCGTGACTGCAGTTGATGAAGTGAATTCCCCTGTGAAGAAATCGCCATCAAAAATCTCTCAAGCAATCTCGACAGTCCAAACCAAATCGCCTGTGAAGGCCATCCTTGTGAAGAATTCAGTTGTGCTTCATGGTCAGGATTCGGTGGTGTTTCAGACTACAACCCTGTCGAATGGTGATGTACTCCCCATTGCTGAAGTGATTCCAATTGGTACTGAATCTGTTGAGCACTCCGAAGGTATAATTCTGAATCCAATAGTGCTGCCATTTTCATCAATTTATATTTGATTTATCTTCCATTGTATAAATGATTGAACATGATCATACACAAACATGGAAGTAAAGTCAACTTGTTGAATGGGCTTAGATTTCAAATGTAGGAGCTGAAGAGGACGGTGTTGAGGAACATGGCACCGTAGGAGAAGATTTACCACAGGAGAATTTAGACTGCCCAGCAGAAATTGTCACAGGGAAGAGCCACAGATATTCCTTTACCAAGAGGAGGGACTCAGGGCCACTGCTAGAAGATACCTCAAATTCTAAGACCATTAGTCTTGCTGAGGTGTGCCCAGTTGTTAATTCATCCCTTAGCAATCCCATTACTAGAAAACCATCAAAAAGGAAGCCCTCTCATAAAGCAGAGGAAGATGGGAGTCGGAAAAACCAGCATAGGAAAAATGATAGTAAGAAGGTTGGATCTGAAGCCATAGAGACTACACCTGAAAATAGTAGAAGTAGGGTCATCCGTAGTAGTGTAAAGCCAACACATTAGGGTTTTGGCTAATATTATAGCATTTGGATAGAAGCCAAACTTTTTGTGCTGATGCTTTTATACTTCAAGTATTGGTTAAGGTTTGTGGATTCTCATTGAAACTTTGTTCAGCAGTTTTGTGATTTCAGGAGTGAATGTGGAGTTGGGTGTTGCACTTTTGACTTGTGCCTACCATTAGTTCAGTAGTGACTACCATTGCAATGTTTGTTTAATTCTTGAATAGATATGTATTGTAAGTTGGATTAGATTAATCAATACCCATTCAAAATCATTTCTTTTTTGGTGAATTTTTTGTTCATGAAAAGCTTTTACAATTTTGTGAATTATGTAAGGGAGCAAAAGGTTTGTCTTTTTCAATTTTGAAGATAAAGTATGTCTAAAATTGTAGTTTAATAGCATAATGGTACCTTTACAAGCAAGATTTCCCACATTTATTGAGATATTAGAGCTTTTGTACCATTAACAAAGCTACAATGACAACTATAGCTACTATGACATATTTTTTTTAGATTAACAATTTCAATATAGAATTGAAGTTTTCAAGGGATTCTTATTCTAAGCTCCAAGTTAATTTCATTTCACCAAATGCAACACCTTTCAAATATGACAAATTATAATCTAAGAAAATATCATTGCATGCCACTTATATGGTTGAAAACAAATTAAAAACTACCCATTTCTATTGCATTCTTTACCATAGGATCTTCAACCTAACTAAATTTGGCATTACATTGTATGAAAAGAAGTTGGAATTTCTTTAAACATGTAAATTGCAAGAAATTTAAAGAAAAAATCTTGGCGAAAATCTTATCTAGTTTAAAGATTTTCAAACTTTAAACCTTCTTTGATAAAAGTAGGGATTTCAAAAATAGATACTCAATTAAAAAATGTATGATCATCTCTCATTTAATTCCAAAGTACAATTCCCTTTCGTTGTAGAGGTTCTAATTGGGAACCTCATTTAAACAAGAATTGCATTTTTTTTTTAAATTTTGAGGGTCCCGTTGGAAACCTCATTTTATAAAAAAGGGCATTTCCTTGTTTTTTCTTCTTTGAGGCTCCCATTGGGAACCTCATTTTATAGAAAAGTACATTTTCCTTTTTTTTCTCTTTGAAGTTCCCATTGGGAACCTCATTTTATAAAAAGGTGCATTTCCCTTTTTTTTTTCTTTGAGGGTCCCATTGGGAACCTCATTTTATAAATTTGGTGCATTTTCCCTTTTTTGCTCTTTGAGGGTCCCATTGGGAACCTCATTTCATAAATTTGGTGCATTTTCCCTTTTTTGGTTTCTTTGAGGTCCCCATTGGGAACCTCATTTCATAAATTTGATGCATTTTACTTTTTTTTTCTTTGAGGTCCCCATTGGGAACCTCATTTCATAAAATGGTGCATTTCCCTTTTTTTTTTCTTTGAGGTACCCATTGGGAACCTCATTTCATAAAATGGTGCATTTCCCTTCTTTTTTTTCTTTGAGGTTCCCATTGGGAACCTCATTTTATAAAAAGGTGTATTTTCCCTTCTTTTTTTTCTTTCTGGGGCCCATTGGAACCTCATTTTATAAAAAGGTATATTTGGGTGATTGCAAGAAACACTTGTCCTATTTTGTGTCACACATCTCATTCTGATTTGTTTTTTGGCCATAACTTTTGTGTTTTAGCTTCGATTGACTCAAGATTTGGAGGGAAGGTGCTCATAACTATCATAAACCTTCCATAATTTTTTTATAATTTTCAAAAATATTTTACTATCCATAAATAGACCCCGATTGGATGTCACACTTGGCAGTTTAGGGGTTTTCTATACCTGAGCTATACCTTTTTTTAATGATTTTAACATGAAATTTGGATGAGATGGTATTCCAATAGACTTCTAGCTTTCTAGAGAAGGATTTTTAAAAAAAGTTAATTTTGTGAGGTGTGGAGGTCTACAAAGTGAGCTCCCTTCTGCTTGTATTTTGTAACATATAAAATATTATTTTGGTGGGTTTTTTGGTGAATGACCATCTCTATAAAGTTGTCGCAAATGGCCACTTTTTATTTTTTGAAAATATCTATTTTTACTATTTTTACCTAATTAAAACATGAAGGTATGTATTTTCTGGAGGTTTGGCACTTTTCAAGTTCTCCTACTTAGAGAATTTTTCTATCCATTTCCTTCGGTCAAAACCTTCATCTTAGAGGTATATACACTATTTATATTTTTTAAATTTTTTTAAAATTAATTTTCTAATTTTAAAGTACTCCCAAAAAAATCAGCCAAACGCAACAAATAGGACAGGTGTTTCTTGCAATCACCCATTTTCCCTTTTTTTTCTTTTAGGGGCCCAGTGGGACCCTCATTTTATAAAAAAAGGTGTATTTTCCCTTTTTTGGAATTTTAAGGGCCCATTGGGAACCTCATTTCATAAAATGGTGCATTTCCCTTTTTTTTTTCTTTGAGGTTCCCATTGGGAACCTCATTTCATAAAATGGTGCATTTCCCTTTTTTTTTCTTTGAGGTTCCCATTGGGAACCTCATTTCATAAAATGGTGCATTTCCCTTTTTTTTTTCCTTTGAGGTTCCCATTGGGAACCTCATTTTATAAAAAGGTGTATTTTCCCTTCTTTTTTTTCTTTTTGGGGCCCATTGGAACCTCATTTTATAAAAAGGTATATTTTCCCTTTTTTTTCTTTTAGGGGCCCAGTGGGACCCTCATTTTATAAAAAAAGGTGTATCTTCCCTTTTTTGGAATTTTAGGGGCCCATTGGGAACCTCATTTCATAAAATGGTGCATTTCCCTTTTTTTTTTCTTTGAGGTTCCCATTGGGAACCTCATTTTTGAAAAATGTATATTAAATCTTTTTATCCCTATGAGGTTCCTTGGGTTAATTATAATTTGGTAGTTATTTATTGAAGATGTTATAAAAATTAATACTGAGAGAAAAGTTTCGGTAGAAGTGTTTTCATCCAAAAACCATCAAATTGATTCATCTTTTCATATTAGGATAGAAGAAAGTTAATTTTGGATCAGGGGCACCTACCAAACCTTCCAAATACTATGACCTATTTAATGTATGATTTGTAGGTTATTCTAATCATCTTGGGATTTTAGGGATTAATTGTGTTTAAAAAATAAATAAAGCCCTTCAAGTTCACCAACATAATATTTTTATTTAAGATAAATAATAAAATTTCAACACGTCACAATACATTCAGATGCACTCTCTTGAAAAGACCAAACATTGTGGTAAGTTATAAAAAAGTGAAAAGTACATTGGAGTCCAAGAATCTTTTTTATCTAAAACCTTCTTGTCAAAAATATAAGCTACTATAATTTCATTAAATAGTAGATTGAATCATATATGCTTCCATGTAGCTATGGATCAATTATTTAAATTTTGTTCTTTATTCACAAAATGGTATTAAAACCTTCTTGCAAGCACTAGTCCTTTTTTGAAATATATATCTTCAAAGACATTCATTTTTACACATTAGTGTCCTCAGTCTTGAAAGAATTAATCTTCTTTACAGACTTATAATTTGACAAAATCAAATTATTGAATGACAATTCATCTCTATAGTTAATGAGTTTAAATTTGTTCCCTTTCAAAACCCTTTAAATAATGCTTGAGCATTGTTTTACCTACCCAAGGAACAAAATTTTGCACCATGGAAAGATGTATAGTTTACAACAATTTAGTGTACACACAAATTTTACCTTGCAAGGGTTTAGGGTTAACAAGTGTATTCCTGCAGTGGATACAACAACTTATTTTCTTAAATTGAAATACATGTATATTTATGTTGCAAAAAATGTAGCGACGTAAATTATAGAAATTAGGCCCAATATATATATATATATGAAACCCTTAGAAAAAAACGAAAGTATTGTGTTTTTAAATTTTGGTTTACTTTTGCCAAGTCAAAATTGATACATACCAGGGCTTTTTTTGGACTTTTTAGTACTACTTTGCACCAGAAAAAATAATCTTGCAAAAAACACTCCAAAAAATGCCAAAAAATTTAGATGAAATTGCCAAACAACTTTGAAATAAAGAAAAATATTAGATTAATTCAACTAATTTTTGATGAAAACCATACTATGCATCCCAAAAATGGATGAATGTTGCAATTTGGAACATCCCTATAACATTTTAAGTCACAACTGTGGCTATTCTCCAAAAATGAAAAAAAACCCTGATGCATACTTCTCTTGACATTAGCATATTGCACTAAATTGCATAATTAACAAGTTCTGGGATGATTGCCGCTTGAGGCAATGGCCGGTGGCATGGCACTAATGGCAGATATATGAATGCCAGTATCAAAGGCAGTATTGTCTAACCTTGAAGCGCTCCGACGTCCATATTCTGGACGATGAACAGAGGTCTTCAAGGCCCTGTTTCATCCAATTAACTTCTCATTTATCAAATGTAACACTTGAATCTAGAAAATACAACCTGCCTTAATGACCAAATTCATTAAATTTTGGTAAATGATATATCTGTACAAAGCTTTAAGCAAAAATGTGCAAAAATTCAAAAAAGGATTGAGACTGCAGGCCAGCTTGTCTCCACTGAAGGAGGTCCAGCTCATCTCGTATGAATGAGGGCCAGGTAATCTCGCATGAATGAGGGCCAGCTCATCTGAGTAAAAGAACAAGGGGGCCAGGGGGGCCAGGTCATGTGAAGCATCAGGCCAATTCATTGCAGGTGAACAAAACCGCACAACAAATTTCAAATGTGGGTTTTGTATGGCCAGGGTGAATTTCCCCCCTTATTGCCCCATTGGGGCAAACCCTGGAATTTTTTATTTTTTGCAAATTTTATTTTTTGCAATTTCTGAGGCCCTCAATTAGGGTGGAAGAGCACTAAAAGAAGTCCTTCATTTTGTAATAAGATTATAAGACATTGTTGCATGTTTTTGGAATGGATATGGTACTTATGTTTTAGAAAATACAAAATCCTAAATTTCTTCACTACTGGTCAATTTTATTTTTATAATTTATTTTATCTTCAAGAATGAAGTTGACAATCTTTGACCTACAATTTCACCAAAAATAAGAAATATATTGCTTTTAAAAGTAGTCATCCCTAAATAGTTAGGCTAGTAGAGGTTGATTTAAAATTGAACCCTAATTTAAACTACTAATACCTTGAAGATTAAATTTTTTTTAAATAATTCCAAGTGGGAAGATGCATTGAAAAGAAGATTGACTTTTGCTTTTAATAAACCTTTTGGGGCAAAATTCTAAAAAAGTAATTAAAAAATTGAACATAGGTGATGTCATCACCCTAAACCTACAAACCAAACTCAAATTAAAATTTGTTAAATTCGATTGTTAGAGGTTTTCAATTGATAGGAACCTCACTCTAGAAAAAGAAAATGGTAAATTTGATTTTGAATCTTCTTTACCATAATTATCATGAAAATAAAAAACAAATAATGTGTTATTATAGGACTATATTTGAAGTTGAACACAATGGGAACCTTATAATAATAAAATAGATATTATGTGATTTTGGATTTTAGGTGGTTTTCATCCTAAACCTTTGAAAACAAAATAATGGGGAATGCATTCACGTGCACCATTTTCCATTTTATGAGAATCCAATATGTGTATTAAATTTTTTTTCAAGAAACCAAATAAGATCATGCTTAAATTATAGTTCTATGGATATATAAAGAAGTACTTTAAATAATATGGAACACAAGTCTAGACACACTTCTTTATTTGAAAGTTATGTTAAACTTGCCTAAATCACTATATGTACTTCTTTGTAATCAAGGATAATTTCCCATATACATACTTAGTCTACAAAATATTAGACACTTCATTGGAATTTAAATACATATACTTTATAAAAATGGTCCATTCCTTAGGCCAAGGTGGCGAAGGTGACTACTTTCATAAATATGTCTAATTAATTAAAAAACAAAGTTTCACTCATTTCTTTGTTTAACATTTGTCAAAATGAACAAAAGGGGGGTGTGGGGTGTGTCCCAAAGGCCAGTTGGCCTATCCTTCCACGAGACTAGCTCCCGGTTGGTATGACCAAGACTGGCCTTTGGGGTTGCATGATCATTGCATTGGAGTGCTCTTATAGTAGCCCATCAAGACAAAGCCAAACATTATGGGATATTAGTACCCAATGTAGCTCAATTGGTGTAGATATGTGTACATGCCTTCAATGACAAGTTTTGAGAAATAAAAAATTAGTTACATATGTGTAAATTGATGTCTATTCATGAAGGAAGTAGATGGTCTAATTTTGTTTCCTACTAGTTCCAAGTGAATCCTATAATTATATCTTATATGTCATGCATAACATTTTCCTCTTATGAGAACTAATTAACCATGCATGACGCTTCAAAAATTAATTAAGTTTAGTTGGAGAAGACAAATGGTTGTGGGAATTTCAAAGGTCACCATTGTACATGTACATTTTGTAATAACTTTGAAATCTAATCATGAGTTCACACAAAGTTTGAATAATGCTTCAAAGATTTAGTCTACTTGTTAGTTATTTTCATATAGATAATCCTTGCAACAAGATGCTTAGTTACATCAATTGTGAAACAAATTAGATCATTAACAAAAACTAGGAAATTCCCTTTTTAATTAAATGAGGTTCCCAATGGCAACCTCATAGGAAAAAAAAGGGAAATTAAATGCACTTTCTAGTTAAATGGGACCCTTTTAGAAAAAAAAAAGGAAATACACTTCTTTATAAAATGAGGTTCCCCATGGGACCCTCAAAGAAAAAAAAAAGGGAAAATACACCTTTCTATAAAATGAGGTTCCCATTGGGCCCCTCAAAGAAAAAAAAAGAAGGGAAATGCACCATTTTATGAAATGAGGTTCCAATGGGCCCCCAAAAGAGGAAAAAAAGGAAAAATACACCTTTTTTTATAAAACGAGGTTCCCAATGGGCCCCTAAAAGAAAAAAAAGGGAAAATACACCTTTTTATAAAATGAGGTTCCCAATGTTCAATCTAACTAAATTTGAATATATATGTCTATGTTCAATTTCCAAAACCCAAATTTTAGTTAAATTGAACATTATAGTAAAAAATGCAATATAAATTGATAGTTTTTATTTTGTTTTCATAAATTTTTAATGGCTTTGTTTATATAGGGGGATCTTCCAAAAATCTATATTGCCCCCCTATCCTACAAATTGCAAGATCAATGTACATACTTGAACCTCAACATTTAGGCCTCGTAGTCCTTCCTATAGGTTAGGTTTAATCCTTCAACATTTTCATGAATAATACACTTACGACCTATCACTTGAATGTACACGTGTTTTGGTCATTGTGTTGGAAAAATATAAAAGGATTGTAGCATAGATGTCAGATTTAAATGGCAAATACTTGGACAAGGAATATTGGTGAATTAATATATAATGTTGTTGAAGAATTGTTTTCTAAAAGGAGGAGAGCTTCATTTTCAAGACCCTTGTAAAAAGGGCACTTAGTATTTCATGTCTCCAACAAATGGTATTTTGGTTTTGAATATCCTAAATCAAATTTGCAATTTTGTAGTTAATATACATTCACAATTAGAAATTGAGATTTCTATATGTGCAAGTTACATCCATGCAAGACTACATTCCTTCTTTTCGACTACATTTCTATTAGGTGGGCTTATACTATGAAGGTGTGAAATACCTTTTTTTCCTTATAAACCCAAATGTTTGAATTCACTCCTCCTTTTTGGGCAATTAGATATATATGTCTATGTTCAATTTCCAAAACCCCTGTTTGTTTAAAATAGTGAGCACTAAGTGATACCTTTCAGGTAGATTGTTTTTGGGTCAATGCTATTTTGTGAATTTATATTCACTTTTCAAACGAACTCATGAACATCTCAATCTTTGAACATTTCATGTAACTTGTACTACTTGAGGGTAGGCTCTGATTTCTAGGAAATCAGCCTTGCAATTGTCATTGCCATTGGACCTTGAATCCTAATTCTGTGCAACACATGAAATGGAAGAGAACACTTCACCTAACCTATCCAAAAACCAACAATTTGAGAATGTAGGGCACAAGATGTTTATAACCAAAATGAATACAAGGGTGACACATATTTCTCTATATATGTATGTATGGAAAAAAGGGGCTACAATTGTCAAGATTGACAACATGTTTCAGTGTTCACCAAACACTGTAACCAATGTCTATTCTAAATGCCACACCTATAAACCCAATTTGCACCCTAAAAAGAGTACTATCAAAACCCTTAAACACACTTTCCCGCTGAAAATAGTGCGCTGCATTCCTTTGTACCTACATGACCATTGCATGACATTAGTTGAAATGAATGAAAATGTGGTCCTATAACAGAGAATCCAGCAATAACTTTAGAACACATTCTCTTTTAATGAAGAATCAGATTCGATAAACCAGGAGTTTCCCATGCCAACAATGATCCAAAATGCAACTTCAGAACTGGACATAAACTAATTTCCAAAATACGGAGCAGTTGAATGGTGATGATAGTTTACCTATTTCCGAGCACCAAGGCTCCCAACCCCTACTGCCTTGTTATGCTTGTAGTAATATCATGACCCCTGTGCTTGCTTGACCGCCCAACAAAACAACAGCGACCAAACCAGGAGCTGACGACCCCCACACTTGCTTGAACGCCAGAAAACAGCAACAACCAAACCAGGAGCTCACGCCCCCCCTGCTTGCTTGAACGCTAGAAAACAGCAACAACCAAACTAGGAGCTCACGACCCCCCTGCTTGCTTGAACGCCAGAAAACAGCAACAACCAAACCAAACCGCTCATGACCCCTGCTTGCCTGAACGCCAAAGAAAAGCAACAACGAAACCAGAAACTCACGACCTCCCTGCTTGCCTAAACGCCACAAAAAAAAACACAACGAAACCTATCTAGAAGCCTACATGTGGACAGCCCAAAACACAACACACCATACTCACATGAAATCCATCGACTGAGGCTAATCAAGTGACTTAGCGTCAAGGACAGCATTGGCAATGATGTTCAAAACATCCTCCTTGAGCTCATAACTACCAAAGTGTCCTTTTGTGGCATAAGCAGTTGGGGGCATTGAAAATTTAGCCGCTATCACGAGGTGTGAAAAAACGAATGACTGAGGCTTGTCATCCCTCAACCAGTAAGTGCGACTTCCTTGTTTCAACCGCTCATACCAGAAGCCTCTTAGAACTTGATCGCCAGGCACGTATGAACTCCTAGAAGGATCAGTGAATTCAAATTCCACTTCATGTATCCCCTTGTCTACCAACATGATCCAAAATGTTTCATCATCAACAGAATTAGTCCTGACAGCAATGTTATTCCTAATGGAAACATCTTTGGCTATCCACTCCCCACCTGACCCAGCTTCTACTTCCTCATCAGAATCATACAACAACCTTACCTGTGAACTAGATTGTGGTTTTAGCCTACGCAGACTCCAAGGTCCCACATGAGACTTCTGATGGCAAGCAAAAGTTGTATTGTATTCTGAACAAGCCCAACAGAAGCAAGAGAGATGACGAAATTGAATTAGGGTGGGATCCTTACAAGAAACAGACCGCACTTGATGCTGCTGCCTGCTGCTGCTTACAGTCTCGCACTGCACGTCCCTTATACGGCAGATGGCTCCTTCTTTGATCTCCCAGAAAAACTTATTTGTGTATTTTCTAGAGGAACGTGGCCCATGGTGGTGTTTGGTGCTTTCTTCTCTCAAGAACCTCACCATCTGCTCTGCATTTTGGATACATCTGCCATGCGGTTTCAACTGCTCTTTACGCACCTCTCTTTTGCAAAGAGCACCTGCACCATCCACCTCCCCTTTCCCATGCCCAGATGCAAAATAGTTCCATAGCATTTGGCATCCTTCAGGCAGCACACCGTCTGTAACAGTTAAACTAGGGTACCTGCTAATGAAGTACCACGCCCTAGCTGATTTGAATTGCCCGCTGCAGCCATCAGACCAAAAAATATGATTTTTGGGTACAAACCCATGTGCCTTCATGAAATCCCAATGCATAAGAAAGCAATGTTGAACATATAATGAATCATGCACTTTATCATTTGACACATAGTAATGAACTTCTTTTAGTAAGAAAGGCTCATCATTTCCATTTGACCAATTCGGATTTAATCTGTAAATTATATGGACTAGAATTGACACCTGAACACTTTGCCAATGCATACTCTGAGTCTCGTTCTGTACCTTCATGGAATAGTTCTCAGAAAAATCAACGTAGGAAATGATTGTGTCCTTTGAAACTGAACTGAACAACTCCTTAAACTGGTAATCTTGCCAGGTTGCAATGTAGTTATGAACAACAAAAGCTTTCAAACGAGGCTTCATGTACTCAAACAGCTCTAGCGCTCTAGTCTCACGGTGTTGCACACATGGTGCCTTTTTGGCCAGCCCTTCTTCCGAATATCCAACTACTTCTGACCCAATGCTTTTCCACTTCACAAGCTTATCTGAAGCTTGCTCATGAGGACAAATTTTAAGAAGCTGTAAACCGCATGATAGACATTCCCCAAGCAAACACTCACGTCTGTGCCACATTTGATACTCATCTTTTGCACACAAAATGGACTCCTACAAGCTGGTTAAACTACCGTAGATAACAGTTTCGGCTGAACAGTCCCCTACGATCCCCACACTGCTATTGCAAACAATGCACATATAGGAGCACTGAAGATGCACACCTTGACAATCTTCTCGACAATCGTTGACACCATGTTTCAGGTCGCTCAACTCCTGATGATACTTGCAGCAACACGTGTTCCACATCTTCAGGCGCCTCACCCACCATGGTTTAAGTTCGTTAAAAGAGGTGAGACTACACTTCACACTCGGGTGCTTTTCTACAAAAGATGAGTAAAATTCGAGCTGCCCAAGTTTGGGCGACATTCCACCGTTAGGTCAGAAAAGCCAACATTCAAATACATAAGAGAAAGGAATCATGTAATGAGACATAAGTACTAAGTACTCTACAACAACTCCACAAAGCACTTACAAGTGTCATCAAATTTTGTTAGGAGTTATGAACACTAAGTAATCCAATACAGATGTGCACAAGATTGGTAAGCACCAACAAATCCTTCCAAATGTCCTAAACAGCCATCAGCACTAAGGAATCCCTGAAGACTCTACAAAGGACTTATTAGTAGTAAGAATTCCACCACGACTGTGAAAAGGACTCATAAGCACTAAGGATCAACCAGAAATCTGAAAAAGACTCATAAGCATTAAGGATCCATCACGACTCTAGAAAGGACTCATGAGCAATAAGCAATCCTAAAAGGACCACTCCAAAAAAAGCAGTGCGTACAATTCAAGGATTCTCAAGCACAAACGACTCATCAGCACAAAGGTTGGATCTTGAAGCACAAAGGTTGGACCTTGAAGCACAAAGGACTTAACAGCAGAAAGCTAGAACATGCAGCAAAGAGGATTGCCGTGACTACATATACAAGCAGTTACTGGCAAACCACACCCCTGTAATAAAAAAGAAACTCCTTGAGGATGTAAGTGCCTAAGGACTCCAAGAGAATTCTACAGATTACAACATCCCTTTTCCAAAACAAATAATATAGCATTTTAGCTGAAGATGCCTTAATGACAAAGCAAAAACAGGATCATTGCAAAAATTTCAAGACTGTCTAAGGACTTATAGCCATCAAAAAGGAACTGAAAAACTAACCTCCGATACTTGAAGGTAGTGTGCTGGGTGCTCGTCAAAATGATTCACTCCAATTCGGTGTCTGACTATGTCTTTGCGATTTGGAGAAACAGTTGTTTTTGACGTCCAGTACGCGGTGACCTCTTCTTTCACGGAATTGGACAACGCATCGGACCGACCCTTAGACCGGTGATTTAGCCAAAAGGCATTCTGCTAAGTATCCAATAGTAACCTCCGTTCCATGCCTTTCCTAAGGTTTCTCCTATCAACCCCTATCAAGTCAGCAACCATCCTACTACTGCCAGTGTTTGAAGACGAAGCAAGTGTGCAAACAATATCTTTAGCCATTACAATCTTGGACTACCTCACTCCTAGAAGGTGATATGTTAGGCCTCCTTTTAAATTACTCACAAGTGAATGTCTTAGTTTCACTTTGTTAGTGTCCACTAAGAAATCAAGGACCATTCCAACGAGCAAATCTTGCCCCAGAAGCTTCTCAATTGTCAACTGTTGCACAATTGGATCATAGCTCCTTAGACGAGGAGCAACTAACATGGCTAATTCTCTAGCTAAAGCAGCACTCACACGTTGAGCTGTGCGATCAGACAAATTTATAGATCCTGAACTTGGATTTTCAGTACATGCAGCGCTAGTAGAACCCTGTAAATCATGTCGACCTGCCTTCCTTGCTCTACACCGACGAACCCTTTTTCTAGTATCAACCCTCCTCTTTTCTATGTAATTCAATTTGTAGTGCTCAAGACCATCCTCACTACCTTGTTCACTTGGATCCATACTGCAAACTCTAAGGGATCCTCTGGCCCCAACAAAAAGGTATTCAGATGCCTAGAAAGACTGCAAGCTAGATCGAAAACCTTGCAACCCTACCGATTACCGTAAACCCAAAACCCTCAAAATCAAACAAAAATCAATACCTCCTTCCCGTAAACCTTGGAATTGTATGAATGTACCTCAATTGTGCTTTGTATCCTTACGCTATCGGATAACTGAGTTCAACCTGCAGATCGGCGAAATGCGATAAACACACCGAGCCGCTGTAAGGCGATGGCGGCCGATCAGTGCTTTCTCCGATGTCCGAACCCTAAAACGTGAAGCACACAGAACAAGAAGATACATAAGCTATAGCTGCAATCGATTGAGCCACCCAGAACTACTTGAATTTGAAATTTTAATGTTGCAACAAAAACCTTCTTCACGGAGATTTGCACATGATACTCGAAATTTCTTCTGGTTCTCTACCCTTTCTCTAGTATCAGCCTTCCTCTTTTCAATGTAATTCAGTCTGTAGCACTCAAGGCAATCTTCACTAGCTCCTTCACTTTGATCCATCCTACAAACTCTAAGGGGTCCTTCAGTCCTTCTGGCCCCAACAAAAATGATATTGGATGCCCACAAAGACTACAGGGTAGATCGGAAATCTTGCAGCACTACCAACTTCATAAAACCCTAGACCTTCCGAGAGACTACAGAATTCACACAATATCTGCTTCCCCTAAACTTGGGAATAGCATAAATGTACCGCAATTGAGCTCAGTACCCTTGCGCTATTGGAGAACCCTAAAACCTCAAGATGGGTGAAATGCGATATACACACCTGTAAGTTGATGGTGGCCAGTCAATGCTTTTCTCCAATGTCCGAGTCCTAAAACTTCAAGCACACAGAAAAAACAGTTACACACGTTGTAGCTGCAATCGATTGAGACATAGTGGGCACTCACATTTGAATTTTAACGAACAACCTAAACCTTCTTCACAAGGATGTGCACAGGAGACTCAAAGAATCGGCCGGTTCTTCAAAGTATTTACTTCTAAGTTATGAGTTGTATTTTCAATCGTAATCCAAATCCTATAACAGTATAATATTAACAACAGCAAAACCAGATTGGTACTGTGGAAATGTGAGGGAATACAAATGCTGCGCTATCTGTGCAAGAAAACACTCTAAGTAAACCCTTTGCGTACCTTGGATGCCTGAAAACGAGCAATCTCCTAGGCGCTGCAGAAATGTAAGCAGGATTTTCTCCCGTCCAACACAAATTTGCTTAAACCCTAGACTTCCAAAATAACACTGCAATAAACCCGCATCACTACTTCTTTCACACAATCGCAAATTCCAATTTCCAAACAGACAACAATTCGCACAGATTTTCCAAGCGCGACCTCACAGCGAGACAACCGCTTCCTCCTCGCATAGACAGCATCTAGACAAAACCTGAAACCCTAGCTCGAAAAACATGGAACCCTAGCTTGAGGAGGGAAACATGAACGGTCCAGATGCTCCGATGAGGGAAGTTCAAACATAGCTGTAGATCAAAGTCCAAAGCGGATGCTCAGTAACACCAATTAATGCAATCCTGCTGTAGTCACAGTTCATTTTTCGTGGAGTAATGAAAGTTGTCTATTCTACATCCGATTTTGAACCACTTTCATCCATTAAGGACTCTATAAAGCACATTAAGCACTGATTACATGACGTTTTGGGTACTTAATTAGTGTAAGAATATGAAATTATAAAATATGTCATAGTGGAAAATCAAACTATGACATTTATAAAACAAGTGTCATGTTTGTTTTAGTGAATTCTAACAAATTTTGACCTACCCAATCAAAAAAGGGACAAAAAAAGCAATGGTTATGGCTCAAGTGGTTCCTATTAGTGCATTTTTACCCCACAGTTTGTTGCCTATGTTCCCTCCCATTCCTGCATTGTGACATTGTGATTTCTTCATGTCGCCATATGTTGTGGGCGCTTCATTCCCACCCTTGGAATTAAGTGATCACAACCAGGCTCTTGTTTACAAAACTATTCCTACGGGTGTCTAAGCATCAAACCCACTGTGCCTTCCAAGCAATGGATCTTTTGCTATTCTAATTATCCTAACGCCTGAGTTGGTTATTCCCAACGATCCCAGGTGTGTACTCGTTTCGTTCTCTTATCCTACTTCTGGTTGCTTTCTTACTTTATATGTTTGTTTGTTTCGTTCTTTTGTCCTACTTCTACATGTTTGGATTTGTTTTAGCCCACTTTACGTATGGTATTTTCTATTCCATCTCTACGTCCTTGTATTTTTATCCTATCCTATGTATTTGTATTTATCTTGGTGTACCTTACGTCTTTGTATTTGTTTTGGCCTACTCTACGTGTTGGTATTCCGATAACCTACTCTACGTCTTCGTATTCTTTGAGTCTACTCTACGTCTTGGTATTTGATTTGACCTACGTTACGTATTGGTATTAGTTTAACCTACTCTATGTCTTTGTATTCTTTGAATCTACTCTACGTCTTTGTATTTGGTTTGGCCTATGCTACGTATTGGTGTTATGTTAACCTATTCTACGTATCTGTATTCTTTTGCTCTACCCTATGTATTCTTTTAATCTACCCTATGTATTTGTACTCTTCTACTCTATGTATTTGTACTTTCCTACTCTATGTATTTGTACTTTCCTACTTTATATATTTGTACTTTCCTACTCTATGTATTTGTACTTTCCTTCTCTACGTATTTGTACTTTCCTACTCTATGTATTTTATTCTATGTTTGTGTATTCTTTCTTCTTCTTTCTATTTTAGTTGTAGTTATCTTCCTATTTGTGTTTGCTAATTGCCGGACCTTAATCCCACTTGAAATGTTAACCTTTTCCTACTCACTAATTCCCTATTGCATCAACTAATTAAATCAGAGGAAGGTTTAGAGGCCCACTTCCGTTTCGTGTGTCCCCCATGGAACTAGATTAACCCCGTGAACAAGAGAAGAGGGAGAAGAGAGTGAACACAAGGTGCAACATACTCTCAAAATCACCTCCCTAGTAACCCCTCGGTTCCTCCCAAGTTCTCTTCCACAACACCTCTCAATAGTTCCACAATACAAGAGTGAACCAAGATCAAATTACATAAGTTTCCACCAACTTGGGGGGGTCTCAAGTCCCCAAGTACAAACCACACTTACCAAGGGTGTAAAAACCCCAAAAGACCATCAAAGGCTCCTTTGGCATCAAAAGCCAAAGGAAATCCGGCATAACCCAGGCCCAATAGTCCTCCTCCCTTAAATGGTGAGGAGTGAGAAAGAGAGAGAATGAGAGGAGAATGCCACTCCTTTTATACTCAAAAGGGAGCAACACCCCCCCCTTAATCTACTAAGAATAACTAGATGAGGTCCGTACATGTTTACCAATCCCAAATCTAACTATCCACCTAAAATCTACACAATTTGAATTGAGAAATTCAAATCTTTCCTAACCTTATAAGAACTTGCAAAACCACCTAATTTACCTTCCCCAAAATCTACAAGTTCTCACATGGGAGAAGTTCCCATGTATTCCCACCTACTTAATTTGAAATTACTTACACCAAGCACTTGGAGCTACCTCCACTAACTTTTTGAGGTGGTACTTGCTCCCACATGTGCCCGGAGTTCCCCACGCGTTCCCTACACGTTCCCCATGGCCATTGGGGCCCAAACTCCCCAAAAAAGCATTGGGGGGCCTTAAACCCCAATTTCTCCTCCATGTGTTGTCCCCAAAAGGCTAACTTTTGGAGTTTAGCTCCGAATGGCAAACGGATTGCGCCATTGGGTCTGGAAGGCCATAATTAGCCTATAGAGAACCCCTTACCCCTTAAAATATGTCCAAATTCTCAAAGAATCTTAGTGTAAGCTAGGGTCAAAGTTGGGATAAATTCCCAACTTTTGGAGTTTGGCAATTTTGGACCCCAAACCTTCACCAATCCCTTAAGTAGATAGAGGGGGATAGGAATAGACCCAAGATAGGCTTCGTTCCGATGTCGTATGGCCTTGGTACGCCGGTCAACTGTAGCTTCCGTCATTTGAATTGTCAATTAGGGAGGAATGTCGCCGATTCGGGATCTTCCAACTATCGATTTGTCTTGAAACTTGGGAAAGTGCTCCGTTGGTGTGAGACCGCCTCGCCGGATTTTTAGTGGGATTTTACCGCACTTTGGGATATTCTTTCGAATTCCCACCCAAAGTTCACCGCGGTTGACCGTCTAGGAAAATATCCAAACAATGTCGGAAAATTCCCAAACTTTAGAGGGGACCACCCATGGGATCCCCCCACCTGGATGCAAATCTGCATCCCCACTGCGTGCTCCTAGAATTAGGAAATTGCCCGGTGCCTGCATTTCAAGGTTAGTATTCCGCCCGTATTCTCTTCGATGCTATGGGGACTCACATATGTATCACCTTTTTTGTGTGTCTGTTCTCTTTAGTAGTAGCCAGAGATGTGTGGCTAGGGGGTGTAAATCGTTGTCACATCCTGAATGGCATTGGAGTTTTGGCTGGGGGGAACCGAGTCCGGACCTTGTGCAGAGGGCTCTGATGCTTGGACTTGCCGAGGAGAGGAAGAGAATTCTTCAGGATCGATCAGATGCAGCCAAAGCTAAATGTCCACTGGCTGGTAAGTTCACTTTTCTTTTTGCAATTCTCAATCTCCAAGCATTGCATACCTTTCCTCCTTTGTTATTCATGTTTCACTAAGTCTTAACAGCACAATTCATGTTTGCGGTAGGGTTTTGGGTTTAGGGTAATATTTTTTTGAATGGGTTTACTTGTATTACTGTACCCTTCAGTAGTGGTTGAATGCAATGTTTGAATAGTCCGTAGGTAATGTACAAGTTAATAGAAACCTGGAGAACTCTATAGGGCATCTAAAGCAGTAATCTTAACAACTTCAATTTCCTTTATTCTGCTGGAAACGTACTTAGTGGCCTGGTTCTTATTAGAATGTTTTTAAAGCATTCTTAGTTTCGTATTCATAGAGTACTAGGATTTCGATACTTTATGAATGTGTAGTGTTCTATTAAGTTAGTGGCTTAGTTCGTATTAGAATGCACTTAGAGTATTATTAGTTTTGTATTCACAGAGTCCTAGGATTTGGATACTTTTTAAACGTGTATTTTTGTATTGCGTTTTGTAGCCTGGTTTGGATTAGAACTTAGAGTTTTATGAGTTTCCTAGTCACAGAGTAGTCGGATTTTGATACTTTTCCAATGTGTAGTACTGTATTGAGTTTGTATCTTGGTTCGTATTAGAATGCACTTAGAGTATTATTAGTTCTGTATTCACAGAGTACTCAGATTTGGATACTTTCTAAACGTGTAGTATTGTATTGAGTTAGTAGCCTGGTTCGTATTGGAATGCACTTAGAGTATTATTAGTTTTGTATTCACAGAGTACTAGAATTTCGATACTCTATAAATGTGTAGTATTGTATTGAGTTTGTATTAAACATACTTATGAGATTAATTATTCCAAATACTTGATTTGTATCAAACATACATGAGTATTAGCAGTCAATTTTTTTTTTCTTCAGTCTTTCAAAGTACTCTTCCTGGTGTTGATACTTTTTACACAAATTTTCATTTCTTTGTCTGTACAAATTGTGATAGTTAAGAAAATGACATTGTGAAGATGGTAGTTGTAGTATATAATTCATATTGGAATGTACCTCGTGTACGATGCCGTCAGTACTATCGACTGAAATGTATTTGGTGTAGTACTTTCATTTCTTAATTTCTTCTTAAGTGAACTCAATGGCTTGATTTGTATTACAATGTACATAAAGTATTATAACTTTCCGATGATGCAACTGTACTACACCAATATATTTTGAATGGATGGAGTTCTTTTGAATTTGTGTTGTAATTAATGCTTGATTGTGTACATGTACATGTTATTTTATTTTGAGGTAGAGGTTAGGACTCAGTGATTCTACTTGTTTGATAAAGCTTAGGATTTGTAGTTCAACTGAAGGCAATTCGTTGTTGTTGATTGTAGCTTCAGGCCAGGAGTTTGCTTGTCCCGCAATCTCTCCAGCAAATTTTACAGAGGGAGCAACTAGCCAAGCTGTTTGCTCACCGAAGGCTACTGATTGGGGACGTCCTTTACTATCAAAAAAAGAAGAAGACATTTTTGCACGACAGGCCATTGACACGAATGAGAAGAAGAGAAGCCGAGGTGAGGTGGATAGTCCGGTTGTAAAAGCAAAATCGAGAAAGAAGAAAAAAATTGTGAAGGCAGTCTTGAATAAGAATGACATGGACGAAGAGCCTGAATTCAGTTTAGAAACGGAGTCAAGTGATGATGGGCTTGTGAGGAAGGTCCTGAACCTGCCCGACAGCTCTGGTACCACTATTTCCACTAACGTTGACGATTTGAGAATTAAAGGCCATGTGGGTGAAGTTGATACATCTGGTGGGAATGGCAACTTCTTGAAATCACTTCCAGGTACTGTTTTGGACACAGTCCTCTTCACTCCCCCTAAAACTCATTTGTCAAGGCTAGTACGTGGACCAGGGGATGACGAGACATTCCAAGGAGAGGCTTTAGAAGCAAATCCACTCGGTGAAATTGGGGGTGTTATCTAGAAGGAAAACGAGGCAGTACATGGAATTGTAAGAGAAGGGGTGCACTTATTACATGGCCTGGATGCAGACCATGCAGATGTTGTTGATGGGGAGCCTGCAGGGTCATAGGCTGAGACCAAAGGAGTGTTGCCTGAGGCAACCTTGGCATCGAATCAGAAAGGCTCAGATTGTGAGCTAGATGAACATGTGACTGCAGAGGTAGGGGAGGAGATGGGAGCTGTAGAAGAAGTAATTCTTAGGGAGGGCAAGTGCAACTCTGAGGGAGATGTTAAAGACACAACTAGTTCTCATGAGGGCAATGTGAAGAATGGGAGTTCTGATGAGGGAGATGTTGGGGCGGGGATGGCTGCTGATGAGGGAGATGATGGGAAGGGTACTCTTTCTGATGCAGTGAAGGTTGGGGAGGAGATGGTTGTGGATGAGGGAGATGTTGGGGAGGGTAATGTTTCTACAGAGGACAAATCAGAGGAGCAGATGGCTTCCAACAAGAGAGACTGCAGTGAAACAAAAGGTGAAGTTTGCGAAGATGGTGAAATGGGGCAGAGTAGTGACGGCGGACTTGGGGATGTGATTGTTTGGCATGACGAGCTTGCAGAATCAAAGGCAGAAAAGGAGAAGCTCGTGGAAGTGGAGCCACAGGCTGACTGCGATGAATCAGAGCAGCGGATTGAGGAAAAGGCCCCGAAGGCAGCCGCAATGAAGAAATCAAAAAGAAAGAAAAAGAAAAAGAAATCGGGGAAGAAGAATTGCATGGAAGTGGATGTCAAGGAAGCCCAACCGTCTCTAGAGAACCCAAATAGTTCAGAGCACAGTGATTTTACTCAATCAAACAAGATAGCAGATGGGGGGGTAATTGGAGGGGGAAATGGGGGGGGGGAGATGGAGGTGGCAATGAAGAAGCCCCTGTTACAAATCCCGCCCCAATCCCTTCACCTCCAGGCAGGAGGAATTGTGGCAACCTAGAATTCACCTGAGTAGGTCCTTAAACAAAATACGGGAAAAATGGATCTATTCAATCCCCATTTTTTTTTTGTTTTCTTAGTTTGACGCACAATTAGGACCAAGACTGGAAACCGGAAAACTGTAGACCGGAAACAGAAAACTACGCTAAGGGACAAAGTAAGAAAACCCGGATCTAGCCCACCTAGCGACCGAGACCGGATAGGCAATGAGTGGCTACCGAGCCTAGGGATCGTCGGGAACTCTCCCACGTGACCAGACTAGTTTAAACCTAACGGTCAGTAATTAATGCTAACATCATATTCATTAGTTTGGGAGATTTGGAACCTCCCAAAATAATGTTGCCCATTTTGAAGTAGCAAAAATTAAATACAACTTCATTTAATTGAAGTCGAAAAAGTCTTCATTTTTTAGGAGGAAATTGTACTTTTAATTGGAAAGACTGTTCCAAGCTAAAGAAGAGCAAGTTGCGTCTCTATTGCCCAACGAGAATGAAGAATCTGTTTAGGCGTGCTGTACATTTGAAGTAATGTTAGTATAGGTAGCAAGTTCTATCCTTACCAGTGCTTCTTGAAGGTTTAGAATATATGATACAAACTTGTAGCTCATAACTAAATAGCAGTCTATAATTATTAATATATGTATAACTTGGATTGTTGATCACCCCATTGAATTAGGGTATATTGTGAGAAGTCAACACTTCTGAGATTGATAGTTGATTGTGAGATTGGAGGTCCGGGTTCGATTCCCGTTGACTTCCATCTTCTGAAGCCGTGGGCGCTATCCTGATAATGAGCTACAGTTTAGAATAGTGCAGCTTTCATTCATACGAATTTTTAGTATTTTTTGTTATATTGAATAAGTTTATTCATGGATTACATAGAAAGGATGTTCTACAAGTAGAGATGATGTTGATAATGATTATTTTTTATATATTAAGTGCAAATTGTGTCCTTCATTAAATATTAAGTCATTAAATGAAGCGTTGATTGAGAGGCAATTGTTTTCAAAGTTGTTATAAATTTGAAGAAAATAAATTGTGAAATAATAAAAAAAGGAAATATTTCACTTCTATACACTATAGAAGTAAACGTGTAATGCAATAGAAAATATATTAAATACCAAGTGTAAATACATTTGCTCTGCAAAGTACTTTACACAATACAAAATACTAATTTCAATACAAATCTATAAAATAAAATCTTAACACTCCAATCAAAACAATACTATCTATATTATAACACACCAAATTCTATGAATCCTATAGTTATTCAAATACTTGATCCTAAAGCAAAATCAAGCAATCAAATATCAAATAGAAACTATCCAAAGCCGGTTCATATGCTATGTAGTATTTCTGTAGTATCCTGTAGAAACTCAATCTGAATTGTATGAAGTCAAACTACCATTGATGACTTCAACTTGATTGGATGGGATCTTAAGGACACATTCTATTGTGTCCTTCTTCACCCTAGACTTCCACGCTGTCACAAGAGAATTAGTGTTTTCCCAAACAGGATTTTGGGTCTCATCTACTTTCCAACGTAGTCCTTTCGTGGAGTCCCATCCATGATAGAAATCTTGAACATTTCTCTCTCGAGATGTAGGCCGAAAGTACTGAATCAATACACAATTAGGGTGATCAGCATTAGCAAAAGGATCAAACAAGGCCCTCGCAATCCATATTGGCTTCAAATCTCCATCAGCTGGTCGAACAGCAACAAAATATCCTTCGTAGAGATCACGTGCTACACGAAAAGATGGCAATGGGCGGTTACGAAGGTTTCCCACGAAAACTTCATCCTCAGCAAACTCCTCACAAACTTCACCATCATCATCAAGTTCGTCTTCTTCTGTAGTTTCTACTCGAGTAGTAGGCCAAAAACCATCCGTTAATGCTGCAGATGGTTCAATTGGCTCCTTCAAGGTTGCATTCACCGCTCGCCAATAGAACACCAAATGCTCAAAGCGTCTTCTATATTCTCCACTTCCGTCTTCATTGCATAATGTCTCCCAGTACTTAATGAACCCAGATAAACCCTTGTAAATGTCATCCAAGCTCCTCATTGGAAGGTGTACAACAGGGTTTGGCTCTCCTCGAGGCCATAGACTCCGCCCTTCAGAATCCTCACGCCACAATTTGATCCCTTCTTCCGGGAGCCAATCATTATCTGTGCAATAGAACTTATACTTCATAATTGGAACGCCTAGAGCATTGAGGTAGAACTTGAATTGTTGAGCCTTTGTATGTCCAACAAGCACATCATCCCCTCCACACAAAGAGTCTTCAATGAAGGCTTTAAAGTCGGGCACCTCCTCGATGAGATGAAGAATTGTGGGCACCGAATCCACATCCATGAATGACTTCATGAGGGATGGAATAGTAGGAAAATTTTCCTTCTTCAACTGCATACTCCACCTCCCAAACAAAGCGTCAATGTCATCATGAGTGTGACCAACCAACATGAAACTCACATAAACTTCCCGAAAAATTTTCTTCGCAACAAGAAGGGACCAAAATGCAAATACAAATCTGTTCTTGTTGTCTCCCGTTGCATTGTCCATTTGAACATTCAGAACTGGTGGGAGGGAAGTTCCAGCAACTGGAACTTCAGGCGCTGGCCGAAGTGAAGATTTGCAAATGTTTGATCCTTGAAGAACCGTGCGAAAAAGAGGAGCATTGCCAGATCCGGCGAACAATTCCCGTGACGAGTACTTTGGAGGAAGTTCAAGGTCCCGTAGAAGTTTTGCAAAGGATCCCACTGTATAGTTTGAATCATGAAGAAAGATATCAAGACCATAATGTGCATAACGCACATCACCATGTCCATGTGCAATCATACCTGTCACAGAAATAGGAAGCTTCATAAGCCCGTCAAGTTGCTTGCTCTTATGCGAGAAGACTGGGGAGGCCGTCTTTGCATGATCCATTTTGTCATGCATGATTGTCAGACATTCATGAGGATAGGCGCTCGATCTATACCGATTGGCATAATATTGGTCACGATGTGCACGAGCTGTAGCCAAATGCTTCTCCAAGAGATGCGTCCATTTGCGTTGCAAGCCAGTACAAGCTCCCCTTCTCAAAGTCTGCAATCTATCACATTTAGCGCAACGTGCAAAATTATCCCCGGGCTTTTTTGCATTGTATTGAGGGAAGTTCAACTTCCTAATCTTGCTGATATTCGAAGCCGACACTTCCTTCAATCCAAAAACAGCATTCGCTGCATTAACTTGTGGGATAGTCTCTTTCCACGTGAAATTGGCTGGCAAGACCATAGACACCACCTTCTCTCCAGAAGGTAAAGTGTGTGTGCGATGAGGCATGTGGTCAGCAGACTTCTCTAACATGGACTTAAGTGTAGCTGTAGCTTGCAACGTATGATTTCGAGTCTTTAGCATGCCCAAATTACCGTGTGATTGAGCTTGCTCGCCTTTGTTAGCATATCCTTGAAAACGATGGAATGTGCTCTCTGAAACCCCCGAGATATGCCTCCATGCTGCCATACACACATCGATTCCGTCGATGGTAACTACCCTCTTCCCTTGAGCATCCCGATGCACTTGTCGATGAACATCTAATTTCATGTGGTACCGGAATTCGAATGATGTCTTATGGTACATCCGCTCACGGAAAGCCCGAATTTTGGCTCTTGGAAAAGGTTGGACACAATTGCTTGAGCAGCAGACCTTCGACGATACTGCATTGATTGACTCCTCAGTGAGAAGGCTTTTTGCCTTCACACAAGTTTGAGGAGGTGGATTCCTCACCAGACTTGTATATGGTCTCCCACGTGGAGATGACGACCGCAAGAGGTTAGCTTGCTGACAGTTGTATTTGAAACGGACCTCATGATCGTGAAGGCTTGCTCCATCCAAATACACTTGCTCTATGGGCCACGCACGAAGAGAGTACTTCCATTCATCAGGAACATCTCTAGTATCTATATATAGACTTTGAGATTTGAACAGCCACAGAAGAATCACCTATGGGTCCATTGCAACCAAGGACTAGGTCGGAATTCACGCTGTGACAGATTCCTTCGGCAACAGGGAGACCGTGGTTATTGTATAAAGTGACAACCTTAGTCATCCAAAGCGGTCGTGGGATACCTTCACATTCTGGGATGTCAACAATCGTCTCAACGATGTTCTCACGATCCCCTTCATCAGAGGAATAGCCATGAGATAGAACCCCACCTGCCTCCATGATCACTGCACATAAAGGACAAATTATGGTTACTCAATTATGCCCTAAAGAAACTCTGTAGAGTGAGTCATGTCATTCAACTCGACTCGAGTTGAATGACTTTTGAAATGAAAGTATTTCTTGTATTAACGAACGAGTCATATTCTTATATGATAGTCACCTCACTATTGATAATAAAATAGTGATCACATCGTGTTCCAAATCGACTAAGATTGTGAAGTACCACGTGCGTCTATTGAACTCAATCCAAACTCAGCTCAACTGTCAATCAGAACGTTTTGAAGAAGTATCCCAGATACCTAACAACAATCTTATTAATCAGAAGTAGTTCTCGGAAAACGTAGACAAGTACATACTTATAGAAATCAAACTTTTTTGAGACGTAAATTATAGTCAAACAATGATAAATGGAATTCGAAAAAACATAAACAAAACATGGTATTCATTTCTGGAAACTCAGATATAAGATCATCTGTACAATCACTGAAAACGAATGCAACTAACTCAGAATTCCTATTGCCATATTCCCAGGATTGTACATTCAAGTCGAATGGAGTTGAATGTACATTATTGGTAGCCAAGAACTATTGACCAGCATTCCAGCTTACGATACCCATTACTCACATTAAACAGATGCAACTAACTCAAAATTCCTAATGTCATATTCCCTGGATTGTACATTCAAGTCGAATGGAGTTGAATGTACATTATTGGTAGCCAAGAACTATTGACCAACAATCCCACTTACTATCTCAATACTCAGATTTCCAAATTATGAAGAGTGTGAAATCCAGAATCGGAAGTATCAAAGGCTGTTTTTCAGGTCAAATGGAGTTAAATACACATCCTCTGTATATGCGTTCTGAATGGAGTCACTAGGAAAATCCAGAAACACGTCTACTATACTGGAAGTATATTTCATGGACTGTAATGACTGTTGGACTGTACATTCAAGTAGAGTCGAGTTGAATATACACCTATCCTAAACTCATGAAGGATGTACGTAATTGGGTCTAACTCAGGTGTCGAATTAGCTCACTAAACTTCTGTTTATCTTATATAAGTAGTGATGAATAAATTAATCGCATCTCAAATCCTCGTCATTTCAACTCGAGTCGAGTTGAATTGCAATCACAACATGCGATGATATCACTTCAGTTTCTCATTAATAAACTTAAATCCAGTTCAGTTTCAGTATGACCACTGCTGCAGCAAGGCATTGTAAGTAATGTTAATGTTGAGTCCCGGAAAATACAGCGGCATTTACGGGTTATACATTTTCTTATGCAAATTCTATGAAATGCGTCCGAAATGATTATGATGGCTGAGTTTCGCCTGAGAAGAAGTCAGTATCGACAGATTACTCGAGAACTGCATCAAATTCCTATACACATCACTGACATTGAATACCAAGAAATCAGAACAATAGTCACAAAATGTACGCACAGTTCAAAGTACTGTCATTCTATCAAACAGAACTTCAGAACATACCAAAAGTGTGTACACCATGTAAGATGAGAGCCACTCTTGCAACCTCTGTTGCTGAAACAGAAATAACTGCACGATGAACTACAAGATCGAACCCAAAAACGCACTCTGCACAATCTCTAACACCATACAACAAGAGTAACAACGCAGTCTTCGGAGCAACAACATCAAGCTCAAACATTGAAAATGAATAGACGAGCTTCGTTTGGGAGAAGGTCTATGGTCAGAACGCGGAGAATCCTGGCGCAAGGAATCTTGGCGCGAGGAATCATGGCGGGAGTTTCAAACGGGAATTTACTATAGCATTGTCAACGATAAGATTCTCTCGTTTTCAGGGATTTCTAATTAATGCGCATACTTTTCTTTCATTCGATTCCAGACTTCAATGGGGGAATTTTCTATTTGTGAAAGTAGTTGGGAGCTCATCGCTACAATCCCTACTTGGATTTTCAGGCCCTCTTTTGGAGGAATGACTTTTGAGAAATGTAGGAATGTTCCGACGTTTTTTTAAGTATTCAGTGTACTGTAAAGTATCCAAAGCCCTATAATAAGTGGTTTAGGAGGAAACCTATATCTACAACAACAGCAGCCTTTACGTATTTTACGTTTTGATTTTTCGAAGATTTCTAAATAGTAGTAAAGATCAGTGACCAAACAATTTGCTCACACGAACAGGCTTTTCAGTTTGGCAACGCATTAATATATTTAAGGAAGACGGTATATTGAACCGAAGTTTTAATTTTGGAATTTTTTTCCTTTTTCTTTAGACCCAAATTTGTAGATGCACTGAACCTTATTTGAATTCACTGACATCACTTTATTAGCGCTCGGTAGGAACAACTCTCGTGGGGATGATGGGCGCGCTGAATTATACCTTTTAACCCCCCTTGAAATTTTTTCTTTTTCGCATTTTTTCAAATTCAGAATTAAGATTCGAAATCAAAGACCCGAAATTAGCTTTGGAGACTCCAAACATACCCATACAGTCAAACCTCGATAAGTGTTAAAACTCTATATGTGTTATGGAGTTTTTGCTCCCTTCAAATGAAGACTAGTAATTGTTATGTGTTAAGTGTTACGCAATGTCGCGCTCCTGACTTTGTTAATTTTACCTCGGTAAGTGATAAGTTTCCAATAAAAGGCTTTTTGTAAGAGCCATTGTTTAGAAGGAGATAATTTTGAGGTAAAGTAATAGTTTCTAGTTGCAAAGTCACTCTAGATGTCCGTTCTAAAAACTATAAAGTAGAAGAGGTTGTAGGCTTTCAAGATGTAGGTAGTGCTCTTCAAACTTTGAAAAAGTTTTTGGAGCAAAGAACTAATGACACCATGTTATCTATTAGGAATATTGAAGCACTAGAAAAGGAAGTAGAATCTTGGCATGTAGTAGAAACTTGCCAAAGTACTATTGATTCATTCTTTCGACGGACTTAGATGAATAATGAATCAATATTTTATAATTTCATCCATTTTTTCTATAAATATTACATATTTACCTTTTTTATTCTTCTAAGTATTATTTTTTATAAGTGTTATAAATCATCGGCATCACTCTCTATAAGTGTTATGTGTTACTAGTGTTTAAGTGTTAGCTAAAAGTATGCTCCCAACCCCTAACACTTATGGAGGTTTGATTGTAAAACCAACACAAATATAAACCCCAAACCCCGGAAAAAAATCGTTGCCGAGGACTTGCCCTCTGTTCTATGTATTGTTTCCCTCTTAATGGAAATTGTCCATATTCCCAAAAATTAAAAAGAATAAATAAAGTAGTGCACTTCCTCCATTTAAATAATGGGCACAATATTACTTTTTGAACAAAAGAGGCTTCAACAAGCTATATGGTAAATCGCATAAGATATTAACTACTTGGTAAACAATATAAGAAAAAAACTGCATAGTAAACCATATCAAGTTTTTTAAATAGCAAATCGTTTAGGGTCTTCTTTATATAATAAGACATATAGGGTTTTCTTCATGTGGTAAATCGTGAAGGGACTTCTTTATACGGTAAGCAATTTAAGGTTATCTTCATCTAGTAAATTCTATGGTGTTTTCATAATATAATGAACCATGTAGGATTTTAGTTATATGAAAAACCACATAGGACTAAACGTAAAGAATGAATTAGTGATTTAAAGGTGGTTCACAATTAAATGGAAAGCATCCTCAAAGATTCCAAACCAAAAAATGGTGGAAGAAGCCTCTATTCTTTTAGAGGAACACAAAAGCAAAGTTTTATTAATTTCAAATAAGAATGCACAATTAGTGAATATGAAATGTAATTTGTTCCATAAAAATCAATGATTTATTACCCTAAACCCTATACACATTTCTTTGAATTTTTGCACTATTCATTCCATAACATTTGTGGATTTTGGATGTAAATTTAAAAGAAGGCTACACAACACCTTCTTCTATTTACATTCAAATGTGGCAAAACACATCTTAGATCTATACCATTACAAACTTTAGTCTATCATTTTCATTTGGCTTTTTTCCACATGAAATTCATTACAAATGAACATTTGTAATTTAAAATTTAAAAAGGACATACCAACTCCTTTGTTCTTCTATTTCAATGGATTTTGGACAATTAGAATACAAAATAAAATATTACAAAATAAATTTATAAACTATTACCTAAGATAAATTCTAGGACATTCTAACTAAGTATTAAAAATGAATTTCATGACATTCATGGGAGGGGAGGGTTTATATAAAAAACAGGGCACAAGTGCAATTTCTTTCATGATAAAAAAGATTGGCATATACTCAACATGGAACTTTAACTAGTCTCCAAATATATAGTTCTCAGACATTCCAACTTCTCCAATGAAAAATAGTTCTTATTCACTTGCATTTCATGAAGAATATAAAATGTTTATTTGAACCGAAAAAATGGCATTGTAACCATCATTTATTTCAAAATTAAAACTAGTGAAGTCATAATCACTCAATTCAAATAAGTATTCAATTTGGAGTGTCCTAAGACTTGAAAACTTCTACCTATTTTTTGGCCTTGTATTGACGTGAAATTAATGACATTGGGGGCATTTTGATTTCGAATTAGAAATGGTAGTGCGGTCTATTTTCTTCTTTCTCAATTGAAATTGTTCAATTAGCGATCATTTGATTCAAATTAGTGTTCAATTTAGAGTGCCCTAACACTTCATAACTTTCACCTTTATTTTTTGGCACCCTTGGACATGGAATTTATGACATTGGAGGCATTTTGATTTCCATAAAAAAAATGGCAGTGTGGTCTATTTTTTTTCCTAAATTAAAATTAATCAATTAGCGGTTAGTTAATTCAAATTAGTGTTGAATGTAGAGTTCCCTAAGACTTTGAAACTTTCACCTAATTCTTTTGGCTTTTATTGACGTGAAATTCATGACATTAGAAGGATTTTGATTTCCATAGAAAAATGGCAGTGCGGTCTATTTCCTTTTTTCTCAATTGAAATTGATACATTAGCGGGGATTTCATTCAAAGTAGTGTTCAATTTAGAGTGTCCTAAAACTTTGTAGCTTTCGCCTACTCTTCTAGCACTGTTGGAGGTGAAATTCATGACATTGGACGGATTTTGACTTCCATAGAGAAAATGGCATTGTAGTCTATTCTTTTTCTCTCAATTGAAATTGGTCAATTAGCAGACATTTAATTCCAATTGGTGTTCAAATAAGACTGTCCTACATCTCTAGAACTTTCAACTATTTATCTTGACACCCTTTGAAATGAAATTCACATCATTGGAGGCATTTTGATTTCCATAGATAAATAACGGGAGCCCTGTATTTAAACAAAAAAAAAATTGAAATTGGTGAATTAGCGGACATTTAATTCAAATTAGTGTTGGATTTAGGGTGTCCTAGGACTTTAGAACTTTCACCTATTTTTTTTTGTTCTTATTGACGTGAAATTCATGACATTCTCGGCATTTTGATTTCCATGGAGAAAATGGCAGTGTAGTCGATTTATTCTATTCAAATTGAACTTGGTCAATTAGAGGGCATTTGATTCAAATTAGTGTTGGATTTAGGGTGTCCTAGGACTTTAGAACTTTCACCTATTTTTTTTTGTTCTTATTGACGTGAAATTCATGACATTCTCGGCATTTTGATTTCCATGGAGAAAATGGCAGTGTAGTCGATTTATTCTATTCAAATTGAACTTGGTCAATTAGAGGGCATTTGATTCAAATTAGTGTTGGATTTAGGGTGTCCTAGGACTTTAGAACTTTCACCTATTTTTTTTTGTTCTTATTGACGTGAAATTCATGACATTCTCGGCATTTTGATTTCCATGGAGAAAATGGCAGTGTAGTCGATTTATTCTATTCAAATTGAACTTGGTCAATTAGAGGGCATTTGATTCAAATTAGTGTTGGATTTAGGGTGTCCTAGGACTTTAGAACTTTCACCTATTTTTTTTTGTTCTTATTGACGTGAAATTCATGACATTCTCGGCATTTTGATTTCCATGGAGAAAATGGCAGTGTAGTCGATTTATTCTATTCCAATTTGTTCTTAACAAATTACTCCTCCAAATGTACTATTTTTTCTAAGTAGAAAGAATAATTCAATGTAAATATTCCATTGTTTTCTAACCTATAGATATTAATAATTTTTGTGCTATCTTAAATGCACTTATTTAAAGAAATTCCTCTTAGAGTTAAAGTTAAAGTTCTTAAAACTTTTTAGAAAAAGTCTCTAGAGTACAATTTGTTTTTGATACAAATTTAAAGATTTAAACTTTAAACTTTTATAAATTCAAGTTAAAAAGGTTGAAAGTCATATAATTGTATCTTCAAACAAAATTATAAGTTTTTTATTTGTTATAGAATTGGCATTTTGAATATTTTATTGGGCACCAAAAAGGCCTTCATTGGTTCTTCATAGGTTCAACCTCCACTACAAATAAGTTTGGCTACAGTATTTTTAAAAGACACTACTTTAGAAATCGCAAAAAGAAATATAATGTTGATAGGAGTTTGATTACTCTACTTACGTTTTATTAATTCAACAAGCACATACCTAACAAAGATGAAGTACTTTTTCTAGAATTCAACTAAAAAGAATGAAATTGCAATTTTGAGAGAAAATAGCGTTGTCCACTTTACTATATTGAATAGGCTTATTAAGTAGTCAAACTAGACAACACCCTAAACCAAATAATTAAAGAAACTCATGTCCCAAATCAAAAATGTTTAAACCCAAAATCCTAAACCCTTACATACTTCCATAAATATTGATGTGCAACTATTGATGTAAGGTACGTGGCGTGAATTCCAATTTGGCATTATAAATACATATGAGTGGGAGGTAAATTTTGCTTACTTCAATGTATCAACTGTGCTCATTCAAGAGGTGGGTACTTTTCATGATTCTAAATGACTATTTCTTTTTGACTTGAAAAATTTATAACTAATTCCTAGAAGCTCCAACAACAATGGATTATATGCCTACTTCATTTGTATTTGAAAACAAATTTACTAGAAACTATTTGAGATCATTTACTTCTCTACAATTTAGTGTCCACCATGACATGGTTGGTTTATGGACCTCCTATCTTACACGGAATGAATTACAATATAGAGACATGTTGATTTATGAGTATAGGTCGTCTTCTATTCAATGTACCTTTTTTAAAAGTAGTTCACGGCTTCAGGTGCCTCTTTCCACGGTTGTAGGCTCCTCGTGAACATGGTTACAGGATCTTCTCTCTCGCTGAGAAAGTTGCCCGCTGCCTTTTTCGGGGCGTTCTGTGGCAATCGTGTTTTCTCGCCCTGTCGATGTTTTCAATCGCCGCGCCTCTTGCTGTCGCTGCGCTTCTTGCCGTCTTCAACATCTTCGTTTCCTGAGAGGGTTCCGTGTTCACCCAAACAAAAGTTTTCCCCCGATTGTTTGGGGCGCTGCTGCCGCTGCATCCGAAAATCCTTTGTCTCCTTCAACCGTAAGTGAGAGAGTGTTTAGGATCTCAGACCTTCATTTCTGGGCTTTGCGTTTACATTGTTGGCGCTTGCGGTTCGGGCTGGCAAACCGATTTGAAGAGCGTTTCAAGTTTGGTTCTCCTTTTCGCGGTTTTGGGTTGGTCGACTGTTTCTTCTTCACGCGCGACATTTTAGTGGGGCGATTTTCAGTTCCTCCTTGTCCTCTCATTCACCAGGTATTCTCCCCATCTGTGTTGATTTGTGTTGCTGTTTGTTCTGGCACATTCTAGTGGTTAGGGTTCTTGGGCCGGCCTGGCATTGCGAGGCCACATTTCAGGGTTCGGGGATTTTCTTTTTGCTCATTTGTTACTCAGATACTATGAGTTGGGCCGAATTGGGTAGGTCGGATTCTAGGGTGCAAGGTTTTCTTTTTGGTGGTTCGTGCAAATTTGCGAGGCCAGATTCTAGGGTGCATTCGGCCAAACCTGCTTCGCTGGACATCAGGGTGCAGGGTTTTTTTTTTGTTGCTCATTTGGCGCTTAGATCCTATGAGTTCGGCCAGCTTGCAAGGCCGGATTTCCAGGGTGTAGGGTTTTCGGGGTTGAACACCAAATGCTTGAATTTGTGAGGGTTTGCAATCAATGAAGATTCCTGGTGAGCAACGGAATTACCCTTCAGCAGGATCCTCATTGATGTTTCCGTTGAAGCATAGCAATAATTTTACAGAGGCGTAGGTTTGGTATGCGGAGACTCCCAGTTCGTAGCACTTCTAAGCAGCGACTGTATGGATACTAGTTTCGGCTTTGGATTAACGGATAGTACATCCGCATTGTTACAGGTTTTGTTGTTGTCATGTTAGAAACAACCTTCTTTATTCAAAAATAGCCTTCTCCATTCACTTGTTGCTTTCACAAACAGCTTTCTTTACTCAGTTCTCGCTCATGCAGGCACAAGCACAAGCAAAGCGTGGCGGGATTCCTGGCGGTGCATTGTGTGAAGTCTTTTTTCGGCAGGTATATTACTTTTCGCATTTGCACACTCCGGTCACTCAATGTGATTCCCTTCTTCTTCCTCGTCTTACATGAGGAATTCTCACCAATTTGGCAGGCATAGAATCTTAGTTTATGGCTGTGTTATGACCAAGGTCTGAGCAGTATGTATTAGCAACCAATGCACATTCAACTCGATCAATGTCCATTCAACTCGAGAAATGTAAATTCAACTCGACCGTAGTCCCTTAAACACAAATTTTGAGAACCTTAATCTGTAGCTGATAATCAGGTGCTTGCACTTCAACTCGATTCGAGTTGAAATGCGGCCACTAAATACCCACACAAAAACTTCAGAAACTGAAAACGTAACCATATTGCACTTCAACTCGATTCGAGTTGAAGAGAGTAAATGCAATATCAACTCGACTCGAGTTGAAGAGACAGAATACAGTAAAAGGTAAAACGATCATAGACACCCGAGTTACACAGCCGATCCAACACCGAAATCCGAGAAACTAGATTCCTATCAAAAGGAAGAAAGTTATACAAAGACGAATTTGCTCGGACAGTTCAACTCGAATCGAGTTGAATCACCAGAAACAAACTGTCTTAAACTAAATCTCCGTCTGGAAATTCCAGAAAGAAACATATCAAACCTAATAGCCCGAAACAAAAGCAAGAATGCTCATTCAACTCCAATCGAGTTGAATTGTAGGAAATGCTAGAATCAAGAGTGTTCTAACATATGTTTTCCAGGAATGGAGGAGCAAGTGAAGAAACTCCAGGCGCTTTACCAAAGATATACGATTCCAAAGGATGAGAAGGAGGAACTTGGTGATGAAGAAACGTTAGGGGATTGTTGGACATGGCTGGAACCACAGAACGTGGAATACTGGACCATAATTCTTGTCCCCATGACAAACCATCTGGCTTTCAGGACCAAATTCAAGGGCTCCTCAGCCACTCTTCCGGTCTCCCTCACAGAATCCATAACTGAGTTTACCATCTCAATGGACGGTTCCATATTTGTGTCATGCGAGACTCTAGATCCGGACCAGTCGACGCCATACCTGTTCTCATATGTCGTGGATGCGAAGAAAACAGTCTTCAGTATAGCCGAGTACTGTCGGAGCCTTGTGAATACTGACTATGAGACTCTGAACAAGAACATTCAGATTCACATTGACGAGAAGCGGTGGGAAGGAAAGGATGGGAAGACGCTTTCGCCACAAGCACTTCTATCAAGGCTCAATCAGCTCAAACTGGGGTTCGAGAGGCTGCACTTCAAGCTCGCACAGAAGAACAGAGACATGAAGCCTCTCTCCATTGGAAGAGACTACACGAGTCAGGGTGCTAGTCAGAGCTCGTTAGCCATGGGGACTCCGGAGACAGGGAAGAGCCAGACGAAAAAGAAGAAGACTGACAAGTTCAGTAGGGGTGACCCATCTATAACACCAAGCCCCCTCGCGAAGAAGGGAGCAAAAAAGGCCGCGGCATCCTTGGAACAGTCAATCATCATTGATGAAAGCATGGTGTCAGAGGTCACTAACATCCCGAAGGACTTGGGTGGGGATGTTAAGGAAATCGACTACGAAGAATCCTGCAGGACGTATGAGGAGTATTGGGCGGAGTGCACCGACTCTTATGTCCCTGGGATTGGACATAAATTCATCATCCCCATATTGCAGTTACAGACTCCACCTAACAACTTGAACATTCGCGGCCTAGAGGAGGTTGGGGTGAAGAAATGCTTGAACTTTCTCCTCAACATGCCAGACCCCGACAAGAAAATGACATTGTGTGTCATGCCAGTTGGATTGGACAGTAAGCCTGAGTCCTTCGAGGAGGTGAGCAAGGGGAAATTCTACATGGTCAATGGGCAGCATACGGTTGAGGCATCACGGAGGATGCAGACCATGCCAAGAATAAAGTTGAAGGCGGAGAAATTTGCACAGTGGGAGTGTTTCATCGTCTGGAACAAAGATGATCACATCATTCGTAAGATTTCCGCCTACTACAACCGGGTGAACCACTTTGAGAATTTCATGCCAACGTGGTCCACCAACATCATTGGAGCTCGCAAAGTGTGGGAGATGATGGGCTGCCCTCCACCGGATAAGGAAGCAACAGAGTTGGGCAAAGTCATTGAGAAGCCTAGGCGAACAATAGCAGAAGCCCAGAACAAGAAGAAATTCCATATAAGTTTTACACTTCAACTCGATGCGAGTTGAAATGCTTGTTTCCGATGTCCGTTTTGTACTTGGGTGGAAGTTGAATGTTCTCTGATTCATAAAAACAAATTCTCCAACTGACATGGAAGCACTGCTTGTAGGATTTCGTTGCAGTTGCCAAGCTTCGGTTCGCCATGATTGATGTCAAGAAGAACCAAGGCAAGATTAGCAAGAACAAGGAGAAGGAGGTGGACATCCACAACGAGTTGAAGATTATCACGGCGTCGAAGCCTGTTTATGATCTGTGGAGCGAACTGATCTCCTGCCAATCTCAAGGCGAGCTTGTTGACCCCGATTCTCTCTTGAAGTATAGACAGCTTCCTAATTGGGATCAAGAGAAAGATGGGGTTATGCCACGTGAGTTCTTCAAATGGCTAGGAAACTGTTCCGAGGGTGATCTGAAGAGGTTAGCTTTGCATCTTCTAAGTAGAACACCCAATTGAAAGCTCCCGCATCCGAAGGTGACGATGAAGAAGGTCTCAGGGGTTCTAGCCGACTGCTATACTGCCAAGGAATGGCTTGAGAGGTGCAAGAGGAAGCAGATAATTAGGAGGCAACTTCATTTCCTCAAGAAGAACCTCAACTTGTTCAGCAATGAGGGCAACTATCGAAAGGACAAGTGGAAGCAGTTCAAGAAGACTTACAATGTCACGAAAGCCACGAAGAACACTCTTCTGACCGGTCCACCTGAGGAGTTCTTCTCTCTCGCGAAGATGCCCTCTAACAAGAACAAGAGTATCAGCAAGCTCTCCCCTAATGCTGCTGAATTCTTCCGCATCTTCCTTAGAAGCAAAGGGAAGTTCAGCAAGCCCGAAGCTACCGGGTCCTATAGACCGTATGATATGGAGACAGATGACTTCGGGGAATGGGATGGTGGTATTTGGGAGGATTCAATGTCATCAAAATTGAAGCTGGCTGTTATGGACTTCCGTCATGTTCCAGGGGTCATCAACAAAGGCTCCTCAAAGGAAGGCGAGTCCTACTTCGAAGGCTTCTTAGATGGCTTGAAGAAACTCAAGGGATTCCAGACGGTGGATCCACAAGTGTGGTTGTGGATTTGTGGGGATGCGGATATGGAGCTTGATATTCGCCAGTACATTCGTACCTCGATCTACGAGGAATCCTACCTTCTTCACTATGTCGATTACATCCCTTCGCTCTTCGAGAGAATTGGAGACCTGCCTGAGCGGACATCAAAAGCGAAGGAGTCTATCAAGCTAATTTTCTTGATCAAGAAGGGGGTGAAGGTAGCAGTGAAGAAACTACCGAGGAGCTTCGAGGCGTCAATTGACAGAAGATATTCGAAGTCCAAGTCGAGCAACGATGTTGAATACAGGCTCTATAATACAGAGTTGAGGATGGATTTCTACTTGCAAGTTCTCAGTTTGTTTGCTTCTCGTAGCGATCCAGTTCTCTCAGTTTTTGGTGGTGGGAAGATAATCTGTGCTGCCTGGGTATGTTTATACATTTCACTAACTTTTTCCCTAATGTACATTTCCATTGTGTTGAGATGGTGCTTCAACTCGACTCGAGTTGAAATTACATTCTCTTGATGTTTGTATCTTCTGTGTTGGCATACGCATGAATGCTGAATTCGAACTTGATGCATGTTGAATAGAAACGTGAAGACTGAATGCAATGTTTTAAATTTCATTGCAGATGCTCTCCCTCAAGCATTTTGTAATGGGGAACTCCAAATACAAAGAGAACTTCACATCCCTTGCGCTGACATCTGAGAATTTGGATAAAAATGACTTCCTCGACACCAGTTACCGAGTGGATTCAGGGAAGTTTCCGCGGAGAGCATCCAAGGATTCCTCAAGCTCTGGAAAGGGGAAGCAGCCGATGACACCGGAAGAGGAAGCTAGACACGATGCTTCTCAGAGTCAGACTCCAGTGAACCTTGCAGACGATGATGAAGATGAAGAAGACGACGAAGAGGAGGAAGACAAAGATGGAGTTGACGAGGGCACGCAGGTTGAGGACAACGCACCTGATCCCGAGCCGCTGACAGAGCCTGCAACAGATGTTACGGAGAACACTGATGTTGCGCATGAAGCCGGGGCATCATCTGTCGTTGTGGAAGCGGCCGAGGTGCGGGATTCAACAGACGCATCATCCCATCCAGTTGTCACACCAATGGCACCTCTTGCACAGCGGACTCCAAGTTCCGCTGCTCGTCCAACGAAGAAGCGGAAGAGGCAAGCGAAGGAATCCAGAATGTCGGACAAGGAGTGGCTGATGGAGTTGATCAAGGCCAACAAGGAGGAGAATGATCGATCTCGAGCTGAGATGAGAGAAGAGAATGAGCGGGCAAGAGCCGAGAATAGCAAACTCATCAAGGAACTTGTGCGTGACATGCCAGGGATGATAGCAGGCTATCTTGGAGGTAGGCCCCTTCAGGTGATTGAACCCGCCAGTTACTCAGCGCCCTTGATGATTGCCAATGAGGCATATACCTCAGCGGACAACTCCAAGCGATTGAAGTCTGGAGGTTCGAATCCTTCAGAGATGCAGTTACTGAAGCCATCTCCAACGTCAAGTGTGCAACCGTCGCCGCCGTCGCCGCCCACATGTCCTCTGCCTTCTTCAGTATGTGCAGAAGAGGAGGAGGAGGAGTCTACTCCAAATCCTGTTGGCGATACCCTTGAAGTGTAGGGTGATGACATCATTGTAGAGGAGGAGAAGGTAGATGATGGAAGTCCAGCGGAAGGGGATGAGACAGAGCAGTCACAGGACCCTGCGACTGATAACTCTCCAGGTTGTTCCTCGTGACTCTCTTAGCCTCATTTCAACTCGAGTCGAGTTGAATCCCTTCCGCTGCTTTCACTATCTAATAGCTAGTATAGGCTGGTAGATCGGAGCTTGTGGGTATACATTTTGTATAAAATTTCTCCTCTTGAGAATATGTAATATAACATTTTTCTTACAAACGATATTGTGTGTTTAATTGCATCAGCCGCAGGTACACTTCATGTTGATACCGATGTTCCACAAGAGTCGTTGGCTCCAATTCAGTGTCCACTTCCATGTATTGATCATGGTAATGACACAGAAGAAGTTTCTCTTTCAGCTGGGGGGAAAGTATAAGACCAGGAGGGCAAGGCCAGGTCCTGCCACTTTCTTGCACACAATTCGAGAAAGGGTCTTCCGGCAAGAGAGAGCTATTCGGTCTACAAATAGAGAGAAGGGATAGAAGGGTTGTCAATCCGGTCTGGCGTAGACTTGAGTGATTAGCACGAAACCTATTGAGAGATTCTTGAGCGCGGAGGGTTCAGTCAAGTTGGATCGCGCCTAAATAGTGCAAGCATAGAACGAGCGATGGCAAGTGAGGTACAGGAGGGGCTGATTCTAGCCTTCCGGAATGTCAATCCGGTCGTGCCAACTGATGCACAAGATAAGCTGGAGCTGGAGGAAGACCTCAGGTAGATGGGCTGCGAGGGGTTTATGGCTCGTCCCTGGAACTTGAAGGACGAGGCGATGGTGGAGGAATTGTTGGACAGCCAGACCAATGAGTGGAAGGGGACGGTCCGGGCGCTGCCAAGGGAGTGGAACGTGGCAAGGTGGCACAAGGTGTACGCATTCGAGCAAGGCGGAGATGCGATGGGCACCCGGATGGATAAATTTCACCAGGGTGAGTTCCGAAGGCCCACCAACTCGAAGGACGGTTTCACCGTAGCAGAGTGTGTCTCCGCTAGACACAAGAGGCTGCTACGTTTTATGATGGCCATCTTGAACCCGGATAGGCCAAGCAGGATTACGGTCACCATAGCCAACACCATTTTTGGTGCGCTATCGGGAGACCGGAGGATAGATTGGGGGTTAGTCATGCGGGACCAGATGGTCTGAATGGTGAATGGGATTGGGAAGTCAAAACCCTCCCCCATTTCACCATTCCTGTTTCACTTGTACCACTCGTTAGACCTCTTGAGGGAGAAAGAGAGAGAGGCTTATGAGGTAGGAGCAGCCATGATAGAATACGAGATAGAGGATCCGGAGGCCGACAAGAACCAGGATGATGAGGTCTCGGAGGAAGAGGGTCAGGATGAGCAGCCAGAAGAACCGCAGGCACTACAAAAAAACAGGGGTAAATGTGACTGCGATAAATGACTGCATGTCCGGAACAACTCAAAAATGACTCCGCATTCCATAATTTCACCAGCGGAAGTGCAGTCATGTGACTGGAGTCATACATAAGTCATTTTTCAGTCATCCGCGGGAGGGAGCAATGAAGGCCGCCTTTCGTCAGAGGTTTTCTGTTCAATATATGAATGTCTCCATAATTGGGAACGTGGGGATGGCGTCTGGGTCCGGATGAGTCATTTCAAAGTCATTTAAATGTCGTTTGACACCACTTCCAGACTACCAAATGACTTCACAGGTCAGGGTCTGCCCGGATGCCCAATGTTTACATTGGACGGGCAGGGAGTAAAAAAATTTGGACATGAGGCTCTGCGGGGCTGCTGGAGAAGCGGTTTCCGGTGACTTTTTGGCGACTCAAATATGACTTCCGCATGCACAAAAGGACCTCAAGCCAGTTCCAAGCTAAATAGGGGTTTAGGATATGTGTTGACGTGGCTGCCAGTCATTTCCGCTCGACTGCTGTGCGACTTCCCATCATTGACGTGCAACTCATAAATGACTAATGGCCAAGGCTGGATTGAGGAGCATGGTTCTTGTTCTCCTTGCTAATGACGGGCACGTATCTTTACCAATGTTGTGTTAGGACACGGGTAGATGACAGGGAGGCGGTTTAGGATGCCCTCTCAGATTTTCAATTACTCTAGAAGGTGCGTCTAGTGTCCTTAGTATTGGCTATTAGTTTTGAGGAGTGATTCTTGTTACCGAACAATGCTATGAGTGGCCTGCATAGGTATTGTATTCTGGGAACACTAGCATGGACCTTTGCATTTTTTAAAACACTTGAAGTAACAAATATTTCTTGCTTCAAATTTAGGTAATACAAATTTCAAATCTGCTGGTTTAGGATAACTCAATTTCCAATTCGACGTCCTGTCAAGTAGGAAGCATAAAATGACACTAGTCTCATCATATTGTTCTATACCAGCCCTACAATGTATTGGCATTACAAAATGACCGCAACAGAACTTCATATTACTGGTCGCGACTACGTCGTGACCTCAGTAACTAATGAATGACTTCATTGTCACTGGAGCTACTAGACATGACTACGTTGCGACTTAAAACGTGCTATAGAATGACTGCACACTATTGCCTAGAAGTCATATGCTGACTGGAAGGACTTGGCACCTCATTCTGGCAGTGACACATCCTTGTTTTCTAAGACGGCGACTTCTGCCGAGGACAACGTTAACCGACTTGCCTATAGCGGAGAATAAAGAGCAGCGATACAGAGCTAGCTTCCAAGTGCAGCAATATTGAATTCCTGCAGCCAATTAGGGAGGCATCCTAATAGCCTTCACGTGCTAGCAGATTATCTTCCTCCGACAATTCTATGGCCCCAATCAGACTTACTGTTTCGCTTGGACTTGGTAGCCTTCGGGGAGCTCTTAGCCCTTCGCTCTTCACTGTAGTGCGTAGGAATGCATCAACTGTGTCAACAACCTCTCGTCGTGCTTGTGCCTCTTTACGGAGCACAACTTTCCAACCCGCTCTTTCTGTGACATCGGAGAAGAAAACTTGTGTAGCTTGGCTGGGGAAAATGAAAGGGTCGGCCAAGCGAGGCAACTTGTGGCGGAAGTTCACTACAAGGAACCCAGACTCATCCTTTGTGTACGTAGGATTACCTCGATTGTCTTGGGGTTTCACCCACTCACAGCGGAGGAGAATTATCTTTGTACTCAATGCACCATAGTCCAATTCAAGTACGTCCTTCAGCACTCCCACATAGTTCACAGACGACTCCGCAACATTGTTGGTGGGTTCTTGAAAAATAGATGCTACCCCACTATTGTAACTGAGCAAGTGCTTGGTACTGTCATCCTCCACTCGAAAGTGGTTGCCAAACGCTGTCACCCGTGCATACCTAGTTGCTCTCTGCGATGGGTTCTTGCTCAAGAGAAAACGGTCCATGTCTTCCGGGTTACGGAAGTCCAACTCCATCTCCCCCACTGTTTGGTCCATCCACTCGGCTAGGGACGGGGTTGCGGTATTCTCCTGCGACTCTGTCCTCCAAGTCCTAAGCAAGCAAGAAAAAAAATTATATTATAATAAGGTGGGGACACACGTCTCTTGAGAAGTGAAGAGAACAGTATTCACTGCGGCTCCTCAATACCTTGGCCCCTGCATAGCGTAAATATGACTTCTCCATGACTTAGATTGATAACTCATAAGTCACATATAAGTCACTCACCGTCTTCATGACTTCAAAGTAACTTCAGAACAACTACTGAGTACCATATAGGCATTTAAAATGACTGAGAGACACTGCCATGGAGAAAAGCCTCAAGGATTCAGTCATGGAATGGGGCACGGTTTCACTGTATTACATGATATTGCAACTGAAGAACTTACATAAGCAAATCCTACATGACCGACGCGTTTGAAAGTACATACTGGTGTGCCACATCTCTTAGCTCACGACTCATCACGTATGGCCTTCCCGCCCCTTGTAGAACCTCCTCTGCATCTCCGTATTCTTCGTCTTCATCCCACACACGCCTCTGAGTTCCCTCAAAACTATGGAGGTACTCTGTCATGAATCCAAGGCATTCATCCTTCAAGTACCCCTCCGCCATGCATGCCTCTGGGCGTGCCATATTTCGAACATGGCTCTTCAGTGTCTTCATGTACCGCTGTCGTGTAGTAAATTTGTTCACTATGTAAAATTTTATGTTTATTGTTGAAGTAGAGGGTTTTTTGGAGAGTCTAATCCATCCATATGGAGTGGACTCTATCTTTTTTACCTCTATTAAACAATTATTTAGCATTAATTTGATTTTTTTTAATATTTAAAGTCATTTTAGGGTTTTAGTATGAGTTTAAAGTTGTTTAAAAGAAAGGTGAAGTTTGTTTTACCTTTTGTTTAGGTTTTTCTTAAAAAGACTAGAAGTTCATTTAGGAGATAAGGATAGGGTTAGGGGGGAGAAAAGTGAAGACCAATAGTTGAAGTCAAGTCCATGTGGCTTTATAGTGGTCAAACTCTACTTAACTAGGTGGTAGATAAGGTGAAAGTGCTCCTTCCTTCTTCTCTTGATATACTTGGGAGAATCGAGACTTTGGGAGGGTTTTTTTGGCAGTCATGATTATTGCACTTTGTATAGGGAGTTTTTTTTAATGAAAATTTGTAAAATTGTTCATTATATTTTTTTGTGACTTCGTTTTTCCAAGCCAAACCTAGTCGCAGCTAGACACCCTGTGTGTTGCCTAAGCGCGCTCCTCTCTACTCGACACCGCTCCACCGGATACATCCATCGAGCACTAACTGGACCACATAGGTCCAATTCCTTTGCAAGATGGTATGGGAGATGAGTCATTATGTCAAAAAATGACGGTGGGAACTCAATCTCCAACAATGCCATGCTTTCTGCTACATCTGCCTCAAGTGAGGGAAAATCCAATGGATTGTACACCTTTGTACTCAAGCGACGAAAAACCCTGTACATTCTCACGATAGCCATCCGAGGTCCAGGTTCCATTAAACCACGAAGAGCTAGTGGCATCACCTATTGCATCAAGATGTGGTAATCGTGCGACTTGAGCCCACCAAAGTTCTTCTTGCGGAGGCTTTTGGCTAGGTCTGAGGAATATCCGTTGGGTGTCTTCAAAGACTCTATGCACTTCACAAATTTCTCGAACTCCTCTTCAGACAACACATAAGATGCTCGTGGTTTCACCATCTTCCCGGCCTTACGTGGGTGTGGAGTGAGCCACAAGTGCTTCCTCATATTCCAGCGTTGCAAGTCTCTGCGCACTTTTACAGTGTCCTTCTTGCCTGATATGGTTTTCAAAAAGTTTTTGGCAAGGTTCAGCTCGCAGTGCATCAGGTCCAGCGTATAGCGGATGAGAAGATACTGCAGACATAGACATGAGGTCTGGGTTAGATACATGTGCTAAGTCATGCCCTGGTTACAGAAAAGTCATTTCGTAGTTCACAATGGAAACATCGCGAGAACAACTCCGGTATGACTTACTCATGACTCTTAAGTCACTGAAAAGTAGCCTACGAGTCACATTGAAGTCATTTCCCTTCAGGAGGGCGCTAGTTTTTCACTCACCCTCCAATATGGCAATCTGAATAGAATGCTGAGGCGCTTGAGACCGAAAATTTTGGAAGGGTCCCCCGTGGCACCATCCCTGTTGCCTGCTTCTCTCCATGCCTCACACTCCAAGGCATGCTGGATTTGTTCCTCCACAGTCACAACACGTGGTTTAGGGCGGTTTTCCATGAAGCCAGTGAAGTGGTCCTTCATTTCTTCAGACCTATAAGGTTGATCTTCGGGGAGCCATCGGCGAGTCCCTGCATAAGTTTGCTTGCCAAGTTCTGTAGAATGCTCAGCTCCAAGATCTTGGCCACACCATGGGCATGCTACATACCCTTAATGGGAGAATCCTCCAACGGTGCCATAACCTGGAAAGTCGTGGATTGTCCATAGTAACATGGCACGCAATTGGAAAGCCTCTTGCCCTACTTCCTTTCTAACATCGTGAGCTGGGACTCCGGCCCATAGCTGCTCCAGCTCTTCCACAAGAGGCTCTAAATATACATCAAACACATCACTCGTGACTGACTCCCTCCCCGGAATCAAGAGGGCCAGGAGAATGAAAATTTTTTTGGTACTCAACCATGGGGGCAAGTTGTAATTGAGTAACACAACCGGCCACGTTGACCATGATGTCCTGTTTTGCTTGTAAGGGTTGACTCCATCAGCTGCCAAGGCGAAGTGAACGTTCCGTGGATCATTTGGAAACGCTGGATCCACATTCTCCTCGAAATGCTGCCAAGCCTTAGAGTCGCATGGATGTCTGACAAGGCCATTCCCCCCTTCTTGGTTGCTCCGATTCTGGGCATGCCAAACCATGAGCTTTGAAATTTTAGGACTCAGGAACATTCGCTACAACCTCGGAATGATGGGAAAGTGACGGAGCACCTTCAATGGATAACAACGCCGCTCCTCATCTTTGTATCTACGACCACCACACTTTGGGCACCGTAGGGCATGCTCATGAGGTCCACGGAAAAGCACGCAACCTCTTTCACATGCTTGGATGGTGTTGTATGTCAAACTTAATTTCCCTGTGAGGGACTGTGCTGCGTAATAGTTCCGTGGCAAGTTATTGTTCCTCGACAAGAGATGGGAATGCAATATGCTAAAAAGCTCATTGGCACAGTGTTGTAGCACAAGGAAGCACAAATCCGTCTGTAGGTGTTAATTTAGCGTTAACACCGTTCAAATGACTCGTGTATCGTTCCCACAGGATTTTACGTAGATTCCTCAAGATATTCGGAATAACAGGATGCGGAAAACAACCCCAAGACAACAGTAACCGGATTCCTAACCGGAAACTTCCTCACAACATCCGCATTCTTGTAGATTGCCTTTCCCACCATTCATACATACTTTACCACTCTCACAACAACCTCCAAACAGGGGGGAGTGCCCAAACTCTGTACCTTCCCCTATCCGGACTCACAGTATCCGACTGGGCGGATTAGGAACCGAAAGGAGTGCCCAAGCTCTGTACCTCTTCCGGATCCGGTTTCCGGATCCAATCACTCAAGTAACAAATGAAGTTTAGCCTCTGTATTAGAGGGGTCCGCGGTTGGCATTTAGGAAGGATGCGTTGAATCCTACCCTCCTTAGGATTATAGTGAATGGAGTTCCACTAAAAGAGAAAAATAACAAAAGACATAAAAGAAATAGGTTGCAAGTTCCTCCTCACAACTAATCCGGATTGCAATCCCAACTAGTAGGTCACTCAGGAAACCCCTACAAACCCCACATTACTACAATGACAGACTCATCCAAACTCAGTTCCTAAGGCTTAATCTAGGAGCCAGATAACTAGGGGATCCTAACTGTCTGCACATCCCTCACTTCCGGTTATAGTAGGACCTCAACAACACGTCAATTGGCATGCGCCCACTCTCCTAGCAGAACACACCCAATCTAAGAGCGGCTTTCCCACACAGAAGCCTCCAAGTGACTGCAGCAACTAGACTTCAATCCTAATACACCAGTAGCCTCAACCAAATCACTTCAATTTCCCGAAACCGGATTCAGACAAAGTCTGGGGGAGACACCTCATCCAAACACCTGCAAACCCAGCTACCTCGCACTATCCAATGGTTCTAGCATTGCACGGCATACCAATCCAGAGTCGAGACTTGTTCAGACCAACTCTTAGAAAGTAGAAATCTGGAAATCAGATTGCAAATGAAAGGAAAAACAGAAGTAGGAACACCCGGGGCAACCAACTAACAGCCACCCCTAAATACCAACCCAAGGGAACCCTAAAAGCCCCAAGGGAACAAAATCAGAGGACAAGAGAATGCCAGGTGGCATTCCTTATCCACAAAAGTCACTTTCCAATCCACCCAACTGGACCCGAAAAAAGTGGATCTCAGATCCGAAAAATCCGGATCTGACTGACCAGGTGCATTCTAAGTGAAAAGCACCTTGCTAACTACTTCCTACCTACTGGAAAGGTAACTTTCCACCTTTTCCACTAAGTCTGCTCCTCAAAATTCTCTACCTACTCTACTTTCTATTCCTAACTACTTCTTCATCCGCTTTTTGGGGGAATCTGCATGCTTGGCGGCTCCCTTGCGTGCTGGCTGTTTCCTACTGGTGGAAACCTTTGCCGACGCAGCTGCTTTGCCCTTGGAAGGCGTGGCAGCAATCTTACCCTTCCCCGCAGATTTCGGAGGCGTGATTTCCGCCGGCTCTGACGATTCCGGTTCCGGTTCCGATCCGAATCCGGATTCCGAATCCGACTCCTCTTCTTCGTGCTCGCTCTGCTCTGGGGACTCATCTTGGTCTGACTCCAGCTCAATGGGACTCTCCCTCGCCCGCTTCGCTGTAGCCTTCCTCTTCATTGTGCTAGGAACCTTGGGAGACTTCTCGGATACCTTGCTCGGAGGCGTCTCTTGATCCTGGTCTTCCGCTTGGACTTGCTTCCGGATTTGGGATCCGGGTGTTGCCCCTTCTCCCACATCAAGATCAAGTCGGGAAGTTGCCTTCGGCGCCTGTGGAGTCTTCTCTTCCACTAAACCCTTGCCCTTGGACTTCCCAGAGTCAAGTGGAGAACCCACTTTGAATTCAGGAACCGGGATTACACTTTCCTTACCCTGGCTGGCTTCCTTCCCCGTTTCCGGATCCGGATACAGCCCAGCCCCTTGCAAAGCCTCCCTGATCTCAAACAGAGTCCTCTCCATCCTCTCACCAAACTCCACTAACACCTTCACCATCTTAGAAGCCACTGCCGGCCCTGCCTTATGCACTTCCTCATCAAATAATTTTGCCTTGTTAAGTACATCACCCGGAATCTTAATAGAATCCCGGATCCGCTTGAGGATTGCTTGGGACTCACCCGACAGCCTCCTAGACTCTTCTGACTTCTTCTCCAACTGACCTTGGAGATCCCTAACCTGAGTGGATAATTCCGCAATCCGGCTTTCCCACTTCCCAACATCTTGATTTTTGAGAAGTTCCTCTATTCTCTCACACAAAACAGAGGGACTGATGTTTCCCATCAATCTACATGCCTTCCGGACTTCCTCTCTTTCCCCACTCTGATCCTTTCGGATCCTCTCCAAATCCGTAATAACAATTCCTAACGGATCCTCCTTCCTATCACTCGACCAGACCGGATCCTCTTTCACTTCTTCAACCTCTGGCTCCTTTCCCTTCCTTGAAACAGGAACCTTCCCTTGCTTTCTCTCCTTCTCTGAAGATCCTGGTCCTTTCGAACCTTCCTTTCCCTCTCTCTCTTCCTCACTTTCCGATTCCGGGGGAGGACTGATGTCAAACTTCAGCATCACTGAAGCGGACTTGTACATAGTGGCCTCTCTATCCCTTAGCAAATCAAGAGAGTGATACAGATGAAAGAGAAAAGGACTGAGGATGGTGGGTTTAGACTTTCCGGCCAAGGATACCAACTTTTCTACATGATCCCGGATTACCCTCCCCCAACTAACCTTCCGCTCCCTGGATAGTGCCCCGAAGATCGTGTTGGCTATCGTGGTTGTAATCCGGGTTGGCCTTTCCGGATACAGAATCGGGGTTAGGAACTCTAACACTCTCCTATCCCTCTTGCTTGCACATTCCGCGACCGTATACCCGTCCTTAGGATGCGGTGGTTTGGAGAACTTACCCTTCAAGAACTTGTCCGTCCTTGAGGCTCCTCCTTCTCCCTCCTTAGGAAATCCATACGCCTTCCTCCAAAGTTCCGCTGTCCACCGGCTAGGAAGCGCCCTAACAGTCCGGTTCCACTCACTGGACTGATCCTCCATCACCTCCCGGACCATGTCTTCGTCTTTGAGGTTCCATGGGCGCTGCAGCAACCCTAGGCAGCCAATCTGGGTCAGGTCCTCCTCCAAATAAGCGCGCTCCTTGGCATCCTTGGGCACTCCCGGAGTTACAGACTTTAGGTTCACGAAAACCGGATCCTCCGCTTCCTTGGACTTCCCCATCTCTCACTCAGGTAGTCGCTCAAGTCTTCAAGACGGATTATCTCACCACCAAACCCTCAAAACGCAACCAGCGCTCAAAGAACCACGAGGTGCTCACTCAAAACCCTCTTACTTCAAGTCGGCCGTGCGCCCTTCCGCGATACAGGAACCGGAAACTCTGTAGCCCTAAAAGACTCAAACTCCCGCCCTTGCAACACAAAAGAGCTTTCAAAAACACACTCAAGAAACACCAAACTGAATCATCACCAAATGAGAGTGACGACCCCTCCATCAGCCATGACCCCTGGAATCCCAGAACTAGCCGTTTAACTGACAGTTCCGTGATTTCCGGATGTCCCACCGTTAGGGTTTCATCCAATTTCTCTCGGCGGCGCCGCCTTTGCCGGTTAGGGTTTCGATGGCTCCTGGACAACTGGTGGTGGCCTTAGGATGACATCTGGACCCTTCCACGATCCTAGGGCTGAACCCCAGATCCTCAATCCGGTTCCGGATTTTCCGGTTAGGTAAGGGTTTCTACTTCCCTTTCTTAACCTAATTATCCCAATTGGACGTCTCCAATTTCCACCTCTTCCTAATCTTACTAACTTTCCCTATTCTTGATCAAAGAATCGAAAAATTTATCTAAGATTAGCTTCCTTATTCCTAATTCTATACTAAATATTAAAAACCTGTATTCTAGGTTCCCACACACAGTGGTTGCTCACTCCATGCACCGTGCATAGATTCATCAATAGTACCGTCGCGGCAAGCTTGCTAGAAGTAGCCTCATCGTATAATGGGTCCAAGCACTCCTGCATCGCCCGGGCATCGAAGTTTGGATCACGGTCACCTCCGTCAGTGCCTACGGTAGGAGGCACAAACTCACCGCGGCATTCCTCAGGCTCTGCAATATCGGCACCAGACTCTTGCATGTACTCTTCATGAACCGAATCCGCAGTGTCAAAAGCATTCCTCACTTCCTCCTGCATTTCTTCCACAGAAATAGTTCGACCTTCTAGTGGGCCCAAAGCTTGGTTCAAGATGCCTTGAGTATCGACAGTGGCATCGAAGCCGTGAATGCCTCACTCATCCTGTGCAGCTGGGCTCCAAAATTCGTGCTCCCACTCCTCATCAGAGGAGTCTCGTGTGCCCGGGCCTTTCCAAATCCGAGATTGGGGACTACGACCGTGACGAATGAGGTGACTCCGTACGTTCTTCAGTAGCAGTCTCTTACGCCCCTTGTAGTTGTTGCAGGGACAATGCAATTTCGTGACATTGTACTCTCTGGCTCTTTGCAGCTCCCTCACCCATAGGCGCTCATCTCGAAGTCTCTGTCTTTCATTGTCGGACAAGGGAAGCCTGGCAGGAATCATTCTTGTAAACAACTGACAAATGTCTTCTGTAACTCTGTAATGACTTCTTCAGTCACTGCAAAGTCAAAAAAATCAACAGGTAAATGACTTAAATATGTCTACGATTCATAGAGAAAGTGCGACCACCTTGGGCGCGAAGGCAGTACCCATGTTCTTCAAGGTGAACTCCTCATCAATTTTCTTAGGCAAGTACAGAAAATAATAGATAAATAGGCACGTGAACATGACAACACCATTTCCAGAATCACATGTTCAATAGAACTAGAGCAAGGACTTGTATTGCATGTAATCACATTTCACAAGGGCCATCAAGTACAATGCTAATTCCTCTGGAACAAGGTGATGCTCTTTCATTAATGGAAATTTCGTGACATGGCATACAGTCCACTTGGCTTGTATGCAAGTGCGGTCAGCCAAACCACTGCGCACATCCGTCACACTTCCAGATACAGGCTACAGGAGGGAAGGGTCAATTCATGGCTTTAGGGTGGATTGACACCAAGGGCCAGAAACACCCAAGCTTCGAACCGCCTGTCTAGCTCACTACCCTCAAGGGAAGTCGCATTTTCTGTTCTTCCCGTGCCGTCTAATGCTTGTTCAAGTGCTGCAACAGCTGCATCATTGCTTTCTTTAGTTTCGATTGCTGAACTTCGCTTGATATCGGAAATTGGTGCTGGGGACGGGGAACTTTTACTAGTCAACGGACATTCTCGGTTTAGGATGTCCACCTCATTGTCACTTTCAGGTGTCAGCATTCTACTTCTCTTCCTCAAGAATAGTGGAGCAGCTCTTAGCAGTCTTCGCTTTTTCATTTCGTACTAATGATCAAGAGTTGATAATGCAATTCGCGGTTTTAGTCAAATTGAATACCTGGTGGGATTCTCCCAAGAAGACTTCAACAGCAAGATGTACTTCACTCAGTATAAGGGAATCCCAAATTTGATGATGAGCGCTGCCGTACGTGACATTTCGGCTTCCTAAATCACTATGAACACATTTTCCATAAGCAACCCATGTTCAGTGTGACTATGAAATGACTAAGAAATGACTACGAAATGACTATGATATGACTATGAAATGACTATGAAATGACCATGTACGACTATGAAATGAATCCACCTGCTCTCCCTATGAAGGCAGTTACAGAGGACAGTCATTCTATGTGACTACTCATTGACTTCTATTGGGCTGTAGTCGCGTACAAGTTATTTCTGAGTCAGTCATTGTAACTACGTAATAGTAATCTGTGACTATGAAAGCTCCGTCCCACGTAAGGTGGCAAAGATGGGAAAAAAAAATGGGGAACAAAATGGCAATTCTTTAGGGAACGAGTAAGCAACCCCCCCTCCCAAAAAAATGGGTTTAGGGAGAAGAAGCCTTCCCTGCATTATTCAAATGTGGGTGTGAAGAAAGCGGAAATCATCTTGCTGAAGACAAAGTGGCCCAAAAAAATGGGGAAAGGAATGGAAAAAAAAATGGGGAAGCAATGGGGAAAGCTCCTACTCTACAAATGAGTCCTACCTACTAGGAAAGTAGGGTAAAACAGTCCCCAAAAGAAAAGGGATAAAATTATGACTACTAGTCAACCAAACAAGCCGGAAAGACAAAAAAATGGGGAACAAAAAAGATGATGCATCACTATTGTTCTACTGTATGTGTCAAGCATGGAGGAAGCGCATTTCAGAAAAGGATTCTAACTTTTCTTTTCTTTTTTAAATGTGCAATGCCATAGTTCTGGAATACCACAAACTCTTCATAGAAAAGAAGGAAAAACGTGAGTGGATTCAAGATACACATCCCACTTCTGTGGTGGACTCTACTTCTGTAGAAAACTTTATGCACTCCAAAGATAAAAGTGTTCACATATGTTGTACTTTGGCATCGAAGGGGGAAAGTTGTACGTTAGTCACAAAGAAGTTGTCCAGAATGACTTCCACTGTAGAAGTACTGGAAAATGACTTCTCCAAAATTCCTCCTCCTTTGGGATGTCATTGAGAAGGAGGCTTGTACTTCTACCACAGTAAGTCATTTGGCCCCCCCAAAAAGGGAAGGTGTGACCCAGAACCCTAACCAAAAAAAATAAAATTTCATTGAAGGGTTCAACATGCGTCTCTACAGAAAACTATGAAGCGAACACTGACCTCTTCCTGAATTTGGATGCTCCTAATCGATATGGCCTCCTCACATGTTCTTTGACACACCTTAAAATGATTTGGCTATCACAGATGACAGAAGTCAAGCAGAGAATCCGTCTTTAGAGGTACATGAAGGCATGGGTTGAATGGGAGTGCATGCTCTGCAATGAAAACCGTTTCAATGTTAGCAGTTTGTCAATAAATTCTGTCATTGGCGTAGCCGAGAAAATCAAGGTACCAAAGCTTTATTCCACGCTAGAAAGGGGTCACTTAAAGTAACTGCCTGAATGCCCATGAGTGAGTGCAGGAGCGCAATTTTAGAAAATGTAACTACTTCATGACTTCTACACTACTGATTGAAGTCCTTTTATAGTCATTCTCTAGTTGTACCACTAGTAAATGACTTGTAACAATTTTGATGCTCTCCAAAACCGCAACAGCCTACTTCGCTTGGGCTGGGTATAGGGTAGGGCCTGATAGCAGATGGTTTCCAATACCCTTCAGCCTTAAACCCGCACAAGTAGTTGGCTATGGAATCAATGCTTCACATCCTAACATGTTAGCCATGTTTTCAAGCATTTGGGGTTGTAGATAAGTCTTGAACTTGCAATCTCCAGCTACAGGGGATTGTACTCAAGTGAAAATCAGAGGAGATCACCGCTAGCGCACGTTCTCTAATCAGGAAGGTGGACGTCAATTATGACTTGAATCTGGAGTTAATGATGAGCCGCCGCCACTCCCACAATTTTCAGCAAGCGCAGGACGCGCTTAGTGCTGCATTTGCAGTTCTCCCGCCTCTGCCTTGTAGGATAATCGGGCGTTACTGTAGCTAAGCAGAAACACTAATCAGAGAGATCTAAGCAGGATTAGCACCCAGACTATATACAGGTATTGGAGCCCTAATACCGTTACAGGATGGGTATCATCCAGGGGATGAAACCCTAAGATAGTCTCAACACCCCCTCTCAATCAGAGATTGGGATTTTTTTGGTTTCTCCGAGCACTAATCTTGGCAGAAGATCAAGTGATAATTTTGCAGTAATCTCGATCCAGATAACTCTTAGTGAACAATGTCTCGCGTGCAGCATCAACGTGTGAAGTATCTCCGGGAGTGTGTCGAAGACATGTCCTTTGTTGGTTTGGCGAGTTTGATGCTGTGGGTCTTGTGCACGTTCGTGTCGCGGGTGGTTCAATTCTACTCTAAGTTTGTTGAAGTCACGTTGATGAAGCAGTCTTTGGAGCCGGAGGAGTCGCTTGCTGGCGGGAGTCTTGAGGCGGTTTCTTGTGTCGGAGCGCCTGGAGAGAGTCATGTCGAGAACAGGCGGGCCGTGACGCACGAGTTTGAGTCCGTGAGCAGGTTGGCTAGGGTTAAGTACTACGCTGTGAGAAGGGGCCGAACGCCTGGCTTGTACTTTTCCTGGGAGGATTGCTCCCGAGAGGTCTTAGGCTTTAGTGGTGCAGAGTACAAGAGTTTCAGATCGTTGGAATTGGCTGAAGAATACCTATTTCGACCTGTACATCGTTAGGGTTTTGGTAGGGAAGTGGGAGGTTTGTAAGGTCGTCTGCTCAAGTTGTCTAGGCTCTGTAACCCTAGTGAGTCCCTGTACTGGTTAAACTTAATGCGGCCTAATGGCTTTGTAAGAGCATCAGCAGGTTGTGCATTTGTATGAATATACTGGAGTTTAATTTCCCCCTCCAGGACTCTCTCACGGATGAAATGATAGTGTATCTCTATGTGTTTGGATCTGGCGTGAAACACTGGGTTATGGGAAAGTTTCAATGCACCTTGATTATCGTAGTAAATCGTGATGCTGTCGGGATTGTCTTGAGAGCTTGGCACGGCAGGGAGATTTTTGATGCTTCTGCCGTCTGAAGAAGCTGAATGTCCAAGTGCCGCAGGTGACTTCGATGGTTCAGTTGTCGCAGGTGACTTCGAGAATAAATTCGATGCAGGCAGGATTTGTTCGGGTGCAGAGATCGATTGGGGTTGTAGTTCGCGGATTAAGCGATGAAGCCACACCGCTTCTTGTGCGCCGTCGCTGAGGGCGCGGTATTCAGATTCGGTGGAGGAGCGCGATACCGTCAGTTGGCGTTTGCTCTGCCAGGTGATGGGTCCGCCTGCAAAGGTAAAAATATAAGCGCCCATCGATCTCCTGGTCTCTGGGCAAGAACCCCAGTCTGCATCAATGTAGCCAGTGATGGCTATCGGTTGTCCAGCCTTGTATAGAATCCCGTAGTCGAGTGTGCCTTGCAGATATCGAAGTAGATGTTTAGCTGCTTCGAGGTGTGCCACTTGAGGTAGAGCCATGTAGCTGCTGAGTCTACTTACTGCGTAAGCTATGTCGGGTCGTGTGACTGTAAGAAAAATAAGTTTTCCTATCAGGCGGCAGTAATGGTGATGGTCTGTTGAGGGTGATTGCATATCTGAGGTGAAGATTTGTCCATCAGGGAGGGGTGTTGGGGCAGTTTTACAATCTGAGAGTCCAAATTCTTCTAAGATGGATTTCGCATAGTCCCTCTGATGGAGAAAAATGCCCAATACAACCTGTTCGAAGGTAATCCCCAAATATCGTTTGATACGGCCCAGGTCCTTCATTTCGAATTCTGTGCGAAGGAAAGTCTTGAGCCAGGATATCATCATGTTTGAGCTACCTGTTATGAACAAATCGTCCACATATAATAACAGGATAATAGTTTCTCCATCTTGGTGCATATAGTACATATTTCCATCTGCTGCGCTTCGCTTGAGGCCAATTCTTCTGAGAGCTGCGTCGATTCTGTCGTACCAGGTACGTGGACTTTGCTTTAAGCCATAAATTGATCTGTTGAGTCGGCAGACCATTTTTTCTTGACCTCGGGCACGGAAACCAGGTGGTTGGTACATGTAGACTCTTTCTTTGAGGAGTCCATTCAGAAATGCAGTCCTTACGTCCATGTGATGTATGTCTCATCGTTTGGTGGCTGCTAAGGCTATAGCTGTTCGTAGAGTAGCCCACTTGATAACTGGTGCAAAGGTCTTTGTAAAATCAATGCCTTCTTTCTGTTCAAAGCCTCTAGCTACTAATCTGGCCTTCTTTGTGGGAGGTTCTCCATTGATTCCAGGTTTAAGCTTGAATACCCATTTACAAGTGATAGCTCGGTGCCCTGCAGGTAAGGGTTCTAGATCCCAGGTAAGGTTTTTCCAGATTGAGTTCATTTCTTCTTGCATAGCCTGTCTCCAGCCTGGATCGTGTTTAGCTTGTTTGAAGGTAATGTTGTCCTGATCAGGTTCTAATGGGATGGGTTTTGGTTTAGGAGTGGGATTTGTGATCAACATGCAGACGTTAAAGTCATCTGTGGAAAGGCAGAGTTCATAGTCATCAAGTTTGATGTTCTGGCGCCGTGGACATTGGGAGCGTCGGAGGAGGGGTGCTGTTTCTGTAGGTTCTGTTTCTGTAGGAACAGGGGGCGGGAAGGAGGCAGATGGGTGGGAAATGGGAGACGAAGTGGAGGAAGAGAGAGTAGGCTGGGATGAGAGCGGTGGAGATGAAGGTAAGACAGGAGAGGAGGGTTGAAGACTGGATGATGTCTCATGACAGGGTAAGTCTGAATTAAGAGGGAGAGTGGCGGGGGAGGATGATGAAGGCTGAGATGTCTGTGGAGTGGGTGGGGTGGGAGAGATGGGTGTGAGTAGTCTAGCTGTGGGATTCAGGTCATGTATGGGTTCAGTGTTTTCTATGTAGGGTAGATCAAAGCTAGTTTCATCAAACCTGACATCTCGACTGATAATTATTTTTCTAGATGGTAGGTGATAGCATCTGTAAGCTTTGCTATTCTCATCATAGCCTAGCAGAAGTGTTGGTAGGGCTTTGGGGTCAAGTTTCTTGCGTTTGGTATCTGGTATGTGACAATAAGCCACACAGCCTATCACGCGTAGGTGTCCTAGGTGTGGTTTTATGTCTGTAAAGGCTTCCTCAGGGGTTTTGAGTTTTAGGGCTTTGGTGGGGCACCTATTTTGTATGTAGTTAACTGTCTTGGCAATTTCTTCCCAGAGAGGTTTGGGGATCCTAGTTCCTGTGACTACACTTCTAATGGCTTCTAGGATGGTACGGTTTTTTCTTTCAGCTACTCCGTTCTGGTGTGGGGTATAGCTAGCTGTGAGTTGACGAGCAATCCCATGGGTATTGCAGTAGGAGATAAACTCTGTGGAAATGTATTCACCACCTCTGTCGGTTCTGAGGGTGCCTATCTTCTGAGATGGGGTTTCTACTAACATTCGAAACTGTCTGAAGTAGTGTAGGGTCTGCGACTTGTCCGCTAAAAAATATAGCCAAGTTTTACGGGTAAAATCGTCAATGAATGTTAAAATGTACCAATTGCCAGTTTTGGAGGGAACTGGTAACGGACCACAGAGGTCACTGTGGACTAGCTGCAGTTTTCTAACAGAGTGAGTTGTCCTGTTTCTAGGGATCCTATCTCGCGGTAATTTTCCGATCATACAGGATGGGCATAAGTGTTTAAGCAACGGAATGAGTGGTAAGCCAGCAACAAGATGTTTTGAGGTCATGTGGTACATACTTTGGAAATTGACGTGGCCGATTCTCCGATGCCACAGTTCGATCTCCACCTTCGAGAGTCGAGGTTGTGGAGAGCAGGTGGCGTTGATGTTTGGTTCTGATTCCGTCGTTGCAGTGGTGTTGGTGGCGCTTGATGAAGAGGCGCTGACTGCCTGTGGTGATGCTGAACTGGGTGGGTGCTGCGCCGCATGTATCGTGGAGTTGTGGTGATGGGAGCCGAAGTGATCGAGAACTCTATACAGGTTGTTCCTTGGGTCCCGTATGCATCTCATGAAAATTTTGTTTGAGAGGTTGCTCTCATAGATGGTGCAGTGTTTTGTTTCAAATATGACTCTGTACCCTGCATCTGTAAGTTTGCCTACTGAGAACAAGTTTGTTCTGACTCCAGGGACGTACAAAATGTGATGTATTTCCTTGGTGACACCAGAAACGTTGGTGTTTCGTACAGTTCCTTGGCTAGCTACGGCCATTTTGTGTCCGCCTGCTGTGCTAATGTAAGGTACTCTAGAGGGAGTGATATTGCTAAGCAGATTTATGTTGCCTGTAACATGAGATGAGGCTCCAGAGTCCAGAAACCATTCTTCCTCAGTGATGTCGGTGACTACGCATGCATTGACAACTTCTTCGTCGTCTTGTTTGTCGTGAAAGGCGTCCATGCAGGCTTGTACATGTGGCGAGGCAGGATCGGAATCTGCATCAGAGTGGGAGTCGTCGTTAATCTCCGCGAGATGAACCTCCTGTTGAGTGCTGGGGCGTTGCATGCGACTGAGCTGTAGTTGCATCGCCTTGATCCGCTCTTCGAGGGTGATCCTTGCGCAATCCCGTGCAAAGTGCCCTTCTTTGCCACATTTGTGGCAATACACTGGAGCCTTGGATGTGTCTGTTTGTTTCTGCTTGCCGTTGTTGCGGTCGTTGTGCGGTGTGGCGTTGGTGCGATTGGGACGTCCTCGAGAGCTCTGGTGTTGAGGTCGAGAGGTTCTGCTGGTTTTAACTAGATTAACTTCGCTTGTCTCGTCTCTCTGTCTCTCAAGGTCTCTGCTAAGTTCTTCCTGGAGTAGCAAACCCTCAAGTTCCATGAACGAAGGTAATCTCTCTCTGCCTTTTTGGATTTGCCGAAACGTCGACCAGCTTCTCGGTAAGCTATTTAGTGTCTGAGCTACGAGGTCCTCGTCTGGAATTTGCACTCCTAAACCAACTAACTGGGTAACCAGTAGGTTTATCTCCTGGAGATGATCTCCGACTGGTTTGCCTTCTGCTAGTCTAATGGAGTAGAATCGCTCCTTGAGCGATAACTGATGGGAGGAGTTTCTAATGTCACACATGGTTCTGAGGCGTATCCAGATGTCATAAGGCTCGGTGAGATGTATTATGCTCAGGATGATCGAATCGCGTACTAATGATATGAGGATCCGACTAGTCCGGGCTCGGAGCTCTGAATTACGTGCTGTGGTATCTGGATTTGGTGCAGGGACGGACTGAGAGGTGGACCCTGATTTTGACGAGCTACCGGTATCGATCGATGTCTGATCGCTCACTGGGTCAGGTTCGATGAACTTTAACAGGCCCTCATGCTTTAGTATCATCTTGACTTTATAGCACCAGATGATGTAGTTCGAGGGTCCTACTAGTTTCATTGACTCTGGGAGATCCTTGACGCTGGGATCCATCGCTATTGAGATAGTACGTGATTGATCGATCTACTGTATTTTTGACGGGGTTGACAGGGTCCGATCCGAAGAGCGGCGGCGCCGCTTAGGTTTCGGAGATAACTCCGGACGTCTGTAAGCTCTAATCCTCAGGAATGCAGCTGATCGACACAACAGTCTTATGACGCGCTATTCGTAAGTGTTCTCTACCAACTTGCGAAGGAAGCTATAGGGTAAGGACGATCGACACGACGATCTAAGACAAACTTTCGAAAGTGTGCTCTGCCAGCTTCCAACGAGAGAAACGATGAGTGGCGAGAATCGCGTTAGCTAGGTACGTAAGCGTGCTATGACAGCTTTCGACAACCTAGCTCTGATACCATGTAGGATAATCGGGCGTTACTGTAGCTAAGCAGAAACACTAATCAGAGAGATCTAAGCAGGATTAGTACCCAGACTATATACAGGTATTGGAGCCCTAATACCGTTACAGGATGGGTATCATCCAGGGGATGAAACCCTAAGATAGTCTCAACATGCCTTACTTCCTTACGCGACCGAAGCTGGTGAGGTTCGCGACTTCAGCAGCCGGCGCTCTCTTCCCGCGGAGCTTGCTTGGTGGCGATCGATCCTAAGCCACCGCGACTGAGTGGAGAGGCGGAGCGATCGTGCACCACCTTCATCACTTGGAGAAGCTGAGCGATCGGGCTTCACTTTCAGCGTGTGCCGACGTGTAGCGACCGTGCACCCAACGAGCGGTTCCATGACTGGCATCTGAGTTCAGAATTGCTCATTGAGAGAAGAGTGAGGCATCGAGGGAGAGGACTTACAGTACGGTACGATGGATGCGCCCCCGGACAGTCCCCTGCCAGAGAAGTCACAGTACGAGCTCATGCGCGATGCAAACGTCGTGAGGGTGCGGCTAGTCGTCGCTCCAGCCGAGGCAACAAGAGCCGAGTTGTGAGTCTCCACCACCCTCTCTCAATTGCATTTCCTTTCTTGGACGTTGGTACAATGTGCATCCAGAACCATATTGTAATTGCCGTTGTGAATGTAGAAATTGCGCTCCCCCCGGCTTTCAGGTAGATGTCAGCTTTCGTGGAGTTCAGAGGCCTTCACGGACTCTGTTCCGAGGATGTAGATGCAATAAATTACCGTGTCTATGTTCATTTGCTCATGCACGCTTTCCAAGGCACCGAGATGGCACATTACTAGGGTTTCAGAGACCCATTCCTGTGGTCGAGGCATTCCTTCCCCCGAAAGTGAAGATGTTGTTGTTCACGAGACAACTGGAAGTCACTTTATATGTCTTTCAACTTCTAGGTGACTCGTTAAAAGTTGAACATAAGTCACGTAGAAATCACGTAGAAGTCCGACTGAAGACGCGACCACCTTGGGCGCGGGTCGACCAACGTGGCGGCCACGTAGGAGCCGTCGTTGTCGTTGGGCTCTCTTGTAAGCTCACATTCAGTTTGAGAAACAAACCCTTGCCTCAGTCTGCCTCAGGGTTTTCTTGTCGGACTTATTTTTGGGTTTTAGTGTCGTGTTGGACGTCTGACGTCGCGTGTCGCAGGTGACAACATGTCGCTACCCCGTCGCAGCTCGTCGAGTAAGGTAAAAAAAAATTACCCTATAGTAAATGGATTTGGCATACGTGGCAGGCTTTGGACAATGACGTGGAAAGGGTTTAAGGCGCCTGCGGGTGAAGAGAGGGCGACCGCGAGTACCAAATGCAGGGCGACTGCGGCTTTAGGGCGACCTCGGGTGCGGGTTCTCGTGCGCGACCTCGGGTGTGGGTTCCAGTGGGCGACCGCGGGTCCTAGAGGACTGCGAACTCGGGTGAGGGGCGACTGCGGGTTTAGGGTGGCAATGAGATTTCTACTTCATGCACCAAGACTTAGGGGAAAAAACATTTTTTTTAACACATGCAACCTTAGGATCTTATATTCTTATAGTAATCTTGTTTGAAAAGATATAGAAAAACTTTCAGAATTTTCCACCATACAGATTGCAACATATTTCCATTTCAAGTTACAAATTTTTTTTTTAACAATGCTAAAATACTGGAAGCTACACTTCACAAGGTTACACTTGTATGAAAAAAAAGTTCAAATTGCTTGATACACTTTGAATTCATCCTTGAAGGCAAGTTGGCTACGTGCTCAAGAAATTTCAAATCATTTAGAATTGTCAATTGTACAACGTATAAAAGATTATAATAACTAGAAAGAAGTAGAAAAGAGCTAAAATACCAAATTGTGAACAATTGATTCATAGAATTGGAAAATGCCAATCCCAATGGTTAAAATATTATAATAAACAATCTACACCTACTATTTATTTATTATTCCAAATGTAAAAAACTAAATTTAATAAAGGATCAAGAACTGCTTCTTTTGTAGTGTAGAGATTCTATAACTAGTCACAAAATACTCCTACTAAAACTCGACATAACTTTTGACTCATTGATCAAAATCAAATGATTCAAAGCTTTGCACTTAGGTAGAAATCTAATAAACCAATATCAATGTTTTACTTCTTATAAAAATTATTTTTAAAGAATTTTTTGTTTCTACCCGACTACCCGTACTATCCAGTATCCACCAATTAAATGAATTAAAGAAGTGACATATTATGCCATAACTTTTAAAACATGTTGTCAAAAGCTATGAACATTGTTGGGCCTCAAAGCTACTCATTGGACACATATTGTTTGAAAATTTCGAAAGAATATAATAAAATCTCCATTCATAGTGAATAGCCCAAAATTGCCAGGTTGCTAAAAAATGGTGTTTGAGTGGGTAGAGATTAATTGGCCCTATCTATTAATCTACTCTTGATTTAAAAGATCCCAAATGATTCTCAAGGATTTACACTTAGGTACTTCTAAACCCTGTTCAAAACCATTGGAAGTGCTACAAAATCATAATGAGTTCCCTACTACATAATTCTGAACAATGAAGGATGAGAATTTTGTAACTCATTTCTTCTTCTCCAATTCAAAAACGGATGTCTAAGGACTTTACATTAATGAAATACAAATCAGTAGTACTCAAAATCAAAATAGTGATAATAAACTCATAACTTATGTATTATCATTATACTTCAAAGAGTCTACAAAAAAAGATTTGTCTGCGTTGCTATTTTGAAATTGCCTACTACCATCAACTAATTACTTTCAAATACAAATAATAATATGGATTTATGTGAGTCTCGCTATAACATGTATAATTATCTAATGAAGCACTACAAAATGCTCACACATAAGGTACTAGCCTATAAACTTCTACTTCTAATCTTCAATACAAAACATTTGTTGAAGATCTTTATAATACTTTTTTTTTCTCAAGACTGTTGCTTGCACATTTAATCACTTGGTAAAAAATCCGAATCACCCTCAACTTCATCAACATTAGGGTCTGTTTCTCCATTTGACTCGCCACTGCCTCTATTGCCATCCGAGCTTTCATTCTCGTCATCCTCTCTCAATATTGGCTCAGCTTGTATTTCACGTTCTACCTCTGAGTGCAAATTTCGCACCTGAACATCTATACCTCCTACATTTTCAACTCGTACTAACCGTTTTGTAGGCCTTGTTGCATCTGTAGTGCCATCAATAATAGATAAAGGAGGCCGACCTCCAGTACTTGATTGCCCAACTCTTTGCGTAGAGCCCTCCACCGCCATGTTATATTTGTGAACAACATGGTTAGCACGTTTTGGATTCCCTTGTGTCCTTTCATCAACCCTTCTAATACGCCGTCGTTTCCCTCCGGTATTGCGTGTATGCGCTTCCAATGATGATTGTCCGGGGAATGACATTGATGTCACTTGGGTAGGTTGTGGAGCAGATTGTGGTACTACTTCCGTAGTGGATGGTATTGGAGGCACCCTTCTGGAAGGACTTGGAACCGACCTTCTCACTGTAGCTGGAGTTGAGTTCCTGCGAGGATTGCGATATATGACACTGTTCAATGGCGCATCTGAATCATATTCCAAAGCTGTTGTAGTTTGGGTGGTTGATGGATTCATCGTTTTGGAAATTGGAATCCCCGTGACATCTCCCTGCTGGACGGGAGCTTCTTCTTCTTCTTGTTCACTTCCCACGCTAGCTTGTCCAACATTCAAAGGATTCCTTGAATCACTCAAAGGAATACGTGTTGGTACTGGAGATCTCTCTTGAGAATGTGATGGTGGCATTGGATGAGCCACGTTTTCGTTGTTATCAACAGGAATTTCCCCCACATTTGATGGTGCATTTGGTGACCACACTCCATTCCACACATGGGCACGGTCAGCCTCTGGAGAACGAAAAAGTTCTTCATCAATGGAATTGTTCCGATCATCGCCACCCGCATATGTTTCTCGAGTAGGGTATTCAGGCGAACTCGGTCGTGGGGGGATCATTGCATTCCAAGGATTATTACGCAAGCGATCCTCTTCTTCTCTACGGATTACATTGGCTTCATAATAATCAAAACCAATCTCTTCATCTGATGCAGAATGCAAGGGCTCGTCGTCCTCTTCCTCACTATCTCCTCCATCAAGATACTTCTCATAAAAGAGGGCAGGGTTGTGTCCACGTTTTTCACGTTCCAATTTACTGTTGGTGTAGATATAGACCAAATCTTCTGCCTTGGATGTGGTTAGGCGGTTCCGCACTTTGCTGTGCACAAACGAATACATGCTCCAATTCCTTTCGCATGAAGATGTTGAGCACGTCAAGCCTAGAATTCTCTTTGCAATCTTCGGAAGAGCATTACCACCTACTCGATTCCACCATTGATGAGGCAATAAGTTGCATTGAGTAATATCAGGAGCCTCTTCTAAAGGGTCGAATGGACCTGTCTTTTCTTCAAATTGCGTCAACTCTTGCATTGCCTCCACCACTGACACTCCTAATGTAGGGGCCAATTTTCGAATGACTCGATTTAAAGCTCGCTTGGCACTGCCATCATCTTGAATGTCTGCTACATCCACCAAAAATGGATTTAATAGGGCACCAGCATAGTGGAGGTCTGTTAGCATTAACTTCCAACGAGCATCAAACTTCTTCTCGTAGCGTGTTGCAACGTCCGGTGTCAAAAGAAAAGGAGGCTCCCTAAGAGAATATACATGTTTTTTCAAGTCTTTCATGATTATCCAAGCTTTTGGCATTGCTGGGATTTTTCCATCGAAGTGCCGTAGAGCAATGAGCACGGGCTCTACCATGTGCAAGAAATTCTCGCATCTTATCCAAAATCCTTCCGAATGAATGTTCAGTCGAACATCTTTTGCTCTACGCATCATCATACGTCCATTTTGTCTGACATTCAAACTGAACTCGAATGCCATATACCCCTCGTCTGCGATCACCATGTGCAAAGCTTGCTTGCATTCCACTAATCGGTCTATCATGAGAAAATTGGTAGCGAAGCGTGTTGCTCCTGGAAGTCTCAATACCTTCTTCGGTGACCATTTCCGAAAAAGAGCTAGTGTGAAGTGGTATTTTCGAACGAACTTTACCATTTCCCTACAGTCCTTGACCAAATCCTTCACTCTTTGATCCTTTCCCCAATCCTCCAAAAGTAAATCTAGAATGTGAGCTGCACATCCTTGTTTATACATGTGAGGGTACTTCTCTTCCAAGCTTGTCATAGCTCCCGTCATTACTGGGGCATTATCTGTGCACATTTGGACAATGTTGGCTGGACCGACCTCTTCTATGTATTTTGTCAACATCTCAACCGTATACCTTAGGTCCTTTTTATGCCCCGTACTGTCCACTGATCCCAAAAAAGTATCCCCGGCTGGACAAACAAGCATCATATTCATCAATGGACGTCTATTGGTATCTGACCATCCATCTGTACAAATAGTTGCACCATATTGGGCAATAGAATGTTTTGTCCGCTCAGTGACTACTTTCTTCACCGCTGCCTTCTTCACATCAATCATTTTTGTGCGGATTGCGTTCATTGCGGGTGGGTGATACAAGAATCCAGCCGCTGCAGTTTCTTTCACAGCCTTGATGAAGGCAGGGTGTCGCACAACGTTGAACGCAATGTTAGCCTCGTAAAAGAAAGAGGACCACACCCTATCCAACTTCTGCCTGAGGCCCACTTGTAATGATTCATCCATACTTCTTTGACGAGAAGTTGAAGGGCCACTCCTTGTTCTCTCGACCATAGCTGGAGTAGAATCCACTGAGTCAGGGCCGATAGTCTGACTTTCGTTCAAGCCAATAGGATCCTCACGGCCTCCCACTTCTATGTGCTCTAGTTCTTGAATGATGGATTCACCCTCAACATTGCTTGGGGCACCAACTAATGGTGCCTCATACATTTCTTCAAAGCTCATGGCTTTAGGAACCGCCCCACCACATGTTAAAAACTTGTTCTTCACAGTCCTAGGGATTTTAGGACAACGCTCTGATGTTGTCGATCCGCCATATCCAAAGTGACTAAATGCCCTCTTCCGTACAAATACTTTGCTCCATCCACAAAATACACATTTCCGAGGATAATTCGAATTATCGTCAGGTGTACATGGTATGAGCCAAGGATCCCAATCTTTTGTGGCCCTCCGTGTATCGCTTGCTCCCTGCCCCCCACCAGGGCCAACCATAGTGAAAATCTAAAAGTGATCTTGGCGCCACAACACTGGATCAATAAAGTAAATAGTGTAAAAGATGTAATGACAAAGCTACCCACTTTGAGTGATTTTAAAAACCTCTCAAAGCAAGGTAGTTGTCCTCTGTTGAATCCAAACATCCGCAGGAAGCTTCTTTCGAAGGTTCAAGTCAAGAGTCTAATCACCAGAGCAAGATGAGAAACTATTGCTTCCCCCAACATATATAGTGCCTCATTCCATTTACCCGCGGTCGCCCCACACGAGACTGCGGGTGAAGGGGCAAACTCTAGAATTTGGAGGGGCGACCGCGGCTAATTTAGCGACCGCGGGTCCACTGGTGAGGCGACCGCGCGTTTAGGGGGGCGACAGCGGGTACAAAGGGAAGGCGACCTCGGGTCTGGAGGGCGACCGCGGGTCCGCAAGCATGGCGAACGCGGGTCCAGAGGTAGGGCGACCGCGCATGCCAAATCCGAGTTGGAGGGTTTCCAGGGTTTCCGCGTTAGGCCCTTGGACCTGTTTGGAATTTTTGCTAAAGTCAACAAAAAGACTACTTCATTATGAGCTTCATCAATTTCTTGAGAAATGTAATTGTACAAATTCAAATTAGACATACTAGACATCAATTAGAAAAATCCAACACATCATCATCACTTTTGGATTGAAAGATTATAATGTTTGCTCATGAGGGTGTAAAAATTGTAAAAGTGAGTTCAAGTCTTCTAATCATCTTTTCCCAAGTCAAATCTTAAAAAATTTTGAGGAAAAAAAATTAACTAGAATAACCTAAACTGTATAACCCAATCAATTTTTGGCTCAATAAAATGTATTGGACTATTCTTTCAAATGAATTTCGAATGTAATTTTATATCCAAGATCTAGGATATGCAAGTATCATTTCGATGGATACCCTAGTTGAATATCTTAGATAGAAAAATTATAGTCTATTATTTTCAATATAAGCTTAAAGCATACTTCAAAAACTTTCTCCCAAAATGTAGTCTAGTAAAAATAGCAACTTGGTTAGGTTTTATTTAACTTCAAGATTTTGGAAACTCCAAATTAGTGTACCCTTGTCTTATAGGGGTTAACCATACATGACCAAGACTTTTTTTAATCTTCTTGGAATTTGTTCTAAATTGAAGGAAAAATGAACATTTTTATAAGTTATCAACCTCTTGTTCAATGTTACAATAACAATTCAAACAAGATATGTTAAACATTACTTAGAAAAATAAAACACAACAATATCACTTATTGATTGAAAGATTATAATGTTTTATTGTGGAGGTGTTAAAATTCCAAAAGCCTGTCAAACTCTTTGAATCTTCTTTTTACTTGAGAAATCTAAGAATTTAGTCTCCAAAATTTTGGGGTTAAAGTGCCTAACATGCCTAACATCAATCAATTCCAAAATTCTCAAAATACACTCTACAATTTATTTAAACGAATTTCCAACAATCTCATACAAAACAAATTATTTCTTATTTCATTAAGGGTCAATCCAGCTACAGAAGTGATAGATTTGTTACGACTTCTTCAAATTTGAGGATAAAGTTCAAGTGATGTATTGTTTTAAATATTTAATAATTGGATATTTAAACACATGTGTCTCATTTAATACTTGCTTAGAACTATTTAAGAATATAAATGAATTTACTATCTTCTAGTCTATTTTGTATTATTAAATTGATCTATAATTCATCACTGTACAAAAAACAATTGTCCTATACAAACACTTTGGAGATAGAAACAATTATTACACTATTGTATCATGTACAATACAATTTTTTCTTTGGTACATTGGTCATCAATGACATCAAATCAACAAGCAACTATATGTGTTCTCCATTATTGGAATTCTTCTCCAATTTTGAAATTGACATTCAATTTCTTTACAATTTAGAGTCACCTTTTCCTAAAAGGCTCCACATTCATTATTTGGCTTTTCTTTTTTTATTGATAATGAATGAATGAATGAATTTTTTAATAGATGAGATGTAAATGAAATTTCATAATACAATTGTTACATGGACACGTTATCGAGGTACTACTAATCATAAGCAATTTTATCTTTTTTATTTGGAGAACCTCTACATGTAGTCATCTACTATCTATTTCCATGTACAAATTTTACATTTGTAGATTTTATTATTCTAACAAAATTTGGATTTTCAAATAAGCTAACATAATTTGTTTTTTTTTCCAAAAATATTGTGTATTTCACGCTCATTCAATAGAGCCCCACATTTCCACAAAGGTACCTATAGAAACTAGAAAGTGAAGAAAGCAATGACACATTTACAAAGAATGTTCAATGAAAAATCACAATCTATCATTTCTAATATCAAAATTTTTTATGCTTCAAGTGAATTTGGAAAAATAAATATTTGAAAATTCTAAATTCTAAAAAAAGCAATATTATAAGGTTAGATTATTCCTCCAATTTTTTGAAACACCACATTTTTTTAGCTTTGGCATTCATTGCTTCAAAAATATTTGATTAGCTCCCAAGGGGGTAAAAAAATCCTTGAATTCCTAATGAAATCTTTTGTTCAACATCTACAAAGATTTAAAAACTATAATGAGTAGTAAACAAATCGATATAATTTATCCATTTTTTGGAAGATATAACCAAATAAATTTAAAGCACACATGTTACAGAGAACTTCGGAAAAACAATATCACTTATGGATTAAAAAATTATAATATTTGATTTTATAAAAGTAGCAAAAACAATTTGAAGGGTTCTAATTCTCTTTTCAAATGTGAAATCTCAAATCTCAAATTGGTTGCCAAAATAAATGCAGTGTAGAGGCCCTACATACATCATTCTAATCTATTTTTGTTTCTTAGGAATGTATTCTTCTGTATTCTCAAATCGATTTCTAATAGGATTTTTCCTACACGATGTATTGTATGTCTGTATTTTATTGATAACTCATGTCCAATAGCTCTAAACATTGTAAAAGACCATGATTGCAGTGGACCCCCTTGTAAGGTATCTTGAATAGAAAAATCATAATCAATCTTTTCCAAATTTATTTAATTGAAGCTAAAAGTTGACTTCAAAAAGAAATTTTCTGAAATATAATGTATTGAAAATAGCAACTTCGTTAGGTTTTGTTCAACTTCAAAGTTTGACAAACATTGGATTTTTGTAGCTTGGACATTTCATATTCAAGAAGTATTAGAAACTTTTAAATGTCCTATTTTTTATTCTACAAGGGCCTCTATACCCTTTGTGGCCATGTAGTCTGTATATGATGAATATAATAGTAATCAATTGAAAAACAAATGATTCATGCTATTCAATGCAAAGTCAATCAATTAGAATGATAGTCTGTATTTTATAAGTAACAATATATCACATTTCATATTTTTCATTAATATTTTAGCATTTATAAGGTTAAATATAAGTTGATCAAAAAAATCCAACGTTCATCCTATTATAAAGGCATTCAAAGATTGTTACATTACACAGGAAAAAAAGTCTTCCTGACCTTGCATTTCTAACACTCAATGCTTGGTGAAAAACCCAATCAATCTAAGTATCTAACTAAATCAAAGTTTAAAAAAAATCATATCATATGATTTTATTTCATTTAATTCCTATGGCCTTCAATCAAAAATTTTGAATATGTGATTATTAATTGTAATTCATTTGCAAGGCTACATATTGTATGTAAGGACTAAGGAACATCCACACTATCACCTTTTGTATTAACCCCTAAAGGACTAAAGTCCCCTCGGGGGACCCTTGGAATTTTGGGCAGGCTTTTGTGACTTGATTTTTGCTATGATTTTCTTAAACTTCTTTTGAAGATAGGAAATCAGATTAGCTTTCTAAAAATATAATCTTTATTTCAATTGGTGCTTCGAAGCAAAACTTATGCCATTCCAAGTCCAAACAACAGTTCACTAAGCCCAAAAAAAACACAATAAACATTGTTTTTAATTTTTAATTTTTTCTCTCTAAGATTATATTGTTTTTCTACATTTGAAGCTTTGGTTGATTTAATTTGGACTAATAATGAGAAATTTATGGTCTTGTGGACAATCTTGTATTTCGGGCAATCTAAGCACCTTCTTCACAAAATAACTTATAGAATGTATTTTTGAATACAATTTCCCAAATTTTCCTAATTTTAATTTTTGATTCAGTTCACGATGTTTGCAAGAACAAGCTCACCGTTGAGATCATAGTTTTCCAATTACATCTTAAAGTTATTAAGCACTTATTGTTTTATTCAATCTTGGACCTACTTTTGCTTCACAATTTTTTAATGAATAAAAATCAAGTATTTTTTCTTTTTAAAAAATTTCCCTAATCCTCAACTCAAATGTTCAATATAAAAAATTTCAACTTCACACTCCATATTGCAAAAAAATTGTACAAATGGCAATCAAAGTCATCTGAAATTGTAAGTAGAGTTCAAAAAAACTTATTTGGACAATTTTGAATGCTAATATCTTCCAATTTGTGCAGTCAAACTTCATGAACTTTTTACCACATGATCTCAGACAAGTAATTTACAAGATCCTATAGTTAGATTCTAATTTTTTTTTAAATTGTTTTCTTGGGAGGAAGTAGCAAACATGGCAATTTTGAGTGGTTTCAAGCCACTAAATGCCTCAGTCCTTTGGGGGTTAATAGACATCCCATTCAAGAACAATAATAGGATCATTGACATGTCAATGAATACTGTGAGAGTGTCACATATAACCAAACTTTGAAGAGATGGATGTTTACATTTGTTAAATTCATTTTTTCTATGTAATAAGACCATCACATTAAAATTTACAAACAAATCACCATGTGATGTGCAAAAAGTGATTGTATTAGAGAAAAAACTTTGATACGGAAATTAATATGGAATTATCCCAATATACAAATGTTAACACATGTATTCCAAAGCATTCTTGGAGATGCAATTCTAAGCCAATGTTGTGCATAGCAATAATTCCTATCTCCTACATATCCATGCAATGAATTTTTGAAAATTGCTCACCAATTACTTGCAATCAATTATGCCTTTAGCAAATTTGAAAACTAGGAGTTAAACAATTCATCACAACATCAACAATGTATAAACCGAAAGGTATCAAATATAGACATATGTAATTACAAAAATACGTTGTGGTTCTCAAAATGCTCAAAAACTACCATGTCACTCAACATTTTTTTTGCCCTTTTCTTCTCTCTTCTGCCTCTTAGCTAATATTTGGGACCAAGCCACCTTCTGTTCACTCTTGAGCTTGGATAGAATGTCATGTTTGCACCACTCTCCACGTAACCAAGCTGTCTTAGTTGCTTTCTGCATCTCCAGGACTGTCTTTTGCTTATCCACTGTCTCTTGCAACTCATTTTCCACCTTAAGAGAAGCAGCTAATTTCTTCTTCAATTCCTCTACTTCCAAGGGGGTCATCTCATGTTGTGTACAAAAGTCTCCCCAACCGTACATGTCAACAACACAGTCAAGTGGGGCTTTGTCCGTGATCTCACAAAGGTGTGTCATCCTCAATTGTGCCTCTTCAAGACCTCTTTTCTCACGGTCACAATTATCATGTTCTTTCTGGGAGTCCTCCATGGCTTTTGCAAGTCTTTCCTTTGTAATTGGGTTATCGACTCTAGAACTAGAAGCTCCATCTTGAGAACCATAGAAGCTAAGATAAAACGCTTCCAAGTTCTTCATCTCCTCATGTTGCTTTGACAATTGGATTCGAGCAGTTTCAATTTGGGCTAGAAGGGTTGGAACTCCATCATCCAAATCTTCCATAGCCTCGTCCTGTAGAGTCTTTAACTCTTTCTGCTTCTCTTCCAAGTCTTGAAGAAGTAGCTCGAGATGATCTTTGTGAATCTCTTTCAGGTCTTCATAATCTACATCTTCAAGCTTTTCTTCAATGCCCGACATTTGTTCCACATCAAGCTTTTCTTCAATGCCCGACATTTGTTCCACATCAAGCAATGGCATTTGAAGAGGCGCCACCACTTCTTCTAATTTTGTAGGTGGCTCTTCCATCTTGGCCATATCCAATAATTCATTCAATGGTTCATTCTCTTCATCCGAACTCGCGTGATGTGACCACTGATACTCATCATTAGGCACTACATTCTTGATGAAAAGATTTTTTCCTAGCCCTGCTCTTGGATTGGGGGAGGGACCCGCTCTAGGAATGTCTTTGGTTGTTGGAATGGTGGCCATCTTCAATCCCTTGATGGTCCTCCAATCCACCGTTCTTCCGAGGATGACCTCCGCATACACCATCTCACACAGGTACAATTGAACTTCATTTCTCGGCACGGTCTGTGTGTTGTGCAAGTACCGATAAACTTCAATACATCGTTGCACAAATGTGTCATGAGTGCATGAATGAAGATTTGCCACATTCGATTGCACATGAATCTTGTGCCGATAATGATGGAAAAGCTTGTCGATGTGGCACCATTGAATGAATCCCTTACAAGTGGTCGCGGTCCAATCACCTTGAATTCTATCCCAACCTGGATAAGCCATCGCATTAGGATCAAGAAGGATGTGGCGTTGCCTTCTTTGTTTTTTTCCTTTGGCCTTCACCTTCTTCTTCTTGGCATCCATTGAATTGTAATCTTCAATGGGTATTTAAAAATACCTCAATGTATGACGGGTTGCACGAGACACTACCTTAGAGCACAAAGTGGAGAGGAATTAACCCCTGAAAACTGAACCAGTTGTTGAACACGCAGTCAGCCACTTCGCGGTGGGTAACAGACAGTGCACAAAGCAAAAATGGCGAATGCGGGTGGGGGCGACTGCTTATGCACCCGAAGTCGCACAGGGGCGAGTGCGGGTACAGGGAGAGGCGACCTCGGGTAGGGGGCGACTGCGCGTGGGCGACTTCGCGTGGGGCGACCGCGCGTCAGGCGACTGCGGGTCGGGCGGGAAGTTCAAACTGCCCCCTCCAGCGACCGCGCGTCAGGCGACCGCGGGTTAGGCGGGAAGTTCAAACTTCCCTCCTTCAGCGACCGCGCGTCAGGCGACCGCGGGTCAGGCGGGAAGTTCAAACTTCCCTCCTCCAGCGACCGCGCGTGGGGCGACCGCGCCTCCTGGTAAGAAAATAAAGGGCTTTGAAATTGCCCCCAAAAATTATTTGGCCACCTAAAACTTTGGAGGCAGCTGGCTGAATCCACCAAAGACTCTTGAAGATATTGACATGTAAATGCCCAAATCATTTCTTAAATTGTTTGAGAAAAATAGTTTTTGTTCAACAATAAGCAAATCCTTTCATAAGCTTAACCCCAAAGGGCCAAGGCCTTTTTTCTGTCAAAAACCTCTCAAAACTGCCATTTCTATTGCATTCATCCAAGAAAACAAAAAATATATATATTTAAGAATCTAACCGTAGGATCTTGTACTTAACTTGATTGATATGAAGTGGTAAAAATTTCATGAAGTTTGACCGTACAGATTGGAAGATATGAGCATTCAAAGTTGGAAATACAAGTTTTTTTGAACTGTGGTTTGCAATTTCAGATGACTTTGACTGGAATTGGTATCAAAAGACTGCACTATAGACTTTGAATTTATAATTTTTTGTGTTAAGAAATTGAGTTGAGAGTCTAGGAAAAAAAATTCACTCAAAAAACACTTCATTTTCATTCTTTAAAAAATTGTTAAGTAGATGTAGGTCCAAGATTGAAAGAAAAACTAAATGGTTAATAACTCTAAGATGGGATTGAAATACAATAATCCCAATGGTGAGATTGTTCTAGAAAGTAAACATAACCTTGTCCAAATTTTTATTTTTTTAAATTGTAAAAATTGCATTCTAAAATGAATCCTATAAGTTATTTTTTCATTCAAGAAATTGTTTAGATTGCCCGAAAAACAAGATTGTCCATAACTTTCTCATTATAAGTCCAAATAGAGTGAATCAAAGCTTCACATGTAGGCAAAAATATGATATTTTAGAAGAAAAAAAATTTTAAATGGAATTTTGAGTTTTTGCAAAAAGAAATTTCTGCCCGCCGAATGAAAATTTGGGCTTTTTGTGGTATAACTTTTGCTCCCGGTCACCAATTGAAATAAAAATTACATTCCCATGAAGGTACTCAATTTTCCTATCTTTTGAGAAAGTTTCAACAAGATTCATTAAAAATTGAGGTCTACGGAACCTGCCCAAACTCCAAATTGTCCTCCGAGGGGACAATGGTCCTTTAGGGGTTAAATTATCCATTCTTTTCTATAAGTCATCCAACAAATTAAAAATAGACATGTCTTAGACCAACTAGGAAAAACATAATACACGATATCTCTTATAGATTGATAGATTTAAATGTTTCATGATAGAAGCATTCAAATTGCCAAATGAACTTCTCTTCTTTTCATCATGTTTTCCTAGGTCTAATCTTAAGAAGTAGTTAGTGGGAAAAAAAAGGCAGAGGGTTTCATATACATAATTCTAATCAATTTTTGCCTTCTCTGAATCTTCTATGTACAAATTATAGAAAAGAAATTTTCAGTTCATTTTTCCTTAAGCCTTTAATGTAATTACAAGTCATCTTCGTGATACCTATTTAAGGACTTAAAAAAGGCAAGATTGCAATAGACATCTTTACAGTAAATCTTCAACCCAAAAAACATAACCAATCATTTCCAGATCGGTATTGTGATGCTTAAACTAGACATCCTTTAGTAATTTTCTCATTAATATGAACTAGTAAAAATAGGAATTTCAATCAAATCTATTTTGCATTGCAATTGAGGAAAAATCAAATTTATGTGCCTCCGAATTCTACGGGTTAAAAGAATGAGAAACACATTCATGCCGCATTCCCTCCCCTAATTACTCTTCATGTAAATAAAAATCATGCCATGATGTTGTAGAGGGAAACATGAAAAAATATCCTTACCAATTCTTTGAGACCCCTTCACTAACGATGTTGGTCATTTATGTTGTGCTTAGTTGGATGGAATGTAAAATCAATATTACTAATATATTCTAGAAAAAGTGAGTACAAATGTACAATTAATCACTATAATTTCATAACTATACTTTACTAAAATCTTACTAAATGTCATCTTTGGAAACAAAGTGTAGTTTAAGTCTAAAATTCGATTTAGTCACCTAGCTAACTATAAGATCTCAAAGTAGATAGTATAGAAATGTGTAAATGAAAATTGTAAACTTTGAGGTTAGCCAAGGTAAATTTTTTTAAGATTTGAGGTTTAATTCCTAAAGGGATCAAGGGTTCATTCAAATTTTGAAAATTATAATGATATACTATAAAATGAAATATAGGATAACAATTTAATCACATAATTCAATCAAAAGTGATTATCTACATAATATATCCCTATAGTTAGATAATTGGTACACTATCACTATGACATTATGACTTATTTTTCAATTAAATTTGAACCTTTAAAATCACTGTAAAGTAAAGTACAAATAGAATAATTGTAACTATCTTCTTACAAGAATTTTCTTTACGTTCAATATAGTATGTTTAGATTGTAATTATTATTTATGGTTTTTATTTTACTTATTTATTCACATCGTTTTGGAATGGTAATTTCTTGAATTCAAAAGTTTGTTCACAATTTCAAACATACTTTATTTTCTTAAGTACAAAAGATTTGCAAGAGTATTCATGAAAATCCAAATTAAAAAAATGAAATAAAAACAACACAATAATCTACAAGTGTTTTGATGTCTGCAGAAATGAAGAATTGTGTGTTTTTTAACCCCCTAAATGCCCATGGCTCTCAAATGTGGTGTCAAAGAAACTTTGAAGTTCATGAAAGCCTTACCAAAAATTTATTTTTAGTGGTTTATATTTTTGGAAGGCTTTTTTCAAAGTCTAGATTTACCATCAATAATCCAATTTTGAATTATGATTATGATTTTTCTATTCAAATTTTAATGCAAGGGTACCCATTGCAATCTTGACAATCCATAGTGTTAAAGACTCTTGGAAATGAGCCTCAAATACACTAGATCTTAGAGAACAAATCACACAAAAAATTCATTTCAAAAAATTTTAGACTACATTTTGAGAAGCCATAAATTGATTGTAGCTATGCTTCTTAGGCCCTAACACCTAGTCTTGTTTTGGTGACCACCTTTTTAGATTTGACATGCAAAAAGAGAACTCAAAGATTTTCATACTTTCTACACCCTCATGATCAAACATTACAATCTTTCAATCCAGAAGTGATATACTTGTGTTTTCTTTTTCTAGGTGATCTTTAACATGTCTACTTCAAATTTCTAAAGTTTCAATTAAAAGAAAATTTATTCAACTTATCAAGAATGTTGCATCTTGTTCCAATTTAGAGCAAATTCTAAGAAATTCAAAGTAAGCCTTAGGCATTCAGGGGTTAAACACTTTTGTATTCATTTGTTTATCACTAGTTGAAGACATGGTCTCTTATAAGTTATGTCTTAATTGTACGGAGTTGGGAAAAAAATGATTCATGGCAAATAATTCAAAAAGGGTTAAATGTTTTAATTTCAGGCCTTAGGATTTTAAATATTAATTTCCCTTTTTTGTTTGAATAAGATCAATACTCTTCAAATAATGAAAAGTCAAATCATATTCTAGCACCTCCAAATAGGAACACAACCCATTTGAGGTAGGCGAGTAATCCTGCCTAATTCTGCAAAAGGCTTGATGCCCCTGGTCTGAATGTACTGGTTCCTGTGCCAATTGAATTTTCTCCATTTGTTCAAAAAGAAAAAAAAATAGAAAAAATAAAGGCACGACCGTGCCTCGAGCGACCGCGGGTCTTGGCGGAATTTCTGAACCCCCGATCTGGCACTGCGAACGCGCGCCCGCGAGTGGGCGACAGCGGGTTGGCGCGACAGCGCGTGAGGCGACCTCGGGTCCTGGCGCCATGTTCAAGTCCTTCGAATCCTGGCACACAGTGACCGCGGGTGGGGCGACAGCGGGTGGGCGACTACGCGTGGTGGCGACTGCGGGTCGTGCGGGGAAGTTCAGAAGCCCCGATCTTGGCACTGCGACCTCGCGTGGGGCGACCTCGGGTCCTTGCGGGAAGTTCAACACTCCACGCTCACGGAACACAGCGACCGCGGGTGGGTGCGACATCGGGTGGGTGCGACCGCGCGTAGGGGCGACCTCGGGTCCTTGCGGGAAGTTCAAAACTCCACTGTCACGGAACACAGCGACCGCGGGTGGGTGCGACTTCGCATCGAGGCGACCTCGTGTCCTGGCGGGGATCCTGGGACACAGCGACCGCCCTTGGGTGCGACATCGGGTGGGCGACCGCGGGTCCGACAATTAAAAAGCCTCCAGAAGAACAGCGACCGCGCCTACTGGTAAGGAAAGGAATTAATTTGAAATTCCCCCCTCCCCCCCTTGGCCACCTAAAATTATGGAAGCAGCTGGCTGGATCCAACCAAGATTATTGAAGGTATTAACCCCTACCTACCCAACCGACCATATATGGTCGATCTGAAATTAAAGGCCCATATCTGAATAGGCAGTTACATTCCTTGAACATAAAAAAAAAAAAAATTAGTCACTTTTAAGGGTTAACGATAGAGAACTTTCATTTTTCACTGTAAAAAGTATATATTTGATTATTGAGAGGTCTTCAAAGGCATACATGTGTCATAAGTGAAGTGTAAAGCTTGCCAATTTTACTTCATTTCCTAGATTTATACAATTTCACTTTATTTGAGATCTAAGAAATAGTACATATCCATTTGCTTTGAGAATGGTTAGAATGGAAAGAAGAAAGTGTTTCCATGATTCAACATTGAAAATTTAATCATACAACTATTGACTTGGAGTTATTTCCAAATTCTATTTTAAAAAAATAATTGCATTTCAACAATTGCAAGGTGGATTGTCTAATGAATTCAATAGCTTTTCATGTGAAACTAATTTTTTTTTAAATGCATTTTAGTGTGCTAACACTCTTTGTAGTTAATTATGTCCCCTCCAACCCCCAACACAATTCATATGCAAATTTGAGAAACTTTGTGGTAAAGAGCAATATACAAAGTATAAAAGATGTACTACTCACTTGTTATAATCTCACAACTCCTATGCAATTTTGTACTCAAAATTTGTGTACTTACTAATAAACAAGTTCTTTAAACATCCATGTGGTATAATTTGGGAAGAAAATCAATTTGCTTCACTAGGGATGACTACAAGCTCATATATTTTTTTCATATTCAAAATACACTTGAAAAATATGAAAAAATAAATAAAAATTGAAAAGGCTTAGGCATTTAGGGATTACCATGTAAATGTCCGGAGTACTTCTTTAATAGTTTTAGGGAAATATTTATAATTGAACAATAGACCAATCCTTTGGTAACCTTAATCCATTCATTAGAGCCTTAGAGGATTTTTGAGTTCTAAAGAGGGCCGCTAAGAGGTGTTTGGAAGGATGCTTTTGTATTTAAATATTCTCCTTGAGGATGACTACTTCCCTATACGTGCTCATTGGAAAAGATTTTTTTCCAATGTGTACTTCCATGTGACAATAGCTTTCATTGGGTGGATCACGGAGACCATGATGAAGCTTTGTCATTTAAAATTTGGGTTTAGGACATGAAGATGACACCAAACTATCCAATCAGGAACACTATTTTGTACAACCATTAAGATAATAATATAGTATTGTACATTGACTCCACTAGTGGATTTTCTTTTACAACCATCAATATAATGTTATACTATCCAAATTTAATATTTGGTAATAGTACCTTGTTTTTGTAGTCTCTACTTTTACTTCACACAATATTTCAACTACTAGTTTTTGTCTTCATTAAATAGGTGTGCATGTCTATCTCTAAGGGCCTTATATAGATCTCAAAAAGCCTCTTATGCTTTTCTATAAGTCATCCAACAAATAAAAAGTAGACATGTCTTAGATCAAATAGGAAAAACATAATACACGATATTTCTTATGGATTGAAAGATATAAATGTTTCATGATGGAGGTGTTTCAAATTAGCAAATGAACTTTTCTTTTTTTCATCATGTTTTCCCAGGTCTAAGGACTTCCTTGTATCAAATCTATATAAGTTAATGTTTTGAATTCGGTTTGAATATTGCCAAATAAAATGTGGTATTACATGATATCAACTAATCCATTTAAAAAATTAAAGATTCGAACATATTCAAACTACTAAGCCAGATGAAAATAATCTATTGTGATGAAGTGCAATTGATTTAATTAGTATCGCACTTGTGCTCATTAGCTTGTATGAAATTGATCCTCTCATAATATCTCGTTTTGCCAATTCCAATTTTTACAAAATATAAGATCCTTTTCAAACATACACCTAATTAGATTCTCCTTAAACATACACCGAATCAGATAATTTAAGTATATATAGAAAAAATTTATTTAAGAAATTCCTCTTCTAAATACACATTCCTCTTCTAAATACACTAATTGCAAACATGACATGAAACTTTTGAGACTATTAACACATTCACTGTAAGGAAAGATGGAATGGGATTGGTAGACTAGTATTACATTCCTAGTACAACCTATCTAATATCTACAAATTAGTGACGTGGTAATTAACGACGAGACTAATTGATGATGTGACCACCAGACCAACTCACAAAATAACAACACTAATTAAGAGTATTGGTTCAATAATGGAATATTAAAGGAGATACCCCAAGACCCAACTCAATTTTTTTCTAATGCACACCTTTAATTTGTACCCTACAATATTTAAAAACACCCTATATCATTTTCTATATATTGTAGTATATAAAATTTTAAAATCAAATTGTAATTTTTATCAAAATGATTATTTGGCATCCTACATTTGTTCATACATATATAGCTACTTCTTCCACTCACTGTAGCCCTTGAGATTGAATAGTCTTACAAATATTAAATCATTGCATGTATTTGTTGTTCATCACTTACACTTCTTTGCAACAAACTTTAGAGCCGCTCTTGTTTGTTGGAATCAATGGACTGGTAATTTGGAAAAAATTCATTTTAATATTAACAATCTTTGTATGAATCTCCCTATGACCCTATTCTTATTTTAATTCAACAAAATTTGAAAACATCACACCACAATTGGAGATGCAGCATCCAAAAAATAAAATAAAAGTTGTTCCCTAAAGGGTTATAAGGGTCTATGCATGTATACCATTCTAACATTTGTTTAAAGCAAAAATTTAAAAAAGTCATCTACCAAGGATGAAATAATATTAGATGAAAATGACTCAAATATACTTCTAATTTAAAATTAGTAGCCTTATTGAAGTCTATAAATTCCTATACAATTGAAGTTTGTAATTCAAGTACATTTTTCAACAATAGACATAAATAAAAAGTGATGTGAAGTCTTTGTATTCTCTTTTCACAAGTAAAATTTGAAAGTTGGTGACCAAAGAAATATGAGGTTAAAGGGCTTAACATGCATGATTCCAATCAATTTATGCCTTTTCAAAATCTAATCTACAATTTGTTTAAATGAATTTTGAACGTGCATTTTTCTCCTAAATTGAGCATATAAGCGTATTTGAGGCTCATTTTCAAAAACTCTCAACACTACGTAAAGTGAAGAATGTAATGGATAGTTGATTAACATTGCAAAATCTTGAATAGAAAAATCACTATCAATCATTTTCTAAATTGGAATGTTGACATTAAAATAAGACTTCTTAGAGGACTTTCCGAAAATTAAGAACCACTAAAAATAACAACTTTGTTAGTTTTAATTTAACTTCAAAATTATGCAAACACCAAAGTTAGGTGCCTTAGGCATTTAGTAATTTATTGATTAAAGATTTATAAGAGACTTCCACGACCTACTAGTACATTGGTAGAAGAGGATTTCTTCCATAATTCAGTGAACATTAGAAAGTGAAATAGTTGTGTGAGGTAAATATTTTGTTTAGAAGTCTCTTAAAAGAAATCAAAATTGATATTGTCTATGAAAATGTGGCACAGAAAATCAATTGTTTGAATAATTCAGTGGACACAAAAGTATATTCATTATTTCAGTGAAAGATTTGACTTCGATGATTTGATTTTCAAATTTTTGTATCAAATCGTAAATGACAAATGCAATCAATGCTACATCATTTACTATCTTAAACTACAAATTTTACTTGGTTAATTCTTACCATAAAATAATTTGATAGCCCGCATGTCTAATACTCAATAACTCAAATTACATATGAATTTCAAACATTTGGAAATTCATCCAAGTAATCAAATATTTTTTCATTCAACTTTCAATATGTTTGATTTAGTATTTTAGTAGTGTGAACACATTGTTCATAATATAAAATATTTTTATATATACATAAATCCTATTACAAAATGAAAGGTACACAACGTGGCCATCAGCTTCCTTGTACTAAAATACTTTCTACTAAATCATACTCCCTCATACACTCACTACTACAGAGGTGAGTCACGGAAAACTAATTCGGGGGGTTTCATGCACCATGGAGGCCCCATGAGCAAACTTACCACCTCCGTACACATTGGTCTGTCCTTTGGATCTTTTCTAGTCAATTGATCCAACTTCAAGGCAAAGTACCTACATGCATCTCGATTTTTGAAGATGTCTTCATCAAAGTCGCCAGTCCACTCAATCTTCATGCTTTCTGCCAATTTTCCAATAGAATATGAATCCGATTGCACGGTATATCGATGCGTTGCTTGCATAATGGATAGGCTTGTATCGGAATTTTGTGGCCCAAATGTGTAGAACAACTCTGGGGCCACCCACCAACGCCCTAGTTGTTGTCTCTCCATCTCTTCATTGGTACGGTATCCATAGTGCGATGGGGCTTTCTCATCCATATGACTTGCAATTCCCCAATCACAAATCCCGATGTTGATGATCTCGTTGGAATAATCAGGAAAATGCAACAATATATTCCTTGGAGACAAGTCGTTGTGCAACACCAATGACTGATGCATAAGATGAGTCACGTACACAAGAGCCCATGCTAATTTGGCCTTGTGCCTTCGAAAAAGGCTGACTTCTTTTTGTTTCTCCTCAGGCAATTGTCTAATCTGATTCACCTTGTGCCATTCCACGGTTGGTGACACCTTGTTGTTCAAATCGAGCAATTCACCCAAATGACCTCCATTCCACCATAGAGTATACGCCTCCATGGTTTTTGAATTCATGGCACAAAACTTTATTATGCCAGCATGATTTAGGGGACATACCAAGGCTTCTACGGATCGTTCCACCCTTGCATCGCGCAAGTTCTTGGTTTTTGGCATTTTCCCAGCCAAAGTGATATATTCAGGGAACGTATCTAACCCTAGAATACGCACTTTGCGCACCTTGCCATGCCCACCTTCACGACAGAATCCACTAAGGGGCTCCACCTTTGCTGAAGGTGGTATCCAAGTAATACATAGTCCACCATCTCTTGCAAATGCAGCCTTCACAGCATTGTTTTTCCACTTGAAACCCCTTGATCCTGACTTTGATAATTTCTTCACAGCTGTTTGCCACCATTCCATCTTCTCACAGAACTCCTTTGCTTCATCATCTAGTGGTTGCCCAGCCACTTGTGGTCGAAGATCAGCCATCAATCTCTTGGTATTAAAAATTATAGACTGAACAGTGTCGGTAAGCCAACGTTGAAGGCTTGAATTGTATGTCAAATCCACGTCTTTGAAATCATCAGATTCATAGCACTTGCTCAAAATCCTAGCCTCCAAATCATCCACCAATTTTAGAGCACCTGTCAAGGGATCTCTGAAATAGCTTGCCTCCAGAAATTGCACACTTTTTCTTGCATACCATTGTAAGGACACCTCATATGCAAACTTTGTATAACTTGGAGGTAGGTACGTCGGGTCCTTCTCATTAGCTGTCCTAGGCTTCTTTGGCTTGGTTTCGGTTGCACTCCCAGTTGTCACGCCTGTAGCTATAGGGACTTCAAAATGCTTAGGATCATCTAGATCCCAAATTGACCTCCGCCTCATGCTAGTGCCTTCACGTGGATTGGACATGGTGCTCCTTCAAAGAAATAACACCAACTTCTAATTTCGTAGGAGAAAAATGCAAAAAGTCCGCCCCCCAAAAAATAAACCTGGACCAACGGGCACGCATTCAGCCACTCAGAGGTGGGTGAAAGACAGTGCACATGGCCAAGAGTGGCGACTGCGGGTAATGGAGAACGCTTAAGTACCGGACAGTGGGTGCGAGGCGACCGCGGATCGGGAGGGGCGACTGCGGGTCGGCATGGAGGCGACTTCGGGTAGGTTCAGGGTGACCGCGGCTCGGGGGGGGGGGGGGGGCGACAGCGGGTATCTGTAGGGCGACCGCGGATCGGGGGGGGGGGGGCGACCGCGTCTGGGCTTCACTAGGTCATAGAAAAAAAGAGTTAGGAAATGTCAAATAGATTAGAAACTAATCTTTTGTTTTCTTTTGCATTATAAAATTTTACTTAAAAATTTTATTCGAAAAAACCAAAATACTTTTGAATCACAAATCTTTTTAAATAGGATATTTTAGTTTAAGAAATGAATTTTGTATTTTTCTGACTTTGGCAATGCAAGTTTATGTGGTCTCGGTAGTTTACGCAACGGAAATAAGGATCCACAAGAAGATGAAACGTTGAGGTCCATGTTTGGTCTACGTTCGGTGAAGTCATCGGATCGATCACTTTCTTTGGGCGCAAATGAGATCATCATTCCAAACGAATCAAAAGCAAGACAACCAGCAATGAAAGAGTCCAAGAAAGCTAGAAATAAAAGAATACTGGAGGCCTTTGCAAGATCACCATCGAAGCGGCAAAGTCTAGGTCGAACCCCCCTTCATGTATGTGAACCTTTCTCACAAAGCAAAGTGAAACCGGTTAATGGTCTTGAACAAGGGATTGGGAAGTCTACACTAGGAGGTAGAGACATGGTGAAAGAGAAAAAGAAGGGTAGACGCAAGAGATCGCTTGCATCAAAGCAAATATCCGGAAGAAAAGAGCGAGCTCTACAATCTTCATCCGATAGTATGGACAACACAAGTAATGAAGAAGACTCGGAACGGGATTCAAGAGGTCATAGCAGTGCAGCTGAGGTGAGAGGAGACGTTGATTACAAGCCTTAGAAATTCAAGGAATGTAGACTTAGATGTTTAGATATTCATAGTACATGGAGCTTGTAATGGAAATGGTTTGTCTGAACCTTTGAAAGTAATACAAGTTTTCATGCGCATGTTGGAAACGTCACTATGATTTATTGATTTTTGATTTCTTGGTTTCATGGTATTCAAAAATAATGAACAAAAATTAAATTGTGACAATGTTTATACCTTGTGACCATCTCGTGCCACCTCAAGGTTGTAACGCTTTACCTTGTACAATCCATCATAGGAATAGATTTTGTTCCATCCAGCGTCCACATCATGGCCCCTAATCAAACGAACAACTTCCCCACGTTTGTAGGAGTTAATAAGCGCTTTGTTCCCTTTCTTGGGCTTCGGATCCTCCAATTGCCGCTTGTCACCTCTGTAATCGTTTCCACCCTGGCCAGTGTATTTGACTGTCTCCCCATGGTCATCATCATCTTGGTAACCACCTGAGATCACCACGCTGCAAGCCACCTTCTCCCCTCGATCTTCAACCCATGCAATCCCTCCTTGCACTTGCCGGTGCAACCCAACCACGAACATTTCAGTTCGAAACTCAAATTCATCCCCCACTACGACCAGCTATGAGAGGCCTAGAGACTCCATTTACCTGAAAAGAAGGCACCACGCCAGAACCATCACTAGGGCTTGAATTCCATGCTAGTTGCATCCTCCCAACCGTGCGCAAGGACCAAATCAATTCCATTCTACATTGCGGATTGCAAGATCACGGGAAGTTCTGCTACCCTCAAATCTGGGAGACAGGAGTGTGGTCGTGTGGAAGTTCATCGAGCAAACAAACTAAGAAGAGCAAACTAAGAATTCAGCAGTACTGTCTTCATGGAAGAAATCACGAAAGCGTCAGGACCCTACAGTAGGACCTGACCTAACAGAGCACTGGAAATCACGGCTTCATGAGAAAATGGACAACGAGGTAGATGATGAGGACCGCCAGAGCTGAGTACCCCAAGGCGGCAATTTGGGGGAGCCATTGGTAGAACAGCAGCTCCACAAACTCATTCGTGGTGGAGGAGGAGCGCTCTCGAGGATCCTGCAAGCAAGAAGAAAGCCTCGGCCCACAAATCCAAAAAGATTGCTGCGAGGAGCCGAGAGGCAACAAAGTAATCAGTCTAAGGAAAAGCTAAAGAATTGAATGAGATCGGTCTGGTGCGCACCCAAGTGTTGGTGATGTGGGCAATAAAAACGACATGTTAGTAATTTCTAACCTTTGTGACACCCCCAACGTCAAAGCCGCTTGAAATACTCATTTCTTGAGACTCTTGAGACGTTTCCACTTTTCAGTGTCTAATGGGGGCTGACCTTTTCGCCTCTCCACATCGAAAGTGTACACCTTGTGACCATCTCGTGCCACCTCAAGGTTGTAACGCTTTACCTTGTACAATCCATCATAGGAATAGATTTTGTTCCATCCAGCGTCCACATCATGGCCCCTAATCAAACGAACAACTTCCCCACGTTTGTAGGAGTTAATAAGCGCTTTGTTCCCTTTCTTGGGCTTCGGATCCTCCAATTGCCGCTTGTCACCTCTGTAATCGTTTCCACCCTGGCCAGTGTATTTGACTGTCTCCCCATGGTCATCATCATCTCGGTAACCACCTGAGATCACCACGCTGCAAGCCACCTTCTCCCCTCAATCTTCAACCCATACAATCCCTCCTTGCACTTGCCGGTGCAACCCAAAGCCCAAAGGCAAACATTTCGGACCAAAATTCAAATTGATCACCAACTACGATTCCGGGAACGTGACCAAACTTTTGAAACTCATTAGATTTTCTTTCTTCATTCATCTGCTTCATTGCCTGCAAGTCAGGCCGATTACCAAGCAACTGACCCCTCGTCTTGAGTTTTTGATAATGCTGTAAGATCCGGGACTACAGAGCACACTGCTGCAAAAATTGAACCCTGACACTGACCTGGTCAAAATCTCTTGGTAGTTCTCCATCTACCGCATAGGCTCCCGCTCCATTAGGGTCTGAAGTTGCCTCTCCCTCAAGAGTTCCCGTTGATTGTGGCCTTGTGGTGTTCTTCGTGACTTTCCTCGGCAATCTCACACAACCCTCAGGAAAATCTCGCGTGGCAATAGGACCGTCGCCATCTATATGGAACAAGGCTAGACGGACTGAAGCAATGGATTGAACTGGCTTTTCTGGCTTTTTATTTTTTTAACTTCGAAAACATAAAATCATCAATTTTTTTTCTCTTGAGTAGTATGGAAATGAAACATAATGTTTAAAAAGGGTTTTGACAATTGGTGGTATAATCATAGACTTTTATATTTTATCCTAACAATGCAAATCTTTAAATCCTAAATGTCTAAAGGGTCCTTTTTCCAAAACTACCTCCAAATTGCCATATTAAAATTGAAATTATATTAAATTTTTTGCAGAATCAATTGATAAATCCTACCATCATTCCCAACTCCCACACTTAGCATTGAATCACCCCATTCACCCAACCTTAACCCCTAAAGGTTGTTGACTATGTTTTCACCAAAACTGCTTCAAAACTGTCATTTTTTAAACAACTATAAAAATTTTAGAAAAAAACATTTTTTGAAAAAAATAACCGTTGGATCTTTTAGAGAACAAGTTTAAGAATATGTGGAAAAATTTTCAGCAATTTTTGCCGTGTAGATTGCAAGATATTAGTGTTTGAAGTGACAAAAATCATTTTTTTACCACTGCGGAAATCCGGGCAGCTGCACTTCAAAAGACCTTATTTGTGTGGAAAAATGTCCAAAATGATAGTAACTCTTTGGATTCATTTTTCAAGTGAAGTTGGACACATGCTTAAAAATTTTTAGATCATTTGAAATTGTACAACATATAGGAAAAAAATAGTAAGTAGAAAGAAGTAGAAAATGAGCCAAAACACTAAATTATTAACAATTTATTTATAGAGTTAAAAGAAGACAATCCCAACGGTTGTAATGTTGGATTAAACACTATACACCCAATGTTTTTATTTTTTTTCAAAAATATAAAGAATTGAATTTAATAAAGATTTACAAACTTTTTTTGTAGTGTAGAAATTTTATATCTAGCGTAAACTACCTCAAACTAAAAATCCTCATAACTTTTGACTCATTAATCAAAATGGAATGATTCAAAGGTTTCCACTTCTATAAAAATCAAAGAAACCAATTTAAAATTTTAATTTCTTAAAAAAGTAATTTTTGAAGAAGTTTTTTTTGCTGCCCAGACTGCCCTCCGAGTAGAGCAAATTACATATTAGCCAATAACTTTTTCACTATGTAGTCAAAAGTTATGAAAATTGTTGGACCTTGAAGGTACTCCTTGGACACATGTTGTGTAAAAATTTCAAAAATAAAAACCAAAAACTCTATCTGTAATGAGCTGCCCGAAATTGCTATGTTGCCAAAAAACACAGTTTGGTCCTTTAGGGGTTAATGAATGGGGAAGTCATTGACTTCCCCATTTTTTTAATTCCTTCCACCACTTGATTGAATCACCCAAGTGTCACCTCACAAGACCCTAACTAGGGTTTAGGGTTTGCAGTGGAGACCCTAAATCCTTTCACCCTTCCCCATTTTTATTTCTTTTTTAATTTTACCCCAACACATTAATTCCCCATTTTTTTATTTTACTCCAACTTCCCCATTCACTTAGCCCTTCCTTCATTAATGAATGGGGAAGTATAATTGTACTTCCCCATCATTAATTCATTTATTTATTTTTTATTCCCAACTCCCACACTTAGCATTGAATCACCCCCATTCAGCCAACCTTAATGAATGGGGAAGTCATTGACTTCCCCATTTTTTTAAATTTCTTCCACCACTTGATTGAATCACCCAAGTGTCACCTCACAAGTCCCTAACTAGGGTTTAGGATTTGCGGTAGAGACCCTAAACCCTTTCACCCTTCCCCATTCACTGAGCCATGTCATTAGTACTTAATTGCACCAAATTTGCTCTTCTCCAAATAAAATAATTCCTCAGTGTATTTAAAATTTGAATGACAAGAAGTACCTAATGTCCCATTCTCCAATAAAAGAACATGTACCTTTATAAACATCGTGATGTCAAAATGGGTGGAAATAGGGGAAAAAAGTTGTCCTTCATTTGACAAGTACGCATTTAAATCCAATTTGAGGACCCCAATTGAGGCCATTCTAGAAGCCCTTTGGAGAGTTCATAATTTCTCTAATGACTATGAAAAGTCAAGATTGAAATGGATACCCTTGAACTAATTTTTAAATAGAAAAATCATAATCATTCATTTTCAAAATTGGATTATGGATGGTAAAACTAGACTTCGAAAAAAGCCTTCCAAAAACATAAACCACTGAAAATGAACTTTTGGTAAGGTTTTCATGAACTTCAAAGTGTCTTTGACACCACATTTGGGTGCCTTGGGCATTTAGGGGTATGAAAAAAGTAAGAAAGCCACGAAGGCCAGAGCCGCGGTCGCTAGTCTTTTGGGACCCGCAGTCGCCCTCCTTGCAGGACCCGCGGTCGCCACTGCCGAGCTTCCAGGACCCACGGTCGCCAGTCCCGCGGTCGCCCTTCGTGAATTTACCCGCGGTCGCCTCTCAGGTGGACCCGCACTCGCCCCTACCCGCACGCGCCCCTAGGCGACTGCGGCTATATACCGCAGTCGCCTTACCCGCAGTCGCCACTCCTTCTCAGCGCATTGAGAATCACCCACCTAGACGTGGCTGATTGTGTGCCCATGAGTTAGGAGTTATGGTTCGTTTTGAACTTTTGGTCTTCCGTATTGCTCCGGTCGCCCACACTACATCACGAGCACTATTGAAGATTGATTTTTTGTAAATGTAAACATTTTTGTAAATGTGAATAGTTTAAGGTACATTTTTTGTAATGGAAAGACTTCTGTAAATGTGAAGTACAATGATTCTAGGATTTTACACTTTTATAGTACTACCTTAGTCTTACACTCTTAGAAGTTTAGAGAAAGTACATAGTTCAGCATCCTACGTACAGATTGATCATCATGGATGCCAAGCCTCCACCTGCCCCATGTAAACTAGTACTTGGATTGAAGAATAAGGCGGTTCGTGACAAGAGTCGTAAGAGGGGTGGAAAAAGTCGCAAGAAGCGTGTGCCTTTGCTTTTGCATCCAAAGATAAAGGCTTTTTTAGGCTGGAGAGCAGAATCTGAGCCTTGGAGTTACGAAACGGTAAACAAATACGTGGATTGGTGCCACATTGATAAGTTGTTTCCGCTATGGCGTCACAAGATACACTTGACACAAAACAAGGCAAATCTTGGATATTGCACCAACGAGGCTTTTAAGCAAAGATGTCTAGCTGTATGGACGAGGTTGTACGATGAGCCTAAGCCTTATTGAAATGACAATTTCTCTTTGTATCTTGTTCAAATGGTATATGCTGAATGCATACTCAAGAAGAACGTGGACTGGAGTACCTTGAAGGGGCACCCCATCGGAGATCGTCCTGAAGAAACATCGATTGTGAATGAAGTTGCATTAGCAGATGTCAAGAACACACTAATGCCTGTGAAATTGGGAAGGCTGGCCGTTTCTAATGCCGAAATTGTGTGGTCGCCAAATTCTAGCTCAGATGAGCATACCCACGAATATGATGGATATGATTTCCAAAGCGACACTGAAGATGATGTTATGGGAGAAAGAAAGGTGGCCTTGGAAGTGGAAATTGCCAACAAGGGAAAAGAGAAGGTTGAAGAATTTGTAGTTGGTGAAAATATCCACAATGAAGGCACACAACGTACACAGGCAGTACAACCTATGGAAGTAGACCACAATGGTTTGGTGGGTCACTGCGGTGGAAGTGGAAGCGACTTGGAAGACGATGCAGATGTATTGTATGCTAAAATACAGAGTGCAATTTTGGGTTTGCAAGAAACAAAGGAGGAAATTGAAGCTCTCCAAAAAATACGAAACTTTCGTTTATCAACTTCATCAGATGCAGCTGGGGTACATGGATTGAGAGAAGAGTTGAAGATATTACAAAACGGCATCTTGGAAAATGACTCGCGCTTTGCTACTTTGAAGAGAAGCAGAGATAATTACTGGAAAAAGAAAGCAGAGGGTCGTTTGTTTCCAATGGATGAGTGTGCTGTTCTTCAACAGAAAATGAAGATTTTGGAACATGAACGTGGGCGGGTGCAGAATGAAAGGAGAGGGGTCAATTTGCAAGTAGATGCAAAAGAAAGAGAGTATTATAATGCTGCAATACAATGTGCCTCGACACTAGATGTCTCAGCTATAGCTCCTGAATATGGCAATACACCAAAAGAGTTATCAACACTTCTAAAGCTTGTTAAACTGCACGAACAAAAAACTCTTGTCTTACAACAAGAGTCGTCAAAATTGCAGTCTGAAATCCGTTTTGAGAGTGCATGGCGGCATTGGAGCCTACGTACTACAGCTAAAGGCGCTAAACGTGTAGATATATAGAAGATGGGGCCAGAACCCAAAGAAAGTGATTTTTTTGAGCAATAGAGGAAGCACCTATTAAACTACTAAAAAACCCCTTCTTGGCCGTTTTTGGTTGTAGCCTTGTAGGCCTACTTTTTGAGATGTCACTTCCTTCAAATGAATAGAAAATATTAAGTTTTGTCATTTGAATGTGCATGAGTCTTTTGTAAAGATGTGGAAAAATTGTTGAATACCAAGGTTGTGCGCTATTTCCAACTTCAAAGAATGGATGATTTCAATTTCCTATAATAGTTTGAAATTTGAAACAAAATGTTTATAATAAAATGAAGATATATTTTAAATTATAAACATTGTGTAACACACTAAAGCACCCATAAGCAAACTTGAATGTTTATAATAATTATTGTTTGACCAATGGACATCATGAATTGGAATTAAAATTTTCTACAAGAATGTTGTACCATTATATGACAGCGAAAGTGCTACTCCTTATTATTCACAATTTCACATGTAAATTCTATTTCTATGGTACTTCACTATAAATTGCGGAAGTTAAAAGTTTGAAATTCATTTTCAAAGTGAGAGAACAAAACAAGAATTCTAATGGGCTCATAGAGTCTAGTATTTTAAAATATGAGTAACCACTCACAATTTTATATCATCGACTAATTTTGGTATGAGAATGGAAATAGATGTGGGCAAATACCTTAAACCTTTGAACCATTTGTTGCATTTGGTTTCTTTTTTGGGGAGTAGTGGAGTACTTTAAAATTATTAAAATAATTTTGAATTAAAAAAAAATATGACTATTGTAAACACCTTGAAGATGAAGGAAAACATGAAAGGATATTTGTTAAGGAAATCTCTAAGTAGGAGAATTTGAGAAGTACCAAACCTCATGAAAAAATATGTCTCAATGTTCTAATTAGTAAAATATAGAAAATTAAATTTATAAAAAAACAACATTTTTATAATTTTCAAAAACTTTTTGGAGGTGGTTATTCATTAATATAATCACATAAAATCATTTTTCACATGTTTCCCAAAAGACATAGAAGGAGGTTTGCTTTATGGACTTGTACACCACTACATCACATAAAAATAATTTATCCTAAATTCCTTCTCTATATAGCTACAAGTCTACTAGAAGACCATTTAATCCAAATTTGAGCTCAAAATCATTAAAAAAAGGGACTCAATAGTACTAAAACCTCCAAAATGGCATTTCGGACTTTTAGATCGGGTCTATTTTGAAATAGTGAAATATTTTTAAAAGTAATATAAAAATTAGACAAATTGTATAATAGTGATGAGCACGTTGTCTAAAAATTTTGCGTCATTTAAAATTAAAACACAAAAGTAATCGCCAAGGGATAGATCATCACATGCCAAATGAGACAAAATAGCAAATGAATTAATTGCATCCACCTTTGTTTAATTTTCTTAATCTTGTCAAATGTAGTGTTCATAAAATTCAAAATAGTTCTTATTATTTATTGAAAGTCATTCATTTTTAATATTACAAGAAATCTAAATTCATTTTACATGTTATTTTTTTAAACTAGTATTGGAAGTTGAAATTTTTGTTGGAAAATCCTATTTCGGTAATTCCTAAACTCTTCCCTTATAAGGTTCTATCATTATCTAATAAGACCTTGAGCACCCTTTCTTTTGATTATTACATTAAAACATTTTATGTCCCCCTTCAAAAAAATTTAAATATTTCAGATATGGTTTTCAATTATCTTCAAAAGGTTAAATGTGCAAAACCTTTGTTGGCAACTTGACTAGGTGTATTGCAAAATGCAAATGACTTAATGTCAAATTACCAATCTATTTTTATACTCAAGATACTCTCAATTTTTTTGTAGTTGACCATTTGTCCATTAATTTAAAAAAATGTTAAAACTATAAAGAGAATTTATTAGCAAAAAAGATTTTTTTCTAAAAAATACAAAATCAAAAAGTTTTCTCATGAACCATGAATGCCTGAAATTTTGTGATTGATAGAAGATGCAACTTGGTCCTTTAGGGATTAAAATTGATAAAATTTTCTTATGTAGATTATATTTGAACCCTAACCGTAAATTGAAAAATGAGAATCCATTATCAAGTGACTGAAGTGAGCACATTTTGTTAATATTTTAATATGATGATTTTATAACAAATTTAGAATAATTGTTACATTTTTTTGGTTTCTAAAATCAATAAATTGTTGCATTACTTGCATAATTATATCCAAATTCTTATGACTCAATAATTAGAATATATTAATATTTATGTAATTATATTTGTAAAATTCTCATGGTTAAACATTTCTTTACAATAATTTATTCTTCACTTGATATGTCTTAAATTTTCTTTTTATGTACAACAATCTTTGAACAACAATTTCAGAAAATTATACGATTCTATAAGCGGTGTATACTAATGTTCCTACTTGTTGCCAGTCTAAATCTAGACATTTCCATCTCCGGAACAATTAGGAAGTGGAAGTAAATAAGTAACCTTTGTTTATTAGACTTCTATTTATGTCGAAAGTTTGGAATCATTCCATTTCAAACCCGCAGAAGTTATGATGAATTGCAGTTAGGGGTAGTTTGCGGGTAGATATCGAATTTGTATACTATATATTATAAAAAAAGGCTGAAATGATTTACTTAATTCAATTTTTAATATTTTTGAAGAAAAAAATCAATTATTGGGTGAAGATTGTTTATAGTTTATAACTATATTTGAAGGTTTAGCCATGTATGATTAGCATTTTTCATTTTAAAAAAGAAATCATTCACACTATAGTATATTCAAGCATTTTCTACTTCTCTCTACTAACTACTAAGTACTAACTATTTTTTTCTCTATGTTTTACTATCCCAATTCCCAAACGATTTCAAATGTTTTGAATATATAGTGAATTTGCATTGGAAAATGAATTCAAAGACTTACCATCATCTTTAGTATTTTTTCATACAAATGTGACCTTACCAAGAACATTAGCTCAAATTTTAAGAGGAATAAAAAAAGATTTTTGGTAGTTCAAATATTCAAATCTTGTAATGTAGACTGTGAAAATTTCGGATTTTTTGTCCACATATTTTCAAGCCACCTAAGTAGAACATCCTACAGTGAAGTATTTGAAAAAATGTTGGACCTACTTTTACTTTATAATTTTTCAATCTTGGACCTATTTTTATTTTATGTTTTTGTAAAGAATGAAAAACAAGCATTCTTTTTTGGGAATTATTTTATTAGACTTTCTACTCAATTCTTAAATACCTACAAATTTAAATTTAAAGTCCATAGTAGAATAAAATTCAGCAAATGGCAGTCAAAGTCATTTGAAATTGTAGGAATGCAAGATAGTGTTTAAGAAGACTATGTTTTCCAACTTTCAATGCTTAAATCTTCTAATGTATACGGTCAAACTTTATGAAATTTTGACCACATGATCTCAGACAAACAAAATACAAGATCGTATGGTTAAATTTTATAAAAATACATTTTTTTGGGTCTTTTGGATAAATGCAACCAAAATGGCAGTTCTTAGTAGTTCTGGATGGGAAAATGGCCATGGGCCTTTCAGAATAAACAAAATCCATGACAATGATATTTTTTATGGAAACAAGGAAACAATACAATTTTCTTGTAGAAAGGTAAAGGACCTAAAGGTGGTTTATATTAAAAATATAAGCAATATGAAATTGCTTTATAGTTTATATTAACAAAAAGCAAAGTTGTAGAATCAAATTCTCCAAAGCAAATTGAAGGAAATTCTATTGATCCACAATGCAAGTGGGGAGTATTCACTATGGATATCATATAAGTGCGTACTATGGGCCTTTTGCTATTTATACCATTACAAAAATGAAGTTCATGTCACAAAATAGTGCTAATATTTAGGTGACAACATGTGCATTACCTTGGGCACCAGTGCACCACTTGCCTCACCATGCTCATAATTGGATGATTCCTCAACGTCAAGCTTACGCTTCGCACGAGTACGAGAAGCTGGACCATCTGCACTCAAAATGGACTCTAAAACATTGGAATCCTTCAAAGCTTCAAGAGTCCTTGCAGTTTGTGGAGAGTGTTGTTCCAATAGAAAGTCGAGGGCTTGACTTGTGTAGTATGGCCCATATGTAGAGTTAAGGTACGCCATACTAGTTAAGTCTTCAAGAGAGGCGTTTGAGTCCTGGTTGGCCACTCTATTCCCTTCTAAATCCCAACGATGTTTCAGTGGATGAGGGCCCCACTTGAAGGTTGCAGAGGTCTTATCAAAATATCCACCGAGACATTGGAAAAAAAATGCCCTCCTCCCCTCGTTACGTGGGCCTGCTCCCATGAGCCGAGGTGCAACTCGAAGAATTTCATCAGGATCAGTTTCCCAATTCAACTGAGAGCTAGCAGGTCCTTTTTCTTGATCATGTTGGCCTTCACGCCAGCTCCACAACAAATCTCGCCCCCAAAATCTTGTATCCATAGTTGTTTCACCATTGTGTTCCCATGAAGGTGGCATTTATGTCATTAGGTTGAACATGGCATACAAACGATCATGAAATGGTGCCGAACAAATCACGCAACGTCGCCTTATTAGGCATTGCACAATGAGACATTGAGGATGGTAATCGTGCGTGCATGATCCCAATGCCCAACCTCCTTCAGGGCCAAAGGATTCCAGACAGATAGGACATTTTGTATGGTCCAAAACAAAGCTTGCTGGCTTTGGCCACAGAAGTTGTCGTTCTTTCTCATCCAAGTGGCACGACATCTGTTTTTCGTAGTCCCAACCAAGTTGTGCCCAATTGATTCCTCCATTTTCTGCGTTCACCATGGGTAGGTTCTCAGGAAACATGTCCTCCAACAATGGCCACGATGTCATTCCATTCTCACGTTTTGGGGCCTTTGCAACGAAGTTCTTCGCAACTTTGTCCAATTCTTGAGCTATTTGTTGTGATCTATCCACGGTGAGAATACAAGCAACTTTCCAATGATAGTATGTGGCTGCCAATTGAGCCAACTGTGCTCGTAGTATGTTGTTTTCTTCTCGAAGATCCAATTTCTTTGTTGAAGATAAGAGATGCGTAGGCGCAGGAAATGAAAGAGAATCTTGGGTTTCCTCGACATCGTTGGGGTCGACGGTATGTTTTTCCATGATGGTAGGAAGAAACGTGGTTGGAATAATTGAAGAACGCTTTGTACGCTTAGCAACAGGTGGAGAACAATGGAGGAGACCGCTAGTGACATCTGCCACAACCTTGTCCAAATGATGTGGATCCTGTTCACCAAAGCCATCATCCATATCCGACAAAGTGATCGTCTCACGTTCTTTTTGTCGAAGACGTTGAAGATCTTTGGACTGCTGTGAAAGAAGAGCGTTTTTATGGTCCAAATCAGATTGCAATTTCTTCAGGTCCAATTGCATTGAAGCGATTGTGGCGTCTTTGGTCTTCAAGAGGTCCAGAGCCTCAGATAGAGCCATAGTTGAATTTTCTTGAGATGGAGGAATGTGAATAGGAACATTCGCGGAAACTTCCACGGGGGGATCATCAGCCGCACCAAACTCGAAGACATCGATTGTGTTACCAGTTGGCAACGGGCGCGTGGGAAGTGTTGTTGAGTTTGATGAAGGTCCGATTTGAATGGTCGAACGTCGAACCTTGGTAGGATGTTTTGGTCTCGATCCTCGTGATGCAGAAGCCCCCTCAACATTTGGAACTTGCACTTGAGTGGGAGTGACAATTTGTTGCTTGACTCGCTCTTTTCTTGGAGGTCGTGTGCCATCAGAGTCATTGTCCTCTTCAGATTCTTCAGTTTCAGGTTCTGTTACCTTGTTTTGAGGATCACTTCGAATTGGTCCAAGTCCACCTTCTGGAAATTTCAATACCCCTCTTGGTATTAATCCAGTCTCTGGACGTTCCACGTAGGCAGTTTCTTTGATAGTGGACCAATCTACTTCTTTCTTCAAAACAAGCTCAGCATATGCTCCTCGGGCAATGAAAAGAGTCACTTCATTCCTCTCTACAAAAGGGGTTTTGTAGAGGACTTGCCACAATTCGATGCACCTTTGAACGTAAGGTGCATTTTCACAATACTTCAAGTTCGCTTTGTTGGTGTGTCGATTGAAATGATGACGCCATGGTGGAAACAACTTATCAATGTGACACCATTCAATGTATTCTTCACAAGTCTGCATCGTCCATGGTTCTTCTTCCTCATCCCACCCTTTAAAAGCAGGGTGGTTTGGATTTCTCAACACATGCCATCGCTTTCTATGAGTGTTGCCTCTACGCTTACGACCCTTGTCGATGACAACCTTCCTGACCGCACGAGGGGCGCGTGTGTTGGTCGAAACCGGGAGTGGCACAAGATTGTTGCCTTCGGAAGCCATGGGATTTGTTGCACTCGATAACAAGGAATCACGAAAACGTAGCCGAATAGAGAAAATAGTCAATATTCATCCAAAGGTTAATGCATGTAGCCAATGAAGGTTGCAAGACGAGAAGCCTCGACGGAGAATGAAGGTAACATGAGGGGGCGACTGCATTTATAGGTGGTGCGACCACGGGTACAGGGCGAATGCCGAAGTTGGAGGTAGGCGACCGCGGGTCTGGTAGGGCGACCGCGGGTTGCAGTGGGGCGACCTCGGGTCGCGGTGAGGCGACTGCGGGTCTCGGTGGGGCGACTGCGGGTCTGGTAGGGCGACTGCGGGTTGCAGTGGGGCGACCTCGGGTCGCGGTGAGGCGACTGCGGGTCTCGGTGGGGCGACTGCGGGTCTCGGTAGGGCGACTGCGGGTCTCGGTAGGGCGACTGCGGGTCTCGGTGGGGCGACTGTGTGTCTCGGTGGGGCGACTGCGTGTCGTGGTGGGGCGACTGCGGGTCACGGTAGGGCGACTGCGGGTCGCGGTGGGGCGACTGCGTACATGTTGGAGGCGACCATGGGTAGGAAGAGGCGACTTCGGGTCGTCCCTGTGCAAAGCGCGGTCGCCCTCTACGCGCGGTCGCCCTCCACGTGCAGTCGCCCTCTCCCGCGGTCGCCCTCTCCCGATGTTGCCCCCAGGCGCGGTCGCCTCCGCTGGACCCGCGATCGCCTCCGAATTTGCCACGCGGACGCCACATGGCATCCAGGTGGCCTTGGTAAAAGGGGGGTAAACTTTTTAAAAGTCAAAGGTAACTTTGACTCTATTGGACGTCGCGGGGGTATCCACTAGACGTCGCGTTACGTCTGGTTGTCGCGATGTCGCGTTGTCGCCAGAGAAAACCCTGGTCTGCCTTCGTGCCCGTTGTTTGCTTGCGCCATTGCTGTGATTTCTGTGTATATTTGCATTCTTAGAAGTGCGAGGCGCGTGAATTAGAGAGGGTTTACAGATTTTCTTGCGAAACCGCCGCAGGGACAAAGAGAACGAAGCCAAGCGGAAGGCCGCTAGGGTTTCGGCTCCTCCGCTGAAGGAAGGCGACGCAATTCTACGGAGGAGTTCACGGCGCCAAGGCGTTCGAGTGCGGGCGGGCTCGAAGGCAGATAAGGGCAAGAGAGCCCAGAGTGGCGACATGAGGTCCGGGAGAGATTCTTCCTCAGAGGCAACCAAGTCTGATGGCGATGCCATCGCGACAGGTATGATGCATCTCGCAATTGCTTGTACACATGTTGAGCGCCAATCTGGGAAGGCTGCAAAAGCCGCAGGTACATCAACATCTCTTACCATGTTTTGGGGTTGGGATTAGAGTTTTAGGGTTCCGAGTTCAATCCAGGGTTTAGGGTTCAATGTCCTTGCTTGATTTTTGCTTCCGTTATGGTAGGGTTTTTTTTTCCCCTCGCTTGTGTCCAATTCACGCTGTAATTGGGAACCCTTATGAGAGTTGCGAGGTGCCTTAGCAGGATCGGAGGAAGACCTCATTGACTCTTCCGAAGACGAGTTGGAGCTCGAGGAGGAGGAGCCCTTGGTTGACAAGAGGACAAAGAGGAAGAAGACAGTGCAGGGGCATGCTTCACCTTTGAAGCTTACAACACCTCCGCTTCCTGTTCCAAGTGCAGGAGAACCCAGCCAACCCAACTTGACATGGGTGCCAGGACACTACATGCCAGTCCACCCGCGAGCTCCAATTCCGTGGACAGCAGGAGCGCCCGCTGCACTGCCAGATGCATGGCCTGGCACTACATTAGGTGGCCTTGAAGATGACACGGAGGACCGGAGTGGCAGGAGGAAGCGAAAAGCGAACTATGACTTGGCTAGCCGGGAACGAGCCACAGCGGGTGTGAAACCCAATCGAGTGTTTGTGTTACCAGGTGGGGAAGTGGATACCACATGCGAAGGGAAGAACGCCTGGGATGAAGCTCTACGAGACCTCGTTCCAAAATGTCTGGATGTGAGCGTGGTGGCGTGGTCCAAACATGAGCCGCACAAACTGAAGAAACTAAGAGCTGCCTTGGACAATGAGTTCGAGTACTTGGGCAACCCGTTGAGTATGGTTGGATTTAGGTTGGCGATCACGAAGTACTTGAAGGTAAAAAGATGTCGATTGAAAAATCGATACATGAGAGGTATTGACACTCCTCCTCTGCATCTTGACAAGCCGGAATGGGACCGGCTCAAGGATTATTGGAACACGGACAAGCAGAAGGAGAAGGCGCGCAAGATGTCCGTGGCGCGTCAAAGTGTGAAGAATTTGTCATCTGTGGGAAGGGTGTCCGTCACACTTTGGCAGTAAGTGTTGTCGGAATCCAATTCAGTCAACATATGTTGTTTTGTGCACAATGCAAGGATACTAATTGTTTCTTCTTGTACCTTGCTAGGGAGGGGGGACTTCAAGAAGCTAGGGCATGATGGATGATGGGGAGGGTAGTCTGTCCAGCGCGCACTACAAGTTTGCGGGAAATGTAAGTTCACTTCGTTTTTGGAGGTCTCTTTGTTTTCACGTCTCCCTGTACTTGTGTAGATCCAGGGTTTAGGTGTTCAGTGAAAGTGAAAAAGGTATGGTCAAAGGTGCTCGTAGGAGCAATTTGTAGGGGGCCTGCTGTTTATTACTTCCTGGTTCATCCTCCACTCGAAACCTGATGTCCCCATTGTCCAGGAGCCAAGGTATAATTTTACACATTGGTTGCGTGACGGTCCCAGTACGTTTGAATGCCCTCGACCGCTGAACAGTCTTCCCGTAGTGATTAACAAGTCATGATTTAGTTTCCCCGTAGTCATGTACGAGTCATTCTATAGTTTCCTTGTAGTCATTAACTAGTCATTCTATAGTTTCCTTGTAGTCATTTAAGAGTCATTATGTAGTTGATCTGTAGTCATTTAGGAGTCATTTTGTAGCTTCGCCGTAGTCACTTACTAGTTGCCGCTGTGGTCTCCCAGTATTGGCTCTGTAGTTTCTTTTTAGTCCTCCCTTAGTCGTTTCGGAGTTACTCTCTCCCTGTACCATTGCAGGAGGCGCTCTGAAGTCATTTGGATGTGTGGTCGCTGTTGGTAACTTGAAGGCTCGTGGGGCCAATTGGGCCTTTGTGTTGGGCGTGTCTTTGAGTAGATGTCGGGCGCAGGTGACTCGGCTCGGTGGGAAGCCATGGAGTCATGGAAGAAGGATGTGGACTTCAAGTTCGGTCAATTTCTGGTGAATTCAACCGCGCAGGGTGCGGCGATTGATGAAATAAGGTCAATGGTTTCGACCTTCATTGGCACCAAGAAAACTGCGGATGAAGGCAGTCCCTCCATCACGCAGTCCGCATTGGAGAACCTTGACGCGCGTGGGAGGACCACATCCAAAGCCGTTGGGGGGATGCCCAAGTCCAAGAAGAAATCCGCTTCGGTGGCAGCCACTGCGGGAAATGTAGTCGTGGCTGAAGATAAAAGAGGGCCCCCTACCTTACCTCGGAGGAAGAAGGGCCATGAGGTGACCGCAGCGCCTGTAGACATCACACTCTCGGATTCGGAGTCTGACCATTTCCGACCAAAGCCGATTGCTGTGAACTCTGAATCAATGCCCCCACAGTGGAAGGTGGCTGAGCGGGTTCAGTCGTCCCCAATTAGGGAGGCGGAAGGGGTCTCCCAAACGCAAGTAGACCTACAGCTGAGCGATCGGGTGCAAGCAGATTCTGTGCTAGAGGTGGCAGACCCACGTCCACCCCTAGTGATGGCACAGGCGGCCACACATACCTCCGATTCCTCGGCCTTGGAACCAGTGTTGGCAGACCCCCAAGCATGTGAAGCCACCGCCGTGGTGGAAGAGAATGACGGAGGTGAAGACAGTGCGGGAGGAGAGTGGGATGCACCCACACCTGACAGCGGAGGCCCAGGACCCTCACCCTGCACTAGCGATGCCGTTGAGAATGTGGCAGGTCAGGAGGAAGGCGAGGTCGGGACGGTGGAAGGCGAGGTCGGCACAGTGGCAGTAGACTCGGCCACTAGGCCCCCAGGTGCGGTGGAGCCAGTGGAGGCAGCGGTGGAGGCGATGGAACCAACGCTCGTGGTTGTGTCGGAGGAAGCAACCCCTATAGCAGCTTCGCCATCCGCAGCGGCTTCGCCATCCCAGAAGAAGGCTAGGAAACCACCGAAGTCACCCATGAAGGTATTTCCTCCGCCCGGAGTTCGCCCATTAACGCCGACTGAGGTGAGACCTTCTAGTACTTCATTGGTCCTGCCTGAATTATTCCCCTGTCGTGAGCCCAAATTAGTAATTTTCAATGTACATGGTACATTGCTAGATTGTAGTATGTTGTCCGAGGTCAATCCGAACCCACAAATCCGTAGCACCCTGAAGACTGGACAGAGGAGAGTAGTTTTCCGTCCATGGCTGAAGCCCTTCCTTGTCCGATGCTTTGAAAATTTTAGTGTGGGCTTTTGGGGTAGCGGCAGTAAGTCACATATGGCTGATGTGCTACCAACCATTTTGCGTGATTTGAAAGGTGTAAATGCAGCACCCTTGTTTGCATGGTCAGGTCGAGTTCTAGAAGGTGAGGATGTTTCAGATGGCTCCACAACAGAGTGGGGTAAACAACTGGAGGTAGTATATGCAAAATGGCCCCATTTCTGTGGAGGAAATACACTCATTGTAGATAGCAAACCAAATAGAGTGGAGTGCAACCCTGATGCTAATGTAATCATCAGTACTCCATTCTACGTGAAGTGGATATGTTCATTGGCAGATGACAAGGAGTACTTGAAACGGTACCTGTGGCCGCTGTTGGAGGCTTTGAACTCATGCGCAGACGTTGCTGATTTCCGATCAAAATATCCCGCCCTTGTCAATGAATCCATGTCAGAAATGCTGGACAGACGCCGAACTGGACATGCCTATGAGTTCTTGGACCTTGTGGAAGGTGAGGGGAATAGCTGCCCACGTGCTTTAGCATCCCCTCACCTTCCCTTCATCTTTTTTTCTCATTGTTTGTTGATTTCTGTGCAGGGGAAGGGACAGAAGCGGGAGGCAAGGCCAAGGGTTGCATCGGCAGCGTCCAAGAAAGGATCCGTGCCATTCACAAAGTCGGTAAGTAGAACTTTGAAACCATGCGTCGCCACGCTTGTGTGTAAGTCGAAGTTGTTTCCTAGTTATGCCAAAGTGACAGGAGAGTGCATACGGTGACTCGTGCACTCCCTTAGTCACGTTCCAGTGACGTCGAAGTCATAGTTCAGTCATTTTTAAGTCGAGAATGGAAGGTCGTATTACTTTACTGTTGGTTAGAGTTAAATCATGTAGAACGCCTATAAGTGTCACGAAGTATTCCATTAAGGAAGTAGTGTAACGACAGTAGAAGGGTCATGGCAAGTGCCTAAAGCCTGAATAGGAGGTGGATGTCGTGTCACATATGTGAATGCCCAAAAAAAATTGGGAACAGCAAAAAAAACGTTTTGTAACGATTGACGTACCAGTAGAAGACGCTCTACCATGAAGACATAATAAAAACTTTGACAGTCAGGTGCGTAGGATGTCCAAGGGTATGAGGTTTGACTTACAAATTGAGAAGCAGTTACAGTCATTGTTGTTTTAGGTGGGGGGCTTATTATACTGTAGACTGTAAGTGTAGGTGGGTCTTTCACAAATGAAACCCTGAAGTAGAATGGTATCAGATTCATCCATGAAGATGCTCTGATGTCCTACTTCCAAGGAAGTGAGGCAGGAGTAGCACTTGTGACAAGCCTCTCAGAAGTGAAGTGCAAGTCTAGCATCTTTATCGAAGTCACAGGAAAGTCATGAATGTGTCCCAGGGAAGTCACTGAAATGTCACGGGGAAGTCACTAATATGTCACGGGGAAGTCATAACGAAGTTAGTATGAAGTAAGTAGTTCTCTGAGATAATGTATCGTATGTGCTTTCTGAATTTCTAATGGATTCTGTTCCTGCAGTATCGATGCAAAGAGGAGGTCTACCTCCTGAATCCACGCGCGCACAAGTAAAGAGTCGCCATCGGTAAAATTAGTGGTTTGCCGGGGAAACACAAATTCCACTTTGCCGAAATCCCGGAGACGTGGTTCAAGGTGGACATTAAATAGATTTTGCAGAAGGGGGTGGCGCTCATGTTTCCTAACGATGATGATAATCAAGTAGTGATCGATGATGTGAGCGGGACATGTACAATATGGGACCAGAAGTACCTGAAGCTCACACTGTAAGGTGGCCAACGGTACTGTTTTTGTTAAGAAACCCTCCTTGATGACTTAGAGCAGCATGTAGACATTCACATGAGACCAACAGGGTAAATATGAATGGTACTCTGAAGTGATGGCCTTTCTTATCTCAGGGGCCACTTGTTCAGTTTGCATGTCTGAAATTCATGTTCCATCATCTTCATTCCATGTTGTATGGCTTGTGATACCATTGTTCTTCCATCATTGTACGAGTGTGTTAGGGTGTGGAGGGCGTGACAGTGATGGTGCTACAGTCTACATGGTGAATGTTGCCGCAGCCTGTGTTGTAGGGCCGGGTAGTTGTTGAGTTCTTCTGTCGTGTCATGTGCATGTGGCATAGGCGATGTCTGAGTTTCGTGTAAGTCGTAAGCAAGTGTAGCGCGACTAGGAAGAGAGAGGACTGTGAGGATGACTTTCAGTTTGCAACGCTCGGTATGTATTGGCAACACCTAGGGAACTGGAAAATGACTGATTAGAGTACGAAGTACTTTGATATTTCTTAGATACAACTCATGAATGACTACCATGTAGCCCACACGTTGGCCTCGTGAAACTAAATATGACAACGTAATGACTTAGAGGTAACTGACCCTAAACCCGGTTTGGCATCATGGAAACCACTTGTACCGAACTAGGAAATGACTCCCCAAAATCATCACGTCTTAGCAACTAGGGAATGCTTACAACTACAGAATGACTCTGAAATAACTACGGGCGTTGCTCACATGGCCATCCACGTCGGAGAATCTAGAGCCGCACCATGACTTCAGAGTGACTAAATCGTGATTAAATCAGAACTTCAGAATGACTTCGTAATAGTCCACGTCAGAAAACTAAAAGGAAGAGCACAACAAAAACGTGTCTAAACCATGACTTAACAATGACTTGAAAATGACATCGTAAAAGCTGACGTGGCGGTCCACGTCACGAAATGCAGTCCATCAGTGTGACTACATAGTGACTTAACCGTGACTTCACCTCCACTTCAGAATGTCTCCGGTCCTTGCTGACGTCACTTTGGTCTTCGGAAATTTAGCCTGAAATGGGCAGCTGCCCAACCTGAACCCAAAAATTTCCCAAAAAAACTGAAGTGCCACGTAGACCCCTCCATCCTTCAGTCATCCAAGGCAGAAGTGGATGGTGATAATATAGTACCAGTCACTGGGGCCGTGACTTGTCCACAATGACTTCTGGGCCCCAAGTCGCGGCGTAGTCGTTTTTGGCCTAAATGACTGCGTAGCAGTCATATATCGCAGTCACATTTACCCCTGTTTTTTTGTAGTGATGATAGGCATGTCTGGTCTAAAACTATTACAACAAATATAACAAATACCATGGGATTATCATTCCGTACATCTTCATGTGTAGGACATCTTCAGTGTATCAATCCGGGCTGTGAGTTTTTTAGTCGTATTCATCGAACCAAGCCTGTCAATGAACTAGAATGGGAAGGGTTCACACCATCACTATTTGAAGTAGGAAGTGCACATCCTCAAGGATCAACACTTGTTTGTAAAATATGCAAGCAACCTCCATCCTGTATTGCTAGATGTTCTGCAAGGGTATATTATGTGTTTGGAAAACAGAACTTCTCTTGTGCATTTGTACATCTTGGCATTCATCAACATCCTGTCAAAGATGGTGAACTCAGAGACATCAAGGAGTGAACCCGTATTCTTATTGGTGAACAAATGGAGAGAACACCAGTTGCGACAAACTCTTCAATTGTGTTGGAGGCTACAAAAGAACTTGTGGGAGAATTATTGCTACGTCCAGATGGAGTTCCAGTGAAGACCCTCAACATTGATGAACTTCTTCCAGTTCTTGACAAGTGCAAATATTTCAGCTCTTCAAATATTCGAAATGAGGTAACTTCATTCAAATACTTAAGGAGGTTTGGAGTTATGGATAGCATTATAAAATTGAGGGGTACAAGCTCTTGGGCATTTGTTCAAGAGAATAAATTTCTAGGTCAAGGATCGGATATGGATAAAGTTTTTGTCTTCAAAATGTCGGAAGTTGGACCCGGTAGTGGAGTAGACTTGGTCAAGCGAATGCAACCCGACGGTGACCTTCAGGATGCTTGGTTAATGTTTGATCATATTAACGTGTTAAAGGTTGGACTACCATGGCATGGCATGTCTACGACTCCATGTATTGTCGTGTTATGACTATTGTCGTCTGTGATATGCAATCTGAAGACTATGCTACTCAAATTGTATTTTGGAAAAACTTAAATTTAGTTCTTGCAAGACATGGTGTATCTCACCTTAAATTCAACGGATTTATGGCTGATAGTGCCCAAGCAAATTGGAATGTTGTGAGGACAATCTATGGGTCAAGTGACATTCATGTTCCAATGGAAAACCAAGAAAGGACTTGTCTTTTCCATTGGACTCAATCAATGGAAAAGCATACAAAAGCTGATATTCGATCAGACTTATAAGATCAGCATCGTTTGCTATGCAAACAATACAAGAATGCTATTTCCTCTGAAGAATCAGAAACTCGATATCTTGCCATCAAAGCTTGGTGGTTATCATTTGGTGCTACGACAGAAGAAGGACTTCATCGATTGGAACTTTGGCTATCGTTCTGGCATTTCCGTTACCATTAATGGGGAGGATTTGAACAACTTGTAAGTATCTATTCTTCATCTATTCTATTTCAAATATCTATTTGTTTAAATCTATTTATAGCAAAGAATTCAAAATTTAATTTTATAACCATTACTAATCATTTGGACAATGTCAATTTGAAAATGTATGTATAGTATACATGATTTCACTACAATTCTTATAATTACTATAAATAGATCATCAAAGACAGTATGGGCTATTATTTATTGAATTATTAATCAAAAAAATTATATTAAATTAGAGACCAATAATCCTTGTCAACAAAGATCATGAGATTTGAATCTTCAATCATTTTATTTTTGTAACACTGAAAGTAGACATAATTTAGCATGTCTTGCCACTTCATCAACGACAATGACACAGCTTAACCTCCTCTCCTAGTTTTTTGATAAAAGAATGACATGAACTAAAAAAGAGGTCTGTTTTCTTTGTCCTTGATGATAGAAAGTTTATCGTCTTTTCTTGATTCATATTATAATTTCCTTCTTACTTTGATTACTAGTTATACTATCAATATTAATAGTAATAATGTTATACTTACAATACATTTATATTTTTTCCTAACAAAATTTTCATTTTTGATTTTATTGTCATTTCAGAATCTGAGTGAATCTGAGCTCGCGGATGCCTTCTTGCAATTTAGCCGAAACTGTCCATAACAAGTGGCTTCAACAATCTGGAAATCAAGGAAACGATTTATACATTGCCACTATTGACGACTATGTAAGAGCCTTTATGCAAATGGTCAAGTATTATCAATATCTTAAAGGCGATCAAGCTGGAATAGGACCTGGAAAAGAAGAATTATTACTCCGAGTTGCCCAACGATCAACGTAACGATCAGGGAATCCAAAGGTGCTCATTGAAGCTATGTCCAACATTCCAGAAGTGAAAGAATTTCTCAATAGGGAGCCTCGTCTTGAAGGTGAAGAAGTGTTTGGATCACAAAAACGCAAGCTAGATATGCCATTGGGCTGTGAATATGATTCACACCGCCCGGACAAAGTGAATTTTTCTCATCCACGCATTCAAATGAGGTCGAAGAGAGCCTTCACAGGCACTCAAAATTTGAATCCTATTATTGAAGATGTTATTCCAACTGCAGATACTGAGATGGAGGATCCGATGACAACTGAGGGCAATTTAAGAGAAGGTTTTACTTACAGAGTTCCTCATGTGTCAGCAATTCAAGAGAGCAACTGTGATGAGTTTCAGTGGCACATTGCAAGGCTTCCTAAATCCTCAGCAAAGGCTTGCTTTGCCCTCCAAGCTATTTCGAAGAAGAAGTGTACAGCAAGGATTGTCCAAAGCAATACTACTACAGCAGCACCAACGTATACAGGAATGATGACCAATTATAAGAAAAATCGAAATGAGTAAATGCAATTTTTCTTTTGCAATGACGACATTGAACGTTGTGTGAAGGGTACAAGTCGGAAGTGGGTGTTGTCAAGACCTAATGTCCCTGCCATATGGCCTGTCAAAATGGGTACCAATTTGTCAAAGCAAGAAATTTTGGCATTTGAAATTGTTGGCTTTCAGCTTCCACAACGTCAAGTTATTTCACCCCGAAGACTGTTTGGTGGAGAAACAGGTTTAGATTTGGTCTCTGCTTATCCTGTTCCATGTATACCAGATGAGCATCCAAAAATTCGGTCAGGGAAAACCATTCGTCGGAATCCAAAGGCGCCAACAGTAAAACACACGAACAATTGTGCATCTGCAATTACACTGAAGGCATGCATTCGTCGGGTAACAATGGTTCCTCACCCTGGATTTGATTGCATTGTTTGCCTTGACTTTGGATTGGAGCAAAAAATTGAACAATATATGTTTACTATTTCATCATTTCCAGAGTGTTCATGTCCATACTTCAAAGAAATGGCTACAAAGTCATTAGGCAAGCGAGGACAATGGGCAAATTGTAAGCATCTCTATTTTGTTTTTACAATCATTTGCAACCTTGAGTCAACAATAGATGCCTTCATTCATGCCTCAAGTTTCAGTTTCAATGAAGTCAAGAAGATCCTTCTTAGTGGGATATTAAATCATTTAGCTCTAAGTTAGACTTTTTATTGCAAAACAGTATCAACTTTTGTACCTTCTGTACTCATCAATGTATATGTAGTGAGACTAAAAGGGCCACTACTTCCATTTCACTTTCAGCATTGAGATTACTGTGTAATTTTTGTTGTTTTCCTTATACCTATATTTTGCATTATGGTTTATTATATTCCATCATTGATATCATGTATTTGTACCTTCATTCTCTTCTAACCATTGTGTTTTGATTTTAATTTTTTAGTTTATAATTCAAATTCTCTCATTTCTTTTTGAAACAAAATACACAATCATCAATTCTAAAAATGTCCACGGTAATGGGTCTATTTGAGATTTATTATATGACACAAAAGCAATTCAATTCAACTCTCAACTTCTTTGGTTTTAAGACAATTTACTTCCACGGTCATAGGCACTGTAGTAGTGAAGTTACAATTTTGAATGGTATATATTTTGATTTTTACCTTTTTCATCTGTTCTTTTCGTCCATTGTCTTCTATTTTTGCATCTAACTTCATCCATTTTTTCCATTTACTTTCATCTATTTTTCATCTACTTTCATCTACTTTCATTTACTTTCATCCATTTTTTCCATCCACTTTCATCCATTTTCATGCAACTTTATATTTTTTCATCCCAAATCAATGCTCCTCGCTCACAACTTGCTGCTCACCGCTCACCGCTCACCGCTCACGTACTAGCGACGTTGACTCTAATTGCAATGACGAGGTTTTCATTGCCAAAGTAGAGAACTTGTGGATGATCCTTCATCAGAGGCAGCTGGTACCAGCTACGAGAACAATCTCGCAGGCTATGGGGCGTGGCTTTGCGATTGAGGAGCTAAAGAAGAAAAAATTGAACTGGGCCGCGTATGGCGAGTGGACAAACGCCGATCAATGGCAACGCAGGCAGAAGTTTTCCAAGGGCGGCGAAGGTGAGGGTTTAGGGTTAATTGAGCGAGTGGGTGTCACCAGTGAGGGTTTAGGGTGCTTTGGAGACCTTGATTCCGGTATGGAAGAGATTGAAGCGTATAAAGAGCATGTGGACGAGTTGTTGAAGGAGGCGGAGCTGAGCCTTCAGAAGAAATTGAAAGAGAGGGACGAAATTTCATTCCAAGACGTTGTGGCACAGAAGCAAGCAATTGATCGGGCAAAGTTAGTGGTGGAAGCAGAGGGAAAGCTTCGAGTTCTTCTTGATTTGTTGGCTCAAAAAGAACAAGGTTTAGTGAGTGGAGTGCACTCAGACGATGCATCCCATGATTTGGCGCAGATCCAAACGGAAGTGAGAGTGCACCAAATGGTCGTGGATGCACTGAAGAACTTGGCGGATCAGGGTGATTCGAGAATCCAGCCAACGCCGGAGAGAGAGGACGACACAGCAGAGCAAATTGCGAGTTTGGAAGAAGATGTTGCAATCTGCAAACGACATGCTACAGCGATCTCAAACCTTTTTGGTTGTGATGGTACAGGGTATAGGCTTGGAGCAAGCATTGTACCTCCAAAACCCTATTTCGTGGACGGTGCAGCTCCCACTCGGAAGAGAAGCTTCCTGTCGATTGAAACGTGTGTTTTTTGTGGATTAGGGTTCGCACCAACATGGGCATTGCGATTGTCGTCCTGCCAGCATCCGTATCACCACTGGTGTGCCACCTTTCACTTTGCTAGATCATCAAATTGTGCACTGAAGAAATGTAATGAGCTGATGCATAGTGATTGGTGGGGTTCTTGTGGGTTTCAGAAGCTTGTTGTGGGTGGGAGCGCGATGAAGCTTGGGACGTTGCTAGAAGGTCAAAGACTTCCATCTGGTGAGTGAACATTGGCTTTGGGTCCTTCTCAGTGAAGTTCAAAACTTGGGTTCAAGGATTTGTTAACGTTGCTCAATTTTGCTCATTTTCGACTTCCAATTCAAATTTAGGGTTGAACCCTTGCATCTGGAGTCTCTTCGTGATCTGTTGGGGTCCTTGTTTTGTTGGCTGTAGGCTTCCAGTCTACAGCATGTCCACTTGGAGTCCATTTCGTCCATTTCATGCTTGCAATTCTCAAAAGTCCTTTCTTCCTTCATTGAGTTAATCCATGCATGAGCTTATGAGTTCTTATATCTTCCATCCATGTTGCCCAAAGTCTATGGAATCAGCTCTATAGTTTGTAAATTAGCACTTGACTTCTTCTAATTTCCCAAGCTTGTCGCATAGAGTCCTTAGAATTGACTCTATAGTCTATGAATCTACACAACATTGGTTATAATCTTCCAATCTTACTCCCTGCAGTCTTTAGAATTTCCTCTAGAGTCCATGAATGTGCACATTAGTGGCTGTAATCTTCAAAGCCTACTGCCTTTAGTCCATGAATGTCATTGTGTAGTCCATAAATCATCTTATTTGTTGCTATAATCAGTATATAGTCCACACATAAGTTTTTCTTGGCAATATTGTCCGTACCAACTGTCTTGAGTCCATGAATTCCCCTGGGAAGTCCTTGCATCAGCAAACGAGATACTTTAAGCTTCTTTTCCACCATCTTGAGTCTATGAATATCTCTTTGTAGTCCATACTTTTATAGATTAGGGGGTTCACAAATGGACTTGAGTCCATGAAAATTCCTTTGCAGTCCTTAGAATTCCTATTCATACTCTTATAATATTCCATTGTAATGGAATTTTACATGGTATATATACTGTCCATAGTAGTCCCTCAAAGTTCTGTTTTTACATATGCATGCCATATTCCTCTTTGGAGTTCAAATTTTCTGGTCTATGTGTTTGGCTCAAAAATTTGGTGGTATTGATGCAAACTACGTTCCTAGTGAAGAGGTCACAAACATTGTGTCCGTATCAGCAAATTTCCCTCAACAACAGTCCGTTGATTACCTAAAACTTGGAGATGAAGTGCATATGGAGCATCCGGAGTCTCTGCCTGAGGAAGGATTGAATGCAGATCCAGTGTGGAACAAAGCTTGTGAGCGTGGAGGAGGAAGGGAGGGTGGTCTGAAGGAAGCTGTGGATTGTGCAAATGCAAGTGCTAGTGTTTTGGCAGACGTTGTGGAGATTGAGAGGAAGGTGAAAGCTATGGCCCGGGACAATGGAGGCTTCTTAGAATTATTAGAAGACCTTCACAATGATACCGATACTGATAGTGAAAACTGTCGGGGAAAAGAAGACTCCACCAACGAGCATGGTTCCATTGATTCACAGGGAGAGAAGAAGAAAAAGAGGAAATTCAGCGACTCCAAAAAAAAAATTCCTGTTCATCTTTGGTAGAGCACAGCAGCAAACACAAGATCGGTTGCTGTTAAGGTTACGGTTGAGGGTGTTGGTAGCCCTCATGGCGAGGGTGGAAAGAAGCAAGCTATTCAGAAGAAGAGCAAGTCACAAAAGAAGGCAGACAAACGTAGAAAGAGCCAGAACCCGTAATGTTGCCTTTGCAAACCATTTCAGTTTTGCTTTTCTTTTTGGTTAAGGGTGAAGCAAAGGTTTTGGGCCTTGGGGTTCAAGGTTGCTTGGCTGCACCTATGTAGCAAGGGTTTAGGATAGGACTTTGGAACCTGCCTTTTCAGTTTAGGTGGCTAATTGCTATAATGTGGCAAATGTATGTGTGTATATTTTTGGACCTAGTCCACAACAAGTTTAATGGGAATGATTTTGCAAACTAGAGATCTGAAACTATTGTATGTGTAGTTTAAGGGTTCTGGGCTTGGGTACAATTTCATTTTGAATGTCCATGGGGATTTTCTCCCTTGTTTAGAGGGACACATATAGAAAGACCTGAATTTGTGTGCAAACTAATTATCTGCGGTTTAGGACTTCTAATTTTTGGATGTCATGGCAGTTGAATATTTGTTGTTGCTTTACCCTTTTGGGATAGTCTTTACAAAATTCTATTGGAGCCATTGGTCTAAATTTAAATGTAAGTACATATAGAGGTATATAGAATAAATACATAAAGTGAAAGGAATTTTGAAGCTTATTGATTGAGCTGCCTTTCAAAGCCAATAGGATTAACTTTCAAAACATTGGTTAGTTTTAAGTAAGTGGTTACCAAGGTTGTATTTGAGGCTACACATGTCAAACCACACTATTGCCTAAAGATTCTAAATCCTCTAATTCTAGCAACTCATGTATTAAATGAGTAATTACTTGCTTTGAATTACTTCTATATGTTGTGACTATGGCTTGGGTACATGTATGGAGCTATAGATCATTGAATGGAAATGGAATTAGTTATATATATAGGACTTTAATCAATTCAACTCTACTTAATAGTCCTTAAAATTGCAATTTACAGATTCACATATTGAATTTGTAATCCCAAATTGACCATTCCCTCCACATGTGTAACTATATGGTATATGGTACTGGGTTGGAAGCACAATGCTTGCATTGTCAATAAATGTAGCAAAATAAAGCAAGCATGAAAAGGCCACAGCAGAAGTGGGGACACTATATATGCAAACGTTGAAAAAAAACCTTGTTGCCATTGGATAATGCGCAGCAAAGGGCCTGCAGTTTTACAAATCCCAAGTTCACAAAAATCTACAACAATGCATAGGGCATAATCTTGAGCAAAACCAAGTAACCAACAAAACCAGAGATTGTAATCCACCAAGAGCTTAGGGACCTACCCAGTTGAACTACTGCCATATGATCCTATATTCCAATATGTACAAGACTGCCCATACCTGAGAACCATATTAACATCTCACTTGAAGAGAAAATTCATAGTAATAGTTCAATTGCATTCTCTAGAAATGCAAAAATGCTAAACTCTAGTATGGAGGTCTATCATGGAATTGCAAAGGTCCCTCGTTTGTTGCCGCATCAAGCAGCACACCCTGAAGATCATCTGAGCCCTCGAGATCATCCTCTGCACCTTCCCCACCCTCCGTACCTTCACCACCGTCCCTACCCTCCCACCAGGCCACCACTCATATTCAACATAGCCACATAAGCATGCCAAGGTCTAATTCATATACATGCACATCAGAAAACGTGCACTTTGAATTCCAATACAAGCAAGAGTTTGCTGAACATCATAAAGAGCCCAAAAGAAGTATAATCGTCACCCTTCAAATTGTTGGAGACTCCCAGCATCTTGAAGTTGGTTTAGAAGTCTGCGGTACTTAGTAACACAGAACACTAACAATACATACAAGAAGCATGAAAGGAAACAAAAATGATCCCCTGAATCCAGCTCACCAAAATACTCTAATCGAGGTCAAGAGTGGCACAAACGGAACGTATGCCAGCTTCTGCCTCTGCGGACAACTCGTAAATTGGACAATTTCCACTTGCCCGATAGTCTTTAGGATTCATGAGAAACTTCACAGCTCTAACATGCTCTGAATGCAAGTAAACACACTTGGAGGCATGATATATCACATAGGTTGAGCAATCACCTTGCCCCCATTTCTGATAATATTTTCCAAGCACCACCATGTCTCCAGCTGCAAAGGATGTACCCCAAGAATCTGTGAATGCTTCTTTGGCTGCATGCAAGCCACGTATACAACATGCAATGTAAAAGTCCACCCCTTCTTCATTATCTGCTTCTGCGTTCACAGCAAAATTATCACCAGTCTCCAATGTAGCAGCTAGGTCGTCACCATCTGACCCGAATTGCATGTCTGCTAAATTCCAATTAGCATGCATCTTTTCCCGCACAATTCGCATGTTTGCTGGTTGCAAGTGTTGCGGACACCATGGTCCAGTCCATGGTAAGCTCTAGCAAGAATCCCAATCTCCATCTAAGCAATAGCAACAAAAACAAGACAGATTCTTCACAAGCAAATGGGTTAGATTAGTCTTATTTGTTGCATAAATTGAATGTAAGCCCATAGTTCCATGAACTGTATCACACGATACTCTTTCTTTGTTGCGCTTCACTTCATTCTCCTCAATATGCCAAAAAATACGCTTCACAGGCCTCCTACTACCGTTGTAAGACGATTCTGGTCTTAATGTCAAATTCTCCCGCAAGTACTTTACCACATCAGCTGCACATGTCAGTTTCACCCCTTGTGCATTCAAGTGCTCTTTACGGAGAAACCTTTTCACAATAGCCCCAGCCCCATCATAGGGGCCTTTGCCGTGAGCACTTCCAAAAAAAGACCAAAGCATTTTACAACCATTGGTCATTGAGGGGTACTTAGAAACAAAATACCATGGTTTACTACTTTTAAATTGTGCTGCACACCCATCACTCCAGACAAAGTGGCGTTTGGGAACTATATTCTGTATCATCAAGTAATTCCAATGCAAATTGAAACAATATTGAACCATTTCAGTATCATGTTGTTTGTCTTCAGTGATATAAAAATGGTACTCCGTTAACAACTAGGTATCTTCATCGTAAGGATTAGCATTAGGGTTGTGGCGCATACAAACATGCACCAAAATACTAATCTGATAAGAAAACCAGTGCATACTTTGGACTTCGTTTTGAATCTCAAATGTATAGTTCTCTGCAAAGTCAACAATTGAGACAATACTATCTTATAGAAATGACCTCAAGCAATTTTTGAACTGCTGGTCTTGCCATCTAGCCACGAAATTATGTTGTACAAAAAATTGTAGCTTAGGCTTGAAGTATTCAATTAGTTCAGCAGGGGATGTTCTTTTGTGAATGAGAGTCAACTTCTTGGATATTTTCCCTTTTTTAGAAATTGTCTCTTCTAACGAAAATCTCTTCCAATCAACTAAAGTATCCTCAAACTACTGTAATTTGTACTCACAGAACAGCATCTTACGATCCACTCCACACAAGGAGCATTGGCCAAAAAGGCATTCAATCTTGTGCCATTCATCAGATTCTCCCTTTGGACATACAATGCTCTCCCATAATGTAGTCAAACGAGAGAAAATGTCACAGAGGATGTGAGCCCTCGAGATGGCACTCAGGACTCTGGGTCCATTTTTCGCGATTAAATAGCGAAAATTAGTCAAAATATTCAAGAAAAAGACATAAAAAGAGTGTTAAGGGAGTTTTGGTGTCAGTCTATGCCAAAATGGTGGAAAACCAACTTAGATGGTGGAAAATTCCTATTACTAGAAGTTTGAACCATTCTAGGTCTCCAAAGCAAGTTTATGTAAAGATTTAGCAATTCCGAGAGAAATAAGGAATAGAGAGTTAGTCAGTCCTAGCGAATGTCTGTGCAAAGTCAACCTTTTAAGGATGCATAAGACATACTGACTAAGCTAAAAGAGTCTACTACAAGCGTGGGAGAGTTACCAGGGCTTAAGTTCAATTTTGGAATAAATTGGATTTAAAGGAAAACCACTACAATGGATTTGGAGAATTCGAATTTCACGAGACAAAAGATGGAGGATTGGAGATTGAAAACTACAGAGAGTTGTTCCAAGGGTAGGAGCATGCCAGGAGCGAACAAGAATCAAACAATTGTCCAAGATTCCCGGGCATCGGGAATTAAATTGTCCAATTGGGCAAAGTAATTCCAAATTACTAAAATTAGAAAGGTGCAAGGTTGCATGGGACTTATACCAAGAATCTAGGAGTGCCCTAGATGTTACCCAATTTATTTCGGATTTTTCCGAAATTCCACGTTGACTCCATGGGAAGTCAACCGCACATAGAAATGTTCGTAAAATCATAAAAATTACGTATGATGCGGTAAAATCTCACTAAAAATTAGGATAGGTTTTTGTGTGCTTAATAAGCGCCCGGTCAAGTTTGAAGACATTCCGACATTCCCAACTACCAAAACCGGCATCGACATCAAAATTCACTGGAAGTTACAAGTTGGCGGCGGGTTGACCGGCGTATCGGGAGCGAATGATGTCCGATTGTCGCAAACAAGGAGTCATTCCTTACTCTCACGGACATTCCTAACAACCCTGGCCTGACAGATTCATCGAAATGCGCAAATCCTAAAAGTTAGATTTTTGACTTTTAATTGGAGTTACCGTAATTCCGATTTGAGCGCGCAAATGGCCTAGGAGTGAGGGGTAAGGGGTCCCTTAGGCTAATTGGGGTCTTCTGAAGACAATGGCGCAGACGGTTTTCCGTTTCGAGTTGTTCCCTAAAAGATAGAGAGGGTCAGCTCTTAGTTTGACTTTTTAATCGTTAATTGCGGTTAATTAGAAGTGATTTTGGAAATATCTCTTGGAAAATCAAAGATTGGATTTGGTCAAGATCTCTTTCTTGCATAAAAAGCCATCTTTGGGCTAAAGAAAGACAATTTTCGAAATGACTTTGGATTAATTTGCAAAATATCTACGTAGATTAGGGTTAATTCCAAAATATTTTGGGTTAAGATCTTGGATTTGATTTGGCCAAGATTTCTTTGACAAAATGGGGATGTTTTTAGAAATTTCCACCATTAAACAACTAATATTTTGGAATTACATTAGGATAGTTTAGGGTAGGAAGTAACAAAGTGTTTTCACTGGCAATTACTAAGAGGGGCCCGGCCACGGGTATATAAGGGCCCCCCTCGAGGTTGCCAGTACCCTTATTTCTCGCACCGACACTTTGTTCTTCCCACGTGCTACCGACATAGTCGGAGCACCACTTGGACCAAAAGACTTTGGCCAAGTTTGTTTTTGTTGTATTTGACTTTTGAAGGCTTAGGGCCCCTTCAACTATTTTCTCATTTGCTGTTAACAACCCCACTTCAACATTTAGTCACTACTAGTCTGTGGAAATTTCAAGCATCGAGTATCAAAGTTCGGTTTAAACACTGTCATGTGTACCCCCTTTGGTGGCAAAATCTTGAAATACTAGAAATTTTAAGAATTTAAAGTGAAAGTTCGGTTAAACACTGTCATGTGTACCTCCTTTTGCGAATAAAACTCTTAAAATACCATCCGTCCAATCCACTACGGTGAAGCTTTGAACTTAAGCTATTAGGGGAAACAAGTCTATCTCTCCAAAATCACTCTTTGATTATTCTCCTTCATACCCAACCTATTCTAGTCTTGGAAAGATAATTGATGAGACTTTGAATTGGCAAAGAGTTGGCCTTAGTTATCCATTAGAGTTTTAATTTCCATTTAAACCAAAACCCAAAAAGTTAGTTATCTAGTTTAGTTTGTTTTTTTCCGTGATATCAAAATTTAGTTTAGATTTAAGGAGAAAAAACCAGAACTTAAGACCAGCAGCGGCCAGACCAAGCAGCGGACAGACCAGCAGCGGACAGAGCCAAGTAGCGGACAGACCCCCTCACCCCGCCAGCCAACCACCGCCGGCCACGTGGCAGGGGGCTCGGGGGCCTGATACGGGGCGGGTGCCGTCTGAGGGCTAGGCGGGTGCCGAACTGGGAGCCTGGGCGGGTGCCGAAACTGGGAGCCAGGGAGTTGGGATTTAGAGTCCAAAAAACTCACATTCTATACAAGTGAGAACTCTCACCCAAATCTTTGTTACAATTATTTAAATTTTGGTCAAATCAAAGGAGAGTTACAAGAGAAAATCTAAACTCCTCACTTCAATTTCTCACCAAAAATTAAACAATTGCAACATCAAAAATCTTCGTCCATCCTTCCAAACTAAAAACTCCATAGCCACCACTCCCCTTACAAAAACTTGCAAAACATCTCGGAAGCAAAGTGAGGAGGAAGGAAGGGATTAGGAGAATTAAGGGAGGATTTGGCATTAAAAAATCAATTTCCTAAGAATCTTACTATTGAAATCTAATTCTTTATTCTCAACGTTGACCCCACCCCCTTTTAAAACTAATTGTTTTAGAATCTTACTATTGAATTGGCACTTATTCTAGGGAGTATGTTCTACATTCTTTGGTCGGTAGTTCTTCATTAGATTCTTAAAAGGTTTGGATTTTATGGTTTTGTTTTATTAGGCCTAATAAGCCAAAAAGGAAACAAACAAATTGACAACTAATTTCTTTGCAAACTAACGCAAATTCAAAATTAATTAGATTTGAAAAGATTTGATGATAGTTTTTCGATTAAAATATTCTAATAAGCCAAAAAGGAAACAAACAAATTGACAACCAATTTCGTTGGAATTAAAACAATTTCAAAAATCAATTGGATTTGGAAAGATTTGAAGGGAATTTCCACCCAAATTACTTTAATTCAATTAGGAATTGCATCACATTAATTTTAAGACTTAAAGAAAATCAAAAACAACGAATAGTGAATTATTAAATTTCCATTGATTTCTTTAGAACCTTAACCATTTAGGTAGACTAGTTAAATTGCAGTAATTCCTAATTACCGGGGATTTAGGAATTAAAAGAATTACGCAATTAAATTAACGCTACATAACTTTAGTTTCTTTTAAAAACAGGACCAGATTAATTGACCAACCACGTGCGAATTATTATGGATTAGATGGAGAGCCGGGATGAGTTCGATGGCGAGGTTGTAGGAGAATATTTGCATATGATGATGTTCGACGACGGGACCATGGAGATTTACGCCGAGGAGGTAAACCGCTCACATTTGATTTTCATTCTCATTGTTTTGCTGTTAAGTTTCTTTTTACCAAATGCTTGGAATTAAATTTAGGCACATAGACTAGACTAGAGTAGGATCGATTGGGTGAAGTTTAGAATAGAATAAGATAGAATTATAACCACAAAATTAGATTAGAACACTTTAAAAACGTGACTAAAAGAGTTCATTGCTTGGAAGGCTTTCTTTTTTACCCAATTAGAAAGAAAACTCAATTAGACACAGGACCCGTGTGAAAAACTCTTAGCTCGAGGGTGGAGTTAGGAGCGCTCACAGAGGACAGTACACTTACCTGATGCATGCTTGCAAACTTTTCCAGATTTCCTCATGTTATAAATAGCTATCCGCAATTCATCTGTCTCAACGTGATAGATGCAACAACATGTGTTGCGCTCTTTCATTGCCTTGATGAAAAATGGTTTCAAAGCTTCAAAGCTCCTCAGCCCTATTTGAACACTCTGGTTTTCAGCCTTAAACTTCAAAAAGAAACTCACCTGTCAAATTTTCATCAACAGTCCACAATGTTATGGACTTCATGCATACAGCCATCTGGTTTTTGGGAAAGTAAAGGCTGAGAAGGAGACAATGGACATTTACGGCAGGGAAAAGGAAACTATATGGAGTCAAGTCCCTAATTCCTGAGGTGAATTCCTTCTAGCAAATTTGTGATACTATACAAGCAAAATTTGGGACTTTAGACATTGACTAAAGAATACATATGGACTAAACCACAAACATAAGTGAATGCATGGACTTCCAAGGGACTCTTGTAGACATAATTTCTAATATAGTGACCATGAAGGGACTTTGATGGAGCGTAAAATTACTGAACAAGGACTCCTGCAACAAATGGTAGTGGCTTTCAATAGAGTTCATAAGGTCTTGTCTTAGCCATTACAAGGTTCCGGGGATGAACGTTCAGGGCTTGGGCCACTCCCCCACTTGAAGCTTGACTTTGAGCGCAAACAGCTGCTGTCAGTAGTGTGTGCTTTGTTGCCAATATAACATTGTTCCGTCCATACTTGTTTTCTCCCAATGCTTTTGTGACCCCAGCAACAATCTCTTGATGCGCCAAGGCAACTTTAATTGGAAGAATGTAATCAGGGAGGCTCCGTTTTACAAGAGGATGGGAAAGTGCATACTCCATTACTAATTTTCTGCTACTTGAGGTAGGGCAACTGGTTAGCACTCTCGAAATGGAGCTCGCTAAATGTAATCCCAGCCTCCTTTGTTGTTTGTCGTCTATGCCAGCACTAGCCTCTGTTTCTTCTTCCAGAGCTCTCACAACTTCAGCCTCCTTCTCCGCAGCACGGGAAAGTCGTTTTCTTTCCGACACTTTCTTCCTCTTCTCCTCAACTTCTAAGTCTTCTTCTGCTCTCTCAGTTGCCCAAGGGCGCTTCATCCTAAGACGCCTCTCCATTTCACGTTGTCGAGTAGAGAGAAGTGCGCTTAGGGAACACATGGGGTATCTAGCTGTGACTAGGTTTGGCTTAGGAAAATGAAGTCACAAAAAATATAATGAACAATTTTACAAATTTTCATTAAAAAAAACTCCCTATACAAAGTGCAATAATAATGACTATGCCAAAAAACCTCTCTAAAGTCTTGGTTCTCCCAAGTATATCAAGGGAAGAAGGAAGGAGCACTTTTACCTTATCTACCACCTAGTTAAGTAGAGTTTGACCACTATAAAGCCACATGGACTTGACTTCAACTATTAGTCTTCACTTTTCTTCCCCATAATCCTATCTCTATCTCCTACATGGACTTCTAGTCCTTTTAAGAAAAACCTAAATGAAAGGTAAAACAAACTTCACCTTTCTTTTAAACAACTTTAAACTAAAACTAAAACCCTAAAATGACTTCAAATATTTAAAAAAATCAAATTAATGCCAAATAGTTGTTTAATAGAAGTAAAAAAGATAGAGTCCACTCCATATGGAAAGATTAGACTCTCCAAAAAACCCTCTACTTCAACAATAAACATAAAATTCTACATAGTGAACAAATTTACTACACGACAACGTGCAGAAACCATCTTACTAAACCCTAAACCCTACAACGCTCAATGCCCAACCACAAAGTACGATATTCAAACCCTAAGGACCTCTAATTGGTGCTTATGCAAAAGCCAAAGCTTGTCAAAGCCCCTAGAGTGGAGCCCAAACCCTGAAGACCTAAACCAGTGTTGTAACCTCACAATGGAGAACCTAATGCCTTAAAATAAAAAATTTATTCTAACTACCGCATACCCTATTCAAAAGCAAATGCACTGAAATTGTAAAATCGATCTCAAACTCACAACCCTCACTGAAAGCAAATGCCCTCCAATTCTAAACTTGGAGTCAAAATGAGGACTGAAAGCAGATCCTTACCGATTCAAAGCTTATTGTGAATAACTCCACATGAACTGCTTGTGTGCAATTCAAAACCTTTTGAGACAACCTCCCCACATGTGCACAACCCCTAAACCCTAACCTTCACAGAATGATAGCATCAACGCGCAATTGTAACACGCACTGAAAGTAAACTTGCAACCCTCACTGAAAGCAAATGCCCTCCGATTCTGAACTTAGAGTCAAAATTAGGACTGAAAGCAAATCCTTACCAATTCAAAACTTATCATGAATAACTCCAGACGAATTGCCGGTGTATAATTCAAAACCTTGAGAGACAACCTTCCCAAATGTGCACAACCCCTAAACCCTAATCTTCACAGAATGATAGCATCAGCGCGCAATTGTAACCCTACATCGAAAGCAAATGTCCCCCAAAATCCTAAACTTGGAGTAAAAATTTGTACGTAAAAGCAGATCCTTATCAATTCAAAGCTTATCGTAAATAACTCCACACGAAGTGCCTATGTAGTGTGTGCAATTCAAAACCTTGAGAGATAACCTCCCCAAATGTGCACAATCCCTGAACCCTAACCTTCATAGAATGATAGCATCAGCGCGCAACCCTACATCGAACAAACAGGTGGCTGCACAGTAAACTTAGTGAATCAAAATGCTCTGAAATCAAGAAGTTTCTGTAACAATCTCCGCCAAGTATGATTAAAAAACATATGCACTAATCAATTACTGAGAAGTTCACGTCAAAAAATCCAAACCTTAGTCACATGGACGCGAATGCCCTCCAATTTAAAATTTGGCGTCCACCAAAACACGATCTTCATCGTTGTGTGCAATTGCCAAACCAAATTTCACAGCCAAAGTAAGAAGCAACCCTAACAACCCCCTCAAACTCGCAACCCTAACTCAACGGCATTAGAACACAATTGCCGCTCCATTTGTCGAGGAATTTGTCAGAATTCATTGTAAAACTTGGACGCGAGGCAAAGAGTAAATGCCTGACGGAAGCCCCACACAGTTTTGAAATCCCGTACGCGGGAATGAACTGGCAACCTGGAGTCCTGGACAGCACACTCACGTCAGTAGGGCACATTGCACAGACCAGCCTAACATCAGGGTAACAAAATTAATTTTCACCTCCTATAGGTTACTAAATCTTTTAGCATTTTTTGAAAAAAATTTCAAAAAGACATCATAACTTGAGTTTGGGGGACTTTTTAAAAAACAATTGATTAACTGGCAAAAAGTAGCATGCTCTATTGATTTTTCAATTTTGAAGCTCAATATTAACTCTATTCACATGATATGAATAAAGAACACTTGATCATTGGTAGAGAAATACATCTATATGAAAGATAAAAGTCCATTTCTCTCTTTTTAGGGACTGTGACAGTTTCTTAGTACATTTTTAAAAGTCCACCACCGCTTGAAATCATGCTCTACCCTATTGAATTTTTAACATGATATTCTTCTCAATGAAAAGAATATGGCATCAAGTCCTATTCTTTAAAAAATCCCCCCAAAATGCATATATTTGCTATTGATCAAATAAAATGAAGCACTTAAAGACTATGTGTCGTCCATAATGTGACACTTTAGCTTGCTTGCATCTATATAATATATGACTATCATGTATATTTTAAATATTTTCTATCTAAGATTTTTTTTGTTTTTAATTTTAAAGCATTGTTATAAAAATAAAATAAAATAAGACAGGACCATTTTCATTCTTTAAATTTACATAAAGACCAACAATTAAGACTACATTTACTCCTTAGTCATAAGCTCAAAACCATTGTTCATGATATAGTGCTTGTAATATTTTGCCTATCACCAAATTTATATTCAACCTCTACAATCCATGTTTATTGCCCCTTCTATTTTTAACTTGATAAATGTCCTCCTTAAATAATGGTGTTATGATGTATTGTATTTTTTTCATATATGTCTTTGTAGTAAGATATCCTAGACTACTGGATTCACTTATTTTCATCATCATGTGTTGTTTACAAAATATTTCCTATTTTTTATAATATTCCAATTTAAAAATATATTTTGGTTCAATTTTGGGGGACAAAATCACATAGTAACATATTCATTTGTTTTTCATTTGGACTATACTACTATAGATCCTTGCATTTAATTCCACGGTCATAGGTCCCTAATAGATTTAGGAATCTTAAATGGATAAAAAAATGGAGGCTCACAGGCTCATAGGCTCATGCTCACAGGCTCACAAACTAGCATCCCCGGTTATTCCATGAAGTGTTCAAATTCCCCAAAATGCATGCAAATTGCAAAGAGAATCTAGCATTTATTTTGAATTTTCGAGAAGATTCAACATCAACTTGGCTAGTTTCAGAACCTAAACCAGTATAAACTGCTTACTCAATGAATTTCAAGAATTCAAGTATCGATGTAGGTCTTTCAGGGTTTCAAGCCCCCCGTCCGCCTGTCCGCCCATCCGTCCGTCACTGCGTCTGCCCCCAACGGGCACCATCCGCGTCGTCCGTCCCTCGGTGTGTACACCCATTGTCCGTGCGATCTAGCGGACGCCGATTTCTGTCCGCTGGATTCTGGTGTCCGCCTCTCTGCCGTCGGATGAGCATCTGGCCGTCCACCGCGGTCCGGCCGTCAGTTCAGCATAAGAAGCGGGGTGGACGGCTCATTTGGCCACAACCGTTTCCCTTCGAAGTGGACGATCCAGTGCCCGATTTTAATCTGTGGCTCTGCGCGCCCCTTCCGACGTTGTGTGCAAACGGTTGTGCTTCATTAATCACCACTAAAATGCTTAACGAACTTTAGTTGAAGTAATTATCAGGCTCTGAGGGACTACAACTTCATCTAAACTGCATCGCATTGTAACTTTGAAGCATTTCGATTTCTTATTGCTGGAATTAGTGTGAACGAAGTCATCAGTTGCTCTCATTTTAGTCAACGCCACCATGCCTCGTGATGAAAACAAGAAAAACAAGGGGAAATCCCAAAGCATAAATTGGGATGATTGGAATGATCCAATGTGTGTTGGTGAACCCAGATGGGAGAGTGAACCACAGAGAGTTTGGACCGCCACGACGTGCAAGAAGTACGTGAAAATGACGCACATTGCCAAATTGTGGGCATCAGACCGTGCAGCGCAACAAGTTCGCCGTTATGAAGGGCAAACATCTACGTGTCTCAGTAGGCACTTTGTTCACCGATACGATGAAGTGACGCATAATGTTGGTATACGTGACTCCAAACCAAATGTCATGAATTATACGAACATGGCCATGGTCTGGGCAAAGATTGTACTTCACAAAGATGTTGATTGGCGCACAATATATGGAAAAGATGTGGCGACTCTCAATCGCAACGAAGCAGTCATTTATACGAGCTCGACTAATGCAAGCGATTGCATGCCCGAATGGTCCAATCGAGGCCAATTTGGATTTCCTGCAACAGTGATGCCGGATGCAGATGAGCCCGTCCCAGATGATGATGATGATGTTGAAGAGGCTACTGCACCCGTGGCCGGTGGAGAGAGGCATGAACATAGAGAAGCTCAAGAGGACATTCAATACGAGCATGAAAAGCGTGAGGCAATGCGGAGAAGCATAGAAGATCGTGGTCCACAATATGGTTACGATGGGTACTATGGACGTGAACGTGGTACACATGACCCATGAGGTGGGCAAAGTCGTTCTCAAATCGTAGGAGTAAGCCCCGGAACTGCGCACAATGCTCCTTCTACCCAAGAAGGCTCCCAATACCATTCGAGGTCTAGTGGAGGTGTTTCATATGGAAATTATGGGCATCATGGAGGGTCTTACCATGGCCATTCAAATGAAGGAGGCTCCTACTATGGAGATTCAGTTCCTCCTCCAACCTTTGGAGGGCCTCATTATAGGAATTATGGACAAGGAGGAGCGGGAAGCGGAGCAGGAGACGTGTACGGTGGAGGACCATATATGGGGGTGTATGGATCTAGTTCTGTAGGCCATAGTCAGAGAGATGATACCGACTCAGATTCCGAGTGAAGTACAACAAAAAGACTACACTTTTGTAGTGACTAGTCCGCACTAGGGTGTAATGATTGTAATCCACTGCCATGTACCGTAGGTGGTAGCAAGCATGGTATTGTAATGTTGGTGAGGGGTACTCACGAACCTATAAGTATTTATGAAAATACAAATTTTTGAAATGTGTGAGTACAATACTGGATCTATGGATGGGACCTTTGACCTGTAGTATTAAAATTAACCAATGTGTAGCTATTGTTATTTTTTAAATATGAATATTGCATCGGAATGTTTTCCCCTATTTTCTAGTACTCCAGTTACAATGCCTCCTCGAACTTATATTTGAAACATAGTTTTAACAACTTAGAATTGTGAAGTAGAATTTAATAAGCTAAAAACTTGATAGGGGTTATGCTTGTTATGCCTTTGAACCTAATATTATTTTGATGACCCATTTTGAAAATTGTGAAAATTGTCAAGGCAGTACTTGGTCATTTGGGGATTAAAAGAAATAGAAGACTTACATGTTAGTTTATTTAAGTTTATGAGAATAAAATAAGAGAGGCCCTAATTCCTCATCCGTAGTCCAAAGAGGTTGAATGAAACTTTCACGTGTGTTTTTCTTCCTATGTGATCTCTAGCATGTCTATTTAGAATTTGTATGAGAATAAAATAAGAGAGGCCTTAATTCCTCATCCGTAGTCGAAATTCAATGACATTCCAACTTCTCCAATTGTTTATGACATTCCAACCTTTCCATATTTTTTTGGCCCCTCTTCACGTGAAATTTCAAATGAATAGGCCATTTACAAAGTAGACCCAAAAATGGCTATGTGGCGTATTTTTTAAAATAAAATCAAAACTAGGCAATTTCAAATGTGGAATGAAAATTTGTCATAGAACATAAATGTCCTATGACATTCCAACTTCTCCATATTTTTGTCCGCCCCTTTTCACTTCAATTTTCAAATGAATAGGGCACTTAGCAAAAAACTCCAAATATCACAGTGTAGCCTATTTTTTGGAATCTCACAAAAAGTAGGCAATTTCAATTTCTAAATGGAAATTGGTCATAGAACACAAATGTTCTATGACATTCCAACCTCTCCATATTTTTTTGGCCCCTCTTCACGTGAAATTTCAAATGAATAGGCCATTTACAAAGTAGACCCAAAAATGGCTATGTGGCGTATTTTTTGAAATAAAATCAAAACTAGACAATTTCAAATGTGGAATGGAAATTTGTCATAGAACATAAATGTCCTATGACATTCCAACTTCTCCATATTTTTGTCGGCCCCTTTTCACTTCAATTTTCAAATGAATAGGGCACTTAGCAAAAAACTCCAAATATCGCAGTGTAGCCTATTTTTTGGAATCTCACAAAAAGTAGGCAATTTCAATTTCCAAATGGAAATTTGTCATAGAACACAAATGTTCTAAGAAATTCCAACCTCTCCATATTTTTTTGGCCCCTCTTCACGTGAAATTTCAAATGAATAGGCCATTTACAAAGTAGACCCAAAAATGGCTACGTGGCGTATTTTTTGAAATAAAATCAAAACTAGACAATTTCAAATGTGGACTGGAAATTTGTTATAGAACATAAATGTCCTATGACATTCCAACTTCTCCATATTTTTTTGGTCCCCTTTCCATTTCAATTTTCAAATGAATAGGGCACTTAGCAAAAAACTCCAAATATCGCAATGTAGCCTATTTTTTGGAATCTCACAAAAAGTAGGCAATTTCAATTTCTAAATGGAAATTGGTCATAGAACACAAATGTTCTATGACATTCCAACCTCTCCATATTTTTTTTGGCCCCTCTTCACGTGAAATTTCAAATGAATAGGCCATTTACAAAGTAGACCCAAAAATGGCTACGTGGCGTATTTTTTTGAAATAAAATCAAAACTAGACAATTTCAAATGTGGAATGGAAATTTGTCATAGAACATAAATGTCCTATGACATTCCAACTTCTCCATATTTTTGTCGGCCCCTTTTCACTTCAATTTTCAAATGAATAGGGCACTTAGCAAAAAACTCCAAATATCGCAATGTAGCCTATTTTTTGGAATCTCACAAAAAGTAGGCAATTTCAATTTCCAAATGGAAATTTGTCATAGAACACAAATGTTCTAAGAAATTCCAACCTCTCCATATTTTTTTGGCCCCTCTTCACGTGAATTTTCAAATGAATAGGCCTTTTACAAAGTAGACCGTTGGATTAGGCGGACGGCACCGGTCCGATTATGGTCGTCTGTCGGATCGATCGGACGGCGGACTTCTCGTCCGCCCGATCGGGCGGACGCGTTTCCGACGTGCAGTGCGTCGGTGGACGGACTACTGCCGCCCGTCCGCAGCCGTCCGATCGCGCGGACGCTCGACAGCGCCTCGTCGGGGTCGTCCGCACAAGTTTAAGGCGTCCGCCAAGGTATAAGAGGGGCGGTTTAGGCCGTCCGCCCTCACTCTTGTTTTCTCCCTTGCATTTTGCAAGCGCGGAGTGGAAAGCTTGGTGGCTTAAGTTTTTAAATCTCCATTGGTTCCCCTCCTAGGGAAAGTAGGGGTGACATTATTGGGGCCCCCTTGTTGCCTTTTTTTGAAGTTTTGACGTGATTTTTATCATGATGGCGCGAACAAAGAAGGCGGGTAAAAGGAAACTAGAGGAAGTGGCAGGTCCATCTCGAGAGGAGGCACGTGCAAACAAGCCCTCTGAAGCATTGAAGAATATGATGATTCAAGTAATCGTCGACTTCTACGAATCGGAGAGCACGATGTCCTTGCAGATGAAATATGTTCGCTACAATGAGGACTATCCTAAAAAATTCAAGGACGACATGTGGCAACGGTTTATGGATGCGGTTTCTGTTCCATAATGGCACAGTGAGATGGATAAGAGTGGCTTTGAGCAGTTATTGAAAAATAATGTGCATGACGCGTTGTGGAATGCGAAGGACATCTTAACGAAGTATGGGAAGCATCACCGTGAACATGATGCCGCATTTGAGCAAGTCATTCTAAGGGCTGAATTGTTTGTCGGCCGATGTGCTCCATTCGCGTCTACCAAGAACAGACGAGGATCTATGGGTTGGTGGAAAACTAGTGATGGAATGGTTGAATTGACGGAAGGTAGGAAGCATCTAATAGCACTTCCAGACACGGCGACCGTGATTTCTTGTGATGATGTCGTGACCAAAGGCGGATACGCAACAATTCGGAGGGTGCAAGTTCGGGGATGCCGTGAAATACCTGAGTATTGGGAGTTTGCAGCAAAGCTATCTAATGTACAGCAGACGCTACCTCATCTTGCAAAGATGGAACACCAAAACGAATCCATGGCAGTGCGGATTGGCCATCCCGGAGTGATACGGTTTTCTGCAGTTCATGCAAGGAGGAATGAAGGATATGCATATTGGTGGAATGGCGGGACCTTGCGAAAGATGATGCATTTGGATAGAATTTATCCAGACAATATACGTATGCACTTGCAATATAGCTCGCCAACGGATGTGGATGTCATTGCCGCGAACCATCTTGCACGATTTTGGAAGAAACGCACGGAGCTAGCATGGGCGTTGCTGCATATCATGCATGCGGTGCACGATGCAGAATATTTACACAATGATATCTCAGTGGACAACATTATGTTGCACTTTCCCGCAGACGAGTCGTGCGTGTACATTGGAGTGTGCGATTGGGGCATGACTTCATACGTTACAGAACCACCGAAGTCATTGTACGTGTTCACATTCAAACAAGAGATGGACGTTGCTTTGCAAAACCGTTGGTGGGTGACAAAGAAGATTGCATATTTGCACGAAAAAGACAAAGATGTGCAAATAATTCCAAGTTTATCCATTGCAACGGAGGAATATGCGGTGTGCAAAATAGCTCAGGCAATAAATAGAGATTGCATGTCAGAGGAGTACCACAAGTTGAACATAGAAACGGCAAGTATGAGCAAATTTGATCACTAAGCGTTGGCAATGTCATTTCTTGCGTACTTGGAGCGCCCTTGCAAAGACAGCCCAGAGAATGCGGGCGGTTTGGCATGCATCATCAATCGTTGGGTGAAAGCACACTATGGTTGTCCGAAATCGTAGTCACGGCACAATTTTTGCACAGGATGAAAGTTTGGAGTCAATTTTACTATAGCTCCGGTCATTTTTTTGAAAAAAGAAGAAGAAGTCAAAGTAGTACATCTTGTATACATTAAGAATTGCAAGACAAAAAGTGACTTTCATTTATTAATTCAAAGTATGAAGTACAAACATAAAATGTTTGTACTGTCACAATTCAGCTTTAGCATTGTTGTACTTTTTTCTCCTAGTTTAGGGTTTCATTTTTAAAATTCAAATAGTTAAATCAATGGTCTAATGTTAAGGTACAATGACTTGGCACTTCATTAAGATTTGGAGAGTTTTATAAGAAAATATCATTGAAAATGTGTAATTTTAGTATAAGGCCCAAATTTTGATCTTAAAGAGTGTTTTTTTCATTTTTCATTTTGGAATCTATAAGAAGACCTTTTTGGTGACATGGGCCAACATTTCATTTTATTATAAATGACTTTTTTGTTTTTGTTTTCTCTATTGGAGAGTTTTGCCCTATTTTTCAACCTGAGCCTCTAGGATTTGTCCATCGTATTGGAGCATACTGTGCGTACCTGTTGTACATCAAGGACTAATAGCCATCCACCACGTATCATCTAAATCAAGATTTACCTGCAACGTCCTAGTTATCTGAGGTGCTTTTGCAGCGATATTCGCTCCCACACATTCGTGGCCTACATTCACAGGGTCGTTGCCCGCATGCATGAATTGTTTGTCAGAGTACGAGATAAAGTGCCGGAATACAAGGCGCACCAATTATTGTACAATTTGTACAGCTTGTACTGTTTGCACTTGTTTGTACTTTGAGAAAAAGAGCGACCGTAGTGTGCTTTCACCCCATTGGACTAGTACTTTCAACTGGCCTATTCCCAATGAACATTTTCAGCGTTCGTATAAATAGATCAGCATAGTATAGTAGCATACGTAAGTATAGAATGATATATAGTCTATGTTATAGAGAGAATGTACACGTGCAGCATATATAGTACGTAGTATATATATGGAGCACCAATGTATGGCAACCCAAATGAAATCTAATATATTTTTTGAATTACTGAAAGCATTTGAAAATTTCAGCTATTAACCCCTAAATGCCCAAGCCTTTTCAAGTGTGTTTTGACTATGAATAAAGTGCATGGACTTGTAGTCATCCCTAGTGAAGCAAATTGATTTTTTTCAAAATCTAACCTCATAGATGTTTAAAAAGCTTGTTTATTAGTAAGTACACAAATTTTGAGTACAAAATTGCATTGGAGTTGTGAGATTATAACGAGAGAAGAATACATTTTCTATATTTTGTATGTTGCCTTTTCCCACAATGTTTCTCAAATTTGCATATAAATTTTTTTGGGGATTTGAGGTGACATGAACAACTACAAAAAGTGTTAGCACACTAAAATGCACTTCTAAAAAACTTAATTTCATATGAAAAGCTATTAAATTCATTACACAATCCACCTTGCAATTGTTGAAATGCAATTATTTTTATAAGTAGAAATTGCAAATAACTCCAAATCAATAGTTGTATGTTTAAATTTTCAATGGTGAATATCATGAAAACACTTTCCTCTTTCCATTGGGACCATTTTCAAAGCGAATGGATATGTACAATTTTTTAGATCTCAAATTAAGTGAAATTGCATAAAGCTAGGAAATGAAGTAAAATTGGCAAGCTTTACACTTCACTTTTGGTACATGTATGCCTTTGAAGACCTTTCAATAATCAAATATGTACTTTTTTCAGTAAAAAATGAAAGTTTTCAATAGTTAACCCTTACAAACTGCCCGAAAAAAATTTTAAAACGGGCACAGGAATTTAACTGCCCATCCAGAAATGAGCCTGAAATTTCAGGTCGACCATATATGGTCGCTGGGGCAGTTAGGGGTTAATGTTTATGATCTTTGATACTTAATAGACAAACGTATTCATGGGGGGGGAATGAGATCAATAGTATTTATTGTTGGTAGATGTTGTTGTGCACGTAGATAGTTGATAAGGTTGTGTAACAATTTGCATGATGTATAAGGTCTAAGTAGTAAGTAAGGTAGAAGTACCTATTAGCACCTTGACTTGCAATCTGAGTATGTTAGGGTGAACTTCAAGAGAGTTATATATTTTTCAGAGGTGTACAAATGTTTCACAAATGAAATTCAAATGACAAAATTCCTTTTGCGGAGCCTTGAGAAATTCATGGCAATTTTAAATAAAATCATGACATGGACAAATCATGATTCAAAAATGCCATTAACCCCAAAAGGACCCGTGCCCCAAATGCACTTCAAAATACTAAAAACTTGTCCCGAAAGGAATGTCAAAAATCAAAATCTTCATGATTAAATTTTTTTTAAGAAAACCAACTTGTCGATCTTTTTGTTAACTTGTTCAAGTAATAGGGTACATTGTTCCAAAATTTTATTGTGAATTTCCCCACCAATTAATATTTGCAACTAAAAAGATAACTAAAATTTCTCTCAAAATCATTTGAATTTCCTCATAGTGATATAAAATTCATAGTTTCAAGTAATAAAAATATAAGATTGATGTTTGAATGAAATAAGATATGCTTATTTTAGCTTAAGGATGATATTTGACCAAATGGAATAGAAACTATGAATTTTATCGATATAAAATTTATATTTTGGTTTCAATTGATTTTGTGAAGATTTTTAATTGAAACAAAAATAACAAAATCAATTGAAACAAAAATTTGATTGAAACAATAGTTGATTATCAGTTCAAACAATAGTTGATTATCAATTGAACCAAAAATTTCAATTGCTTTTGAGAAAAATTCTAATTGTTATCATTTTTTTACAAAAATTAAAAATAAATACAGAAAACTAATAGAAAAAATCCGAGATACTTTCAATTTCTTCCAGAGGTACAAGTATAAATGGAGATCACTATATAAAATTTTCAATTTGCCTTTAAAAAATTTTGAACCAAAAACTACAATAACAAATACCTCAAAGTCAAATTTGGCTATTAAAGAAAATTAAATTTTTGATTTAATACATTATCAAGAGAAATTCTATTGTAAAATTCTACTTTCTACATATTCTATTTTTCTACAAATTGCTTGATGAAAACTACATATTATTGTAATAATTTTAAAGTAAAAAGTTAAGAAAATTATATCAATTATACTATATATTGGAATAGTTTGAAATTTTCACCATTAATGAATGTTAAATGGAAAACTGAATATTTCAATTGAAATTAAAGATTGATCTTAAAACGAAAAAATATGAATGAAAAAGACAATGTATTGTGTTTGATGGATTTCAACACATAGAACTTGCAATTGCAATAAATTTTTCAATTTTTGGAATTTTTCAAAATTTTAAGTTGAAATAAAAAGAAAAATTTTCAAGCTTCATTTTCTTATTTTGAGTCAAATACCAAAATGGCTATATTGAAAGTTAGAATCAAAGTTGAACAAGGCACATCCACTTTTTTTATGCCTAAATTTTAGGGGTTAATGTGGAATCAATGTAACCACATAAAGATGTTGTTTTCAAGATTATTATTATTTTATTATTTTCATTATTATTTTTAAATTACTTTAATACTATTTAATATTCAATGTTTTTACTAGTAAAATTTAAATTTCTTGAATTTAGAAAAAAAATTATTAATTTTTTTAGTATCAGTTTAATAGGGTCATTTGCCATCATTGATGACTAGTGACTATTAACGCCTAAAGGAATGTCAAAAATCAAAATCTTCATCATTAAATTTTTTCTTAGAAAACCAACTTGTTGATCTTCTTGTTAACTTGTTCAAGTAATCAAGTACATTGTTCCAAAAATTTATTATGAATTTCCCCACCAATTGCAAGTTCAATGTGCCTAAAACCGCCTACTTTCACTACTTGTACATGTTGCTTTTTGTAGCCTTCAGCAATGTACAAAGGGTGTACATTGCAGGGGGTGGGCGTTTTCAAAGCCCTATGCCCTTTCAACTTCAAAAATTCATAACTAATTCCACAAAACTTCAAAAATTATAAAACAATTTCGGTTAGATGTCAATTCCACTTGTCTTTCAAAGGCAATTTACTGGAAAATATTTTAAGACGTTTCCCCTCCCCAAAATTCAGTTTCAGCTCTTAAATGGTCAATTTATTGACTAGTTACCTTATACGGTGAAAAGTTTTAAATTTTTTTTCACACATTCTCATCAAGGTCGATGTGAACGCCATCACGAACACGTGGCGGACGCGGGCGGTCGGAGCGGGGGGCGAGATGTAGTCGCGGCGGACGGGATCGCAGTCGTGGCGGACGCCGCCAATCGGAGCGGACGTTGAGACGCGGTCGGACGAGCGCAGTGGACGGGACCTCCAACATCGGCGGTCGGGGCGAACAGACGGTCGGACAAGACCTCCAACACCAGCAGTCGGGGCGGACAGGCGGTCGGACGGGACCTCCGACGTTGGCGGTCGGGGCGGACGGGCGGTCGGACGGGACCTCCGACGCTGGCGGTCAGGGCGGACGGGCGGTCGGATGGGACCTCCGACACCGGCGGACGGGGCGGATGGCCAGCGAACAGGGTAAAGGCCGTCCGCCTCAGTTTTTAGCGAGCGCAGTAAATACAGAAAATTCAAATGTCACAGGACGTCCGCGGGGTGCCGGATGCTGGACACTGGACGTCCGGACGTCCGCACAGCCCTGATTTAGAGTCTTAGGATTCTTCTTTGACTTTAGTTTTTACTTCCATTTAGTTTAGTTGAAGTTTAATATCTAATTTTAATCTTATATTCTATCTATATGTTTAGAAGATAAGATTATGAGTTAAAATTAGTTTATTTTCTAGTTTGACCTTTGAGTTTCATTGGCTTTGGAGAGTAAACTTGAACTTATGCTCTTGTTCTTTTCCTTTGGCCAATAGTTGTTTGGAGATCCATTTGGGCATCTCCCACTTAACTTAGGGTCTAGTAGGATTGGTAGGGATCTTCTTCTTCATTGAGGATTGTTGTGAGGGGAAGTTTAGGAGAGAACCTAGAGGTTTTGAGAACGGATTGTGTATTGAATTTGAAGGAGTTCGAAATGAAATTGGAAGGACTTGTGTATCATGATGTGTGGTTTCTAGATTGATCTTATTTTCTTGATTTAGAGTTGTGAATCAAAAGTTGTGCTAGTTTGAGTGGAGGGAGGTTTGTTGTCTTTAAATTTAAGAGGCAAAGACTTTGACCGGCCATAAAAGACGGACAAGTTTTTGATTTTCAACTAAATTTGGAGGAAGTGTAGAAAATTGAGTTATCTTTCTAGAAAGATATCACTCATTCTATTTGGATCTTGTATGAGTGATTTGTGAGTGTAGAAGTGAGGAGGGTCTGCTGCATTTCTATTCTGAAGGCCGAAACTTTGGATGGCCATAGAAGTTGGAAAAAGTTTTAGAATCATTTGAAATTTGGAAGAGAAGTAGAAGTTTGTGTTAGCTTTCCAAAAAGCTATCATTTAGCTCATTTAAATTTGTGAAGCGACAGTGGCGCTCTCTCAAAGTTTGGCTTGGGAGTTGGAGTTGCGGTTAGAGTTGCGGTTGGAGCCTTGGAGGAGTTTTGTGTGTTTGTGTGTGTGTGGCTTGTGGCTTTGTAATCTTTGTTGTTGCGGGTAGCTTGGGTAAAACCAACGCTAACCTCATTTTGTATCGTGGATGACGAAGTGGGGTTAATGGCCCACATGGTCAAGACTTGTTTGTTCTCACGATGAAGCTTGTTTCTTAAAGTTGGTCACCGGGAGTTTGAATTTTAGGAGCCCATCATTTAGACAGCTCAGCTCGTGGTTTGGCCGTCCTGTTTTACCCGTCCGAAGCCGTGGGATCTTATTACACACCTTTACCTTTAAACCTATTTAGAGCTAGCCATTACAGGATAGGCCAACGAGTATCGATTCGACTGCAGTTTAGAAGATTCGACATTCAAGCAGAAGATTCGACGTTCTAAATTGAAGAATTTGACACGACTACGACTTTATGTTCCTACTTCCTTCATTCCCTAGCCATTTCTGGTTGCAGCCAGAATCCTCGTGATTTCCCGAGGCAAACACTCTCTACACGACAACGGCTCTTGCAAAATTTTGCCAGAATTTGAGGTCAAATCCTCCTAGATGGCGGAGCTTTCATCCTGGAACTTGTTTCCGAAGCAACAAACCTTAAAAAGGTAAAGTTGTGAGAAAATTAGGTTCTTAGCCTTGGCTTAAGTTCATTCCAATTTGTTTTGTCTAAAGGGTCCCCCAAAGAGACCCTATTGGTTAAAAAATTTGGCAACTACTGCCAATTAACTAGAGAGTTTTGTTTTTTTTATTAAAATCACGCCAGGCCAGGAGCCAGCCACCAGCAGCCCAGTCCTGACAGCCAGGCCCCAGCAGCCAGCCACCTCGGCCGGCCACCCTTGTTAGTCAGTACTCACCACAATTAAACCCAGCGGCTAGGCCATTTGGCTCTGGACCCAAGGGAGGAAACCCAAAGGTAACCCATACATGCCTCACCATCTGAAATTGGACAAGTTTTGGAAAACTATTTTTTCGCTTTGAGTTTAAAATAAAGAAGTGTGAAGCACATACCAAGCCATAGGGGAAGTTTAGACTTTCTTTTATTTTGAGTTAGTTACAAAAATACAGAGAGAAAATTAGTTGAACCTCCCACATTACCCCAGTCATTGCAAAACATTGAGAGTTCAAAGTATAGATTTTATTTTTAAAAAGGGAGCCTGTTAGGCAGTCAAAAATACAAAGGTGGGTCAGTCAAACTGAGTTGACCAGCCTTCCTTCCCATCCAAGGGTCCAGAGCTTTCTATTAGTCAGAAAATCAAGTTCTGAATACAAAGGTTGGGGCTCATCTAGAAGGGCTGAACTAGGCTAACAAGCCCAAAATTTGAGCCAAACTGAGTTGACCAAGGTTCTGAGTTAGGCTAACAAGCTCAAATCTGAAGTTGACCAACTCTTCCCTCTTAGGAGGCCACCTGCCCCCCATTACTAGCAACTCAACTCTCAAATACAAAATTCCAAGTCAGCCCAGGCTGGACCTCCAACAGTAGAGTGAAGCTCCCCAATTTTTGAATTCTGGACCTGCAAACACAAATTGATTCCAATCGCAATTCAACTCAAGTTCTCTCTACAAATCTCAAACTCTAGACTAAGAGAGAGTAGAAACTCAATTGTTGTTTAGAAGGAAGAGAGAGAGAGATGATGGAATCTTTGAGCCATTTTGACTTTGGGAACCATATTTTAGTTTGACAAAAAACAAATAGAAAAGACAAGAAAAAGAATAGTTTGACTTAGGGACCATTTAGAAGTTTGCCAATTTAGGGAAAAGTTTAGAAAAGCTTAGTTGTAGGAAGGTTTGACTTTATAAGCCATTTAGTTAGTAATAAGAGTTTAGATTTTATTAGGATTTTTTATAAGTTGACTTTGGGACCTCACCAAAAGAAAAGGAAGGAAATCCAAAAGATAAAGAAGACATTTGAAGGAAGAAGAAAGGGTCAAGAAAGAAATTACGAAAGCTTCAAAGACTAACAAGGGTACACCAAATACCACTTTTACCTGCAAAATCAACGGAATGGAAGTAGAGCTCATGCACCGGGAGGGATTATTCGGTGGACACAAGGAATTCGAAGTCAATATGATCACAATAAGTCTGTAAACCCCCTTTTCCATTATTACCACACAAACTAGGGTTTAGAAGTCAAGGATTTGCTTACGATTAGGGTTAAACTATAGAAAGTCAACACTAGGTAAAAGTAGATAGATGGTGATTTCCAAACAAAAATAGAAGCTTAACCAAGATTAGAAAATATTACCAATCAACTAGGAATTAGGAGTTTGGTTTTGAGATACCACCAATTAAAAGACACGCATTGGTTGGTTATCTTTTCCACGAATCAATCAATTAAGAATAGAAAATAGAGGGTAAGATAATTAGACTAAGTAGAAACATCCAAAGAAATTATACCTCAAGGGTCCGTAGAAAGTTTAACAATCATTATCCAAATCACTTAGATAAGTTGGTAAAACCTCTTGAACAATTATTTCAAAGAAAGAAGTAGGAGTAGCAGTTAGAAGATCCATTGCTTGGAAGGCAAAACTAGACAAAACGTAGGTAGACACCCACTAGGAGTTAGATTTCACAGAATTGAACCCGGTTGTGTACACTTTATTCCAAGGGTGGGAATAAAGTGCCCACACCGATATGGCAGTGACTTGTTCTAAAGTGCATTAAAGAAAACGCAACTATGTTTTAGCACGTGTTGTCTACAACAGGGATGTTGCATAGAACAGAAACTTGTTTTTCTAATGACATGCAGTCATGCAGTCGTTCAAGAAAACATCGAACTGAATTATTTTTCTGAGCCCAATATCCCATCTTCTACATTGTGTCTTCAAAAACTGCCTTGTTTTCTTCAAACATCCAAAAAACCAGGGCTTTCTACTAGTGCCCTACTGGTTTCAAGACATTTTGATAATAAAAAAGACTTGAAGTGGCAAGATTCTTCAATGAATGAAGCATTCAAAAAGCGATGGCAGAATTGACTAGCGTATTGAGAGCATGCATATATAGAATGAGGCCACTAGTTGGTCTTTTTTTACTTCCTTACATCTATTTTACAGCCTAGTAAAGTTATTTCTAGCAAAAAGATTGAATTCCAAAAATTGAATTTTTGATCCAAGTTGGCATCCAACCTATACTAGGGTTCATTGAGATTTTGGACATAGAAATAAAGGAAGGGAGTCCATCTATATTTAAATTTGGCCTACCAGACCTATTGCCATTGTTTGTTTGCAATTTGGGGTGAATGCAAGAAACACTTGTACTATTTTGTGTCACATGGCATGTGCTGATCTGTTTTTTGACCATAACTTTTGCATTTTTACTCTAAATGACTCAAAATTTATAGGTAAGGTACTCATGACTATTATACACCTTACATAATTTTTTCATAATTTTCAAAAATTATTTACTATTAAAATAGTACTGGTGATTGAATGTCATAAATGCCAATTTGGAGGTTCTTAGTACTATTGAGTACCTTTTTCTAATTATTTTGAGCTCAAATTTGGATGAAATGGTCTTTTAGTAGATTTGTAGCTTTCTAGAAAAGGAATATCAAAAAAAATTATTTTTATGTGGTGTACAAGTGTACAAAGTGAGCCTCCTTCTACATTTTTTGAAAACATGTAAAAAATGATTTTGGTGATTTTTCTTATTATTATCCATCTCCATAAAGTTTTTGAAAATGATCAATTTTAAATTAAATTTTTTTTTTTCTATTTTTTACTAATTAAAACATCAAAGTATGTATTTTCTTGAGGTTTGGCACTTTTCAAGTTCTCTTACTTAGAGATTTTTTAAACAAATTTTCTTTGGTGATTTTCTTCATCTTAAGGGTCTTTACATTAGTCATATTTTTTTTTAAATTTTAAATTATATTTTAAATTTTAAAGTGCTCCCGAAAAAATCAGCCAAACGCAACAAATAGTACAAGTGTTTCTTGCATTCACCCTTTGGAGTCATTCTCCAAAAGTTACAAAAACAGACCAGCACATGTCGGGGGGGGATTTGGGTTTGGGGGTCCCTAGTTGGAATATAGGAAAATGGGCCCCCAAAATCCATAGGGAATACATTGGTAAGTATAGGAGTGACTTGAAAATGCAAGGGCATTATGAAAACCAAGGTGGTGTAAGTTCAAAGTCATTTAGATGTAAATAATTTGAATTTGAATTGTTGTTAGCCTTTACGTAGGTAAGTGCACGGAAACAAGTAAGAAACTTGTGAACATAGGGTGATTGCAAGAAACACCTGTCCTTTTTTTTGTCCCCTTGACCTTTAGGAGGTAGTTTTTTGCTCACAACTTTTGCATATTTTGTTCATTTGACTTGAAACTTGAAATGAAGGTTCCTACAAAAGTTTTACATTTTGTGTAATTTTTCCAATTTTTCCAAAATTAGTTTACTATTTTTAAACTGCCCCCAATTGGGTGTCTACTTTGGCTATTTGGGGGGGTTTTAGTCCTATTTTTTACCCAAAAATGCAAATTTTGAGCTGAAAATTGGCATGCAAGGACCTCACCTAAAGTTACACAAGGCCACAAAGAGATTTTTTGTAAATACTATATTGTTCAACCTCCACATGTCATCAAAGTGGTTGACTTTGCACAAGTGTGGAGAATAAAATTTATTTTTTCCAAATATGAAATTTGTTGGAAAAGAAAGACCTTTATTTGGAGAAAAAAAAGATTTTTTATTTTCATTTTTTGAATTTTTTTACTATTTTTACCAAATTAGTGAAAAAAAAGCTATTTTCATTGTATTTTCCATTGTCCATAACATTTGGAGAAACAATTTCTTAGGTCTGAATTTCAAGAGACATAATATTCTCATTGCTCTTCAAATTATCCATATTTTTTTAATTTAAAAAAAAATTATTTCAAAGGATCACAGAACTCACAGGACTCACAAATTTTGAGCCAAAACTGGTAAGTGTTTCTTGCAACAACCCCATAGTAGATTTTAAAAGGTAAATGTAGGTGGCTTGTTAGAATGTATAAGTAAATTAGATTGAATTTGAATTTGGCTCAAAACTTATAAATTCTGGGCTGGAACTTAGATTTAGCTGAGTTTCATATTTGGCCCAAACCTAATTTTGCACCTAGGTTTCTAGTTAGAAAATGGAAGGTAGTAAGTGCCACTTCCAAATATAAAAGGGCACTCATTTTTCCCTCAAACCCTCTTATTCTCTCTAATTGATCCTCACATGTATGTGGGAAATTAGGGCCCAATTTGTTTTGGAACTCTTTGCATTTTAAGCCAAGAGTACTTTGATGATCAATTTCAAGCTTGTTGAAGCTCTTGGGTAATTTATTTTGACCCTAAGAGGCTTAAGAGCCCTCCTTGGATATACATTTGTGGAATTCGTGGTGCTAACCACATGAGAGGTTGTGGTTGTGGAAACTCTATGCTCTTGAGACTTTTTAGTGGCAATTTGTAAGTCACTTGAGTGTATTTATATTTAGTATGGTGGTTTTTAAGTAGGTACCAATCCTAGAGTACACCCCCATATGTCTTGGCAATGCCACTTTGGGGGCGTCTAGTGGTGCGGTTGACTTATGAATGATCGAGTGAAGTAGTTTTCACGTGGCCATTTAGCATCATCTCTTCTCCCCCCTCCCTTTATAGGAACTTTTGAGTGAGTCCTATAGGGACAACAGAGCTTTGATTCCCATAGGGACCAAACCACTTAGCAACCTCTTTTCTCCCCCCTTTCTTGGTTAGAATATTTTGAGTAGGTCCCATAGGCATTAGAGAAAATGTGGCTCCTCAAACAACCCATTTTAGGCCAATTCCCCATATTGTTCCCATAGTAGTGAGGGAATGGCTAACAATAGTCAGCCAACATAAATATGAAAAAAAATTAAAATTTTTAATTTTAAAAAAAAATTGGGGGCCACTGAAATTGAAAAAATATGACATGGTTGTCGCCTGACCACATCAGCGTACTCTTGATCTGTAGTTTTTGCTGTTCTGGATTGCATGGAAACTCACAGTCTTTTTTGGGTTGAAATCTCCTCTAATAGATGACAAAGCTTTAAACCCCTAAACAGATATTTTGTTAAAATGGCGGTATTCCTACGCCATTTTTCCATTCATTTTCTAGGACAGGGATAGATTTCAGATTTCAAGGTCTTGAAATCTAGGACAGGTGTACAGTTTAGACTACACGGTCTAAACCTGAAAATGCCAAGTTTGTGGCATACCGCCATTTTAACAAAATATCCGTTCCTAAGAATCAAAACACTTAGAAAACTCTCTTTTCTTTCTTCTCTAGGCTAGGATATTATGAGTAGGTCTTATAAAGATGGCAGAGTTTTGAATCCCCTAGGAATCAATTCTCTTAGCAAAGTCTTAGTGATATGTCAAAACGGGTGCCACGGCAAAGCTTTGAACTCTCTTGAGGGTGAAAAATTCTTAGTTAGGTGTCAAACCTAAGTTCTAGGAAAGGATTGGTATCCCATGGGATAGCACATCCAAAGTTTAGTTTCCAAAACCTTTTAGAAATTTTCTAAAGTTTAACCTCCAAAACCCAAAACAACCTACAAGTGGCAATTAAGAGAAGAAGGATGAATGGAAGGAAGACCCTTTGTGAACATTTTTCCCCTTTTCAAATTCCAAAATTTGGTATCAAGGTTCCAACTCCATTTGTAAATTTTTGAGCAATCAACCCTATTCAGCAATATCTAGACTGTCCCCATATGTGAATTTTGAGCAATTAGCCCAACTAGCCTTGTCCAAGAAGTTTTGGGATCGTTCCCATCTGTGTAGTTTGAGCAACCAACCAATCGGGCCACAATGTCAGACCAACTGAGTACTATAGCGTTGAACCAGCTAGTCATACCACAGCACCAACCAGCTAAGCCACAATTGGGCAAACAAACTTAGGGAAATAAGGGAATGGGAAGGAATTGGATTAGTAGGGGGAGTAGGAATTAGCATAGAAGAACAAGGGGAAAAAGTGAGGAGAAGACCTTGCTCTAGAGGTAAGGCGTGACTATGGCATAGAACAAAGCGGGTGTGGAAGACTTAACCATGAACAACAGGGAGGTAGGCTACTAACCCTAACTCTTATTGCCAATTAGAATAGATACAAATTAGGACATCAAGGCTTAGTTAGTATATAGAACTTAGAAGTTAAGATTGATCTTCAACACAAATCTAAGTAGAAATAGAAGTCAATTAGTAAGTTAGAATTAAAAGTAAAGCCCAAGCTAGAGTTAGAAGGCAAGTGAGCAAATTGATTAGAGTCAAAAGTTGAATTAAATTAGTAAAACAAATTAAAGTAGGATTGTCAAGTGAAAACAAAGGTAGCAATTCGGATTGAGAAGAGTTTTATTAAGTTGAATTAAAGTTAGAAGACAAATTCAAGTAGTAGAAAGAATTTGTTTAGGACTAGCCAATCCAATCCAATTTGCAAAGTAGAGAAGGTAGGAAAAAATATCCATTGCTTGGAAGGCACAATGGATTGATGCTTAGACACCCATAGGACTTAAAAGATACTTAAAGCCCGATTGTGTCTACTTCATTCCAAAGGTGGAAATAAAATGTCCACACAAACCATCACCATTGTTATTACAAGTTGGAACTCATAACTTTTTTTTTTCCTTGAAACTTGCTTTCTAAACCCTTGTATTATGAAGATCAAAAGTTGTGATTGAAAAATACACAACTAGTTATGCTACAAAAATTGGGACTATCCTAAGCTTTGTTTTCAAGGCCTTTGACATCAAATTGATGTCAAAGCAGTTGTGAGAAAGTTAGATACAATTGGTGTGAAGATTGAATCCAAGCACCAAGACCTAAGATAAGGTAAAACAACCCATTATGATCAAATGACCCATAGTAATTATAGGGGAACAAATAAATCATGGTTTTTTTTAGTATGTGAGATTTTGGCCACAATCAATGTCTTACATGATAGTAGTAGGGTAATTAGTGACCTTGCTAGGAATTTCCTACTTTTTAGTGCAAAATTCATTGTAAAAATTGACTTTTTGAACCTTGCATGTTAGAAAATACTATGACTTCATTAGGTAGTAAGATGGGCATTTTGGATTCAGATTTTGTTGGTTTCAGGGTAGTCTACAAACTCTTTAGGGCCATGATGTAATGAACACTTCAAAAATTCCTAGCAAACTCACACTTTGTTGAAAAAATATAATTTCAATCACGCTTGCCTTTATGTGGGAAAAATATTAAAAAATTTCAATTATAGCGTGATGCCAAACTCCAAATTCTGACCACAGTGGGCCCTGTTACCTTACATTTACGTGAAATCATAACGGGGCAAACTGTAACCTCGATTAACAACGGTATAGATGTTGCAGGCTGATTGGGAGTAGACTTGTTGGTGCTTTTATCTCCACCAAACAAATCTTTGCCGCTACTTGATGCAATTTTTTTTCCTGTCATTCTTTGAGACTCCACTTCGCCCTTCTCAACAATTCAGTAAGCACAAGAAGCATAGAAATACGGAACAAGGCATTTTGGGTGCTCCACTCCGTGTTGCATATAATGCTTCAAGTGTTTTTCGAGATACCTGAGCTCCACCTCTGTGTCCTAAAACACAAACATGTTCGATCATTTCCCTCTGTATATATAATTATATGTTTGCGAGAACCATTCTCCACTTCAGAGGATGCTCTTTGTAGTTCCGGAGTGTGAAGTCGACATTTGGGTCGCGGTCACGCCTTCATCATGCCGTGCCACTTTGTTCGCAGATCAAGTATCACCCCTCGATCATTCGTCTGGATGATGTGCCACGCCTTACAACCTTCATCTTCAATTCAAAAAATTTGCCGCGTGTGCTCGATCGACGGACGTTGCTGCGGTGACTTGAAGGTTGATCCGAGTCAGTCAAAGGATCCTTCTAGCTATGGTAATGGCACCATGCCAAGTGACAGGGTGACGGAAGGAACGCCGAACCGTTGCGAAGTCAATCTGCCGGGACCCTAGGAGTTGGGGGAGCAATTCCGGGTGCTCGAGAAAGAACTCCGTCGCTTCAGGCGCTCAATGGCCTCGAGGGAATGTTGGGGAAGACCCTGGTAACTGGTAATTAAGGAGCTTTCCTATGCATGGTCATTGTGATAAGAAGTTGTCAAAGCCGTTTCTAGACACACATCGTGATCAGACGCCCGCCTCCGTGGGTCCTGAAGTTCTCTCTGCCAGCCGGCAATGGTTGCACTCCACTGCTTCCTCCTCAGTTTGCTCTGTCGTTCCCTTCCCCCCCTTGCATATCCCCCGCTTTTCAGTAATTGCACATACACAGGACTTGAAGTAAATGAAATGAGGATCAACGTGCGCAAACTTCGGAAATATGGAAGACCCCATTTGATTTCCACTAACTCGGAGCCCATGTCATCAACATAGGAAGCAAGATATTTTGGTGTTCGCAATGACCAGATAATGCGATCTGTACGTTGCATTAATGAGGTCATTGGTAACACAATTAAAAACAAAGCGTGGTTGTCGACATAGAAGGCGTGGCTTAAATCCTGTCTCGAAACATTATATGAAGAATTAGCTAAAAAGCTTGGGAGAACCACAGTACCGGTAGTATGACCTGGAAGTTGACAAGATGTACTTCAGAATTACCATACTGTAAACCAAGAACGATGGACGCCTAATCCACTACAGCAGTCATGAATAAAGCAACAAGATTCAAATCGACGGGGCTCTGACCAAGGAGATCATAATCATAGACCACAATTTCTCAGCTGCCACAATCTCCCAAGTTTCAAATCTTTAAAAGATAGTCTCGTGTGTATCCGCTGGCCAATGTTGCATGCAGGGCAGGGAGTTATTAAAATAATTGAATATGGGAAAAACAAAACATATATATGAAGCACTTAAACTCACACACCAAAGAAGAGTCGGTATAATATGAGGGAACAAATCAAGGAAACGACTATGATATGAGGGAACGAGTATGAGAGGATGCAACCGACCACATTTTTAAAGGACTTTCAAATATTGAGCGACTCTGATAACATAGAGATTCAGTTCAAAGAACAGGTACAACAGAACATCACTAAGAAGCTTTAGAAAAGTCCAATACCAGCCTTTTGCTCGTAGAAAGTAAGATTTCAAACTACCTAAGGTAGGTACACCCAAAAAAACCACTAATTGGTACTGTGCCTAGTTACTGTTATTAGGCTGTTCAGATTTCATATGGTCTTGTTGGCGCGTTCCCAATGCACCAAAGAACAAGGCATTTGGATACAATATGCAAAAGTTATTAAGGGTCAAAGTTTGTTCCTAAAAGTGCTCCATCCAAATAGGTACATAACTGCTTTTGGAAATGTACACTGGAGATGGCACTATTAAGGTCAGCTGCGCTTTGGGTGTACCCACCTTAATATCAATGAGGGATCAAAAAAATTACATCAATCCTCCAGGTCCATGTCGCATAAGACAGAAGCAATAAACCAATAACAATTCTTTTCAACGAGACGTACTTAGTTTAGAGGTTTCAAACTCTCCACTTCAAGCTACAGTAACCGTCTGTCCTCAGATAATCGTTACTCTATAGGCGAGGAGCAAAATATTTCTAATTAACTTCAAATTCTGAGCCACAAAGACACTACGTGCAGATTCAATGTCACTGTCACCAACTCTCCACTAAGAGAATCGAAATACATGATATCAATGTAGAAGAAAATTCAAAACACCACTACAAGAAAAAAGGTGCTCACATCTCAGCACACATCAGAGGCGATTGGTTGCTTGAACAATTCACATATCGCATTCAACAAAACCGAAACCAAAAGTGATCGAAAACAACACACCGGTCCACCAGAGTTTCCACCTCTGCACTGCACATTTTATCCTTAGTCACTGGAAATCTAACACCGAATGCGCTTAAAATCATCCTGCTCAAGCACAACCCGGACTCCACCTATACTTCAGATCAAATCTCCAAATTAGGAGCCACAATGATAGCATAAAAATACAGTTCTCAAGAAACAATTGCAACATAACATCATTGAGAAGCTCTGAAACGACAAGCACCAAAGAGAAAGCACACAACTTGACGACTTCAAACGACCTCATATCCATCCGAGCACAGCAGAAGCAACTACACAAGACACTCAAAGGTTTCAAAGCTAGCTCAACTACCATTTGCCAATCCACAAAAAGAACCGCAACCAATTCATTCAGAAATCATCACTTCACATTCCATTGAACAGTGTGCCCTAACATGATGCACATACAAAAGAGAAAGGTCCGTGAAATCCATCCAATAGATGCAATTGAACATCATGTGACTCCACCACACCCCGGAAGAGCCTCAGGATTTCTCTTCAGGTATGAAACCTAATTAAGAATCCAGCTTCCCCGTGATAGTCCCTGCGGGTTTCGAACCCGCGACCTTTCGCGTGTAAAGCGAACGTGATAACCACTACACCAAGGAACCAGCGGGGAAGAGCCATTTTACACTGGCTTTTTTCCCATTTTAGAAAATAAATAAATTCCAAATTTCTAAATACAAGTACAGTAAAGTTTATCTCACAGTCCATCTACTGAACAATCACTCAGTGATAAAAAGAAAACAGAATCACTCTACATTCCGTAAATCCAACACAAGGATACATGAGCTCAATTATACCCAGCAATTCCATGGAACCAGACCTAGCTGATGGCTATTCCAGTGGCCTTGTTCTGTAGATTTACACTGCCTATTCGACCTTCCTCCTTCAACTGATTCTGATTTCCAGTTCCGGCTCGCCTGGTTCGTCATCCACCTGCCACGGATGACCCACAACGTCAAAATCAGGTTTGTTGCGTCATCTTTGTTCCTACTGTAATATATTATCCGGGATGACCTAAATCAATCCTGCATTAAAATGGCACCAGAAAGTAGGAGCCATACCTCAGGAATTTCGGCTCCAGGTTGCTTGAGAAGCCAGCCAGAGTCTTCTAGGAGACACCAGAGAGTGCTGAAGGCTTTTTTGTACGGCCCTTGAAGCTCTTCGTTCTGTGGGTAAACCTGTCGATGCACCACAAGAGTTGTTTAAAGGAAGTCAGGAAACTCGCCACTGTGGTGTCAAAAAGGCTAAGAGATTATTTTTTCTGTAAACAGGATTTGGAGGAGGGAATCTTGCATACTAAAGATTTCTGCTCTCAAGGCCTGATGCGTTGAAGACCCCCAATCCCAACCTTAGGTGTTCTCGGGAGAATTCACAAATCACAAATCCAAAGGAGCGGTGCATGTAGGGTTTGCGATAAGGCCATAAATGGTTGCTAGGCCATGCAGGACATCCCGCATGAGTTTATGTTAAAAAACATACATAACAATATTTCCGTAGGATTGAATATCTAAGTTTTTAAATATTCACTTAGGCTTGATCCAATGGACTTCAACAGGGTCCTCTATACTTCAGGTAAGGCTTCATCGTCTTCCATACCCTGTAGATCGCCAGGTCTGCATGTCGGGTCCTTTATACTGCTTTCCCAGCTACAGGGCTTTAAAGTTAGCAGACAGACTCGAATGGTGAAGCGTTAGAGTATGTTTGTCACAACAAGCAGATTCCTCATACCTCATGATCAAGCATTCCTCTAAGAACCAGCATGAATCGCGCTGCTTCCAGCTGACCATCTTGCACTAGGAACTCCCCCAAGAAATCCACCTTGTCTTTGAAGGTTTCTAACATTTTGTCATCCTCGGCCAACATAACCTTCAACGCCTCTGTCACTGTCTACAAGCAATAAGTTCCACATTGAAATTTCAGAAAAAAAATCACCAAGGTGGTAAGATATCCCAAGTAAACCATGCAATAAGGTATACCTGTACTCACAACATAAGCTTTACGCGAACTGCGTGACTGAGTTTCCATGAAACCGAACAGGTCCAATACAATATAACCCTAAAGAAAATCAGCATCTGCTACCCGGAATATGAAATTCCATGAATCTCGAAAGGAAAACCTAAATTGTAATTCAAGTTTAACCCTAATCCCACAATTGTTGAGTCAACCTCAACAACAACCGTCCTCACCCTGCAACTCAAGAAATCGAATGCAGCTTCTAGACAATAGGAGAGAGAGAAATACCCAGATCAAATCACTCAACATTACGAAGAACTAAGCAACTAGCATGATACATTCGACTGAAATATCTATCCCCCATTGCGAACTCCACATTGCGACTAATCGGTCGAAACTCTAACCTCATTGAGACCCGCACGCAGATCTTCGTCATCGAGCACTTCAGTCTCCGTCTTAATGGCGCCACTCGACTTCCGCCTCGCTCCGCGTGGCCACGACAAGAGCCTCTTCGTCGGTCCCTCCCTCGGACATAATTCGCCAAGCAGTCGACTGGTGGAGACGCTGTGAACTCTCAAAGAAGCGCAGGGTTGGCATGGAAGAGCAGCGGCACGAGCAGCGTGCGAGATTCTAGTGCTACAGAGCGCAGAGAGGGAGCTGCACAATGTCGCCATCGCCTCCACTTTGGGCTTGCGAAGTGCAAGCTCTAGAGTGGTACCCTTATCCACATGGATTCGCTTCAAGGGCGATAAGTGAGGAATTGGGTAGCTGTTGAGGCAAGTGATTGAGGGTTGGGAGATGCGAATGGGAATGTTCGCATGGAGCAAAGTGCGATTCGGAGAAACCCGAATTCTTGGGATTTCTTGCAGGTGTGGGGGACACCCGCAAGTGCCGTCTCGGTGAGCACTTGTCGTTGCTGGTTGCGGATATGGAATTCAACACCCTACGGATACGGTAATGTATTATAGGCCTTCTTCTACAGTGCTATCATATGTGCTCAGTGTCACGAAGCCATGATTTCACCCATGTCACAAGGATAGTCACCTTTTCATCTAATTTATTCATCCGTGTTATTTGAAGTGCAAAGTAGAAATGAGTGTTGAAATGTTGATGTTGCAAATTTTGCAACAAGATGTGCAAGTATCTAATAAGAGCTGGTAAACAATCTTGCATTGCAAAAGTTGTAACAAAGCAAAATTTTGTTTAGGGACCACAATTGATCTTTCAACTTTATCCAATGTAAGCTCTTTATTCTAACCCCGTATAGATGTAGTTAAAAAGTGACTAATAGATGACTTTTCAGATCATTGTAGAAAGAAAAAAAATGCATAAATCAAGGACTCTCAACCATTAGATTAGATCATTTTTGGCAAAGTACCATACCTAGGTGTTAGATTTCATCTTTTTAGGGTTGAATAACAGAGTTGGGTACATTAAAAAACTTTTTTTAACACTGAAAAAAACTCACCTTTCTTGTAAGCCTCCAACAAGTACATCAAGGCTTTATCAAAACCAAATCAAAGTAAAAGCCCTAGAAAGTTGATTAAAAATACAACATTCATTAGGGGTGCCAATGTATTAAGGAAGATAAACAAACCTCCTAAGGAAGACAAAACAATGTTATGTACTTGAAACTTACAACTCTATTCTAGGACACCTTGAAGTTGGAGTAAACAAATTACAATGGCTTCTATTGAACCTTCATTTAACCCTAATAAGGCCCTCAAGGGTTTTTTATACAACTTGTAATTAGCCTCATAATTCTTCAATTGCAAATTGATGTATGAATTGTGATACTTTATTATTTATATATTGTCATGATCATTCATTTATTTTGTATTGAAAAGCATTTAGTCAATGTTTTTATGATCAAATACCACTATATTGATAATGTACTATGCAATGGTAAATGGCTTCTAGGGCCCTTTTAGGATTAATTGCACTATGCACAAGCCCTCATTATATTCAATGCCTAATTCAATAGTCAAGGATTTTTTTAATTTGTTGCATTGTATAGTGCTTGTAAGCTAACAAAACTCTAATTATGATAATTAATTGGAGAATGTCAATCTAAATTAATCTAGTTTAAAATTGTGATTAACTTGAAGAAAAAGGCAATTTGGATGTATAAAGCAATTATTTAAAAGATGATTCCCAAAATGATTGCAATTTTGTAAGATGCTAAAATACTAATTTAGTTTATACATTTTTCAATATGTCTTTGAAAAAAATTGAAATTTTGCGCATAATTTAAATTGTTTCTTTGGAGGAAAAGGAAGAAGTTTAATCCTGAATTTTAAAAGCACAGTAGTTTCAATAACTAATGTTTTCAATGTCCCCCTCCTTGAAATTTATGAAATTCATACACTAAATAGTTCAATCTCATCCTTGTAGCCATAGTAATGCTGAGTTTGACTAATGCACACTTTTAGAATTTGCTTTCCAAAGTACCTTTGTAAATAGTATGTTTGACTAAATATCATATAATACTTTTGCTAATGACCTTATTCATAGTTTATTAGTATAATATAACAATTGCTAAATTTTTATTAAAGCATGACTATTGTAATGTGTTAGTACAAATGTGTACTATATATTTAAGAATATAAATATTGTTCACCATCAACATTCAATCAAAAGTGGTTGCTTATAAAAACAAAGTAATTGGCACTTCTTAGATCTAACTTTCTTATTGATCTTAAGCTTTATATCAAAGATAAAATAAATCATTTTGCATGTGATATTCATTGTAAATAATTTCTTTAGTGATACATGCTTTAGTTAGGTTTGTCCACCTTTTCTCGACTCTAACAAATATTCACAAACTCAATTCACCAAATTGTGCATTGACTTGCTTCTCAGTAATAAGGAGTGTGACTAATTTCACATTCTCCATGCATTAGGTGAATTCATAAATAATTATTTGACCAAATAACAAATTGGCTTTCAACTAACGCGTTTTACTGTAGGGGCTCGAGTTTGCAAGATTCTATCAGGGTGCTTCAAACTCGGTTTGGATATGGACCATTATTATCCAAAGTCAACTGAATTTCATAAGAAAAAATCTTGAAACTGATTTCTAGCTTGTTCTGTAAAATTGAATGCCTCCTGTTTCCTCATTGAGTTTTGCAATCTAGCATTTCCCCTTTATGTTGCATTAACTGGACTCTTCAACTTGCGAGTTTGCTAGCTACCATGTAGTTTTGTGTAATCCTCGAATCGCTCATTTTTAAAATAATGACTCAGTCTAATTGCTTGTAATGGAATTGAAATGAATTGAAGTAATGACCGACCGGTATCAATTGAGCAGTCAAATCTTTCGATTCCTCCGTCCCATCTCTGTTCTGGTCGCTATGCTTTTCTGAATCTTCCAGAATTATCTCCTGAATCCTTTCTGGGGTCTCGATCGTAATCTTGGCTGATGTGATCAATCTGCGAAAATTCCCGAAACACCCGAGTTATCTGTAGAGAATATTGGTAAAATCGGGAATAGGATTCTTAAATCCTTTCCTCCAACATTATCGCCACCTTCACCAAAGCACTAAACCTAAGGAATTTAGTGGCTTATGACTCACGCTGAAAGAAACCTTTCATTAAGTAGGAAGTCAATGTTGTTGCTATCCTTGAAAAAATACAGACTTCAGAGTTCTCCAGTTCATGGATCATCGTTGTTTGCTTCTTAGTTGTTATGGGTTCGTACCGAAGCTTCATATTTCACGAATAATTTTGCTGAATTGAAGAACTTTTGACAAGTTAATTCGCCTTAGGAGATTGAGCCGATTTATTTTGAGCACTCCCGCATGCACATTATCAACGGAACCTTGAACCCGAATCCCTGAACTCGAGAGGACAGGAAAAGATAATTCAAAGAAATGGACTCATCTTCAGACGGACTTTCGCATTTTAAAATTTCTAACTGTTTCGCTCTTCACAACAGTGCTGCCTCTTCTTTTGGTTGATCATTACGAATCACCTGAACAACACATGCATGAGTAGCTCGTCTTATCTGCTCAATAAATGTCCCAATAAACTAATCGTTTGATATCGTTTAGCTCGCGTCCCTCTTCGTAATTATCTTTTCTTGCAAGTCAGGAGGCTTACAGGCTTCTGACATGACAGATGCTCTCACTGACCTGGAAAAGAACCCCTGCTCACTGAACGTATTTACATTCAAAGTGCTGCATCCTTCGCAGCATTGAGTTTTACTTCAAAATGTAGAAGTGTCCAATCGTAGATGTGTCTTTGGGATTTTCAAACTTCTTATTGCAGTAACTTATCCGCACACTGCCTCCAACAACCATGACCCCGACCAGCCATTTAGCATATGGAATCCGCGATCAATCATGCTCTTTGTGAAATGACCGTAAGGATAAAACTTCGACCTGGTCATAGCCCTTTTCTTTGCATGAGCGATCTCACTCCAAGGATCTTCGGGAGAAAAATGACTGTCCACAAAGCAAATCCTCACAAGGAACAGATACAAAAGGTGAAGTTGTTCTAAATTATACTGATCACAGTGACCCTTTACACAAACAGGAACTACAACTCGTCACACAGATGAGACGACTTTACGAATGGAAAATCTCTGCTGCTAGTCAACAGCAATGGGCCTACTCTGTACACCTAACCAATTTCAAAGCTCTGTCATAATCGACTGGTCCTTTCTCACCTCTTGCAAGAAATGCAGGAGTGCAAGCAAAGCCCTTATACCAAACAATGTATGCTACCTTCGTGATTCTCTCATATTGATACAAAATAATCGAGCCCTTAAATGAAGACTCAGGGTTACTCAAGCGCCACTATGACTATGATAGGTGGCCAGAACTCTGCACTTTACGAATTAACTGCCTTCGAATATGTTGCGGCGATCATCCGACGGCATTCTCTCTAGATGACGTGCGTGGTGTGTCGGCGTCGGCCGGCCCCGCTGAGGTTGTTTCGGATGCGTCGCAGGTAGAAGAGCGGGTTAAGCGAATTCATGCGAGCCCTGGTGTGAGCCCTCTGGTGGGCTACAGGGTGCGCCACTCGGTTCTTCTGCCATCGAAGCCTCGCCATGGGGTTGTATCTGCAACACCACAGCACAAAGCAAATCTCAAATCAGCACTTCAACAACACTTCAATATCAACCATCATGGCTTACTCACTAATTAATTAGCATTCACAACAACAGAACCATTCGATAGCAGCAACGAGTGTGGAATCAATCCATAGAGGGGCGGTGGCAGTGTTCGTTACCTCTGCAATCGCCACCGCATGTTTCCGCGGGGGTGAGTGGCAGCGGCGACGTGAGCATCTGCAGATCGCAAGGCGTCCATAGCTGCCGAGCGCGACTCAGAAAATCGGCTTAGAAGCTAGCTTCAGGCTACAGAACGCCAAAGAGAATAGTGCAATGCAAGCGCAGCTTCGAAACAATCTTTCGGAGTAAGCGAAGATCAGGGAAGGAAGAGTGAAGACAGTGAATTTGTGGGTGCTCATGTCGGAGAGGCCAGTTATTATATCACATCATATGCAAATGGGGAGGAGGTTGGCAAGGGACAGGTGTCCTGGCCTGCACTCGTGCAGCTGGCACTATGACACGTCAGAATGTTGGGGGGTGGATTGCATGCCACGTTGAAGGCTCTGGTTGAGGCCAAGTACGGATCTGTATCAAGTGTACAGTACTGGGAAGAGTAATGTACTGTACGGATTTTTGTGTTGCGCATCTCTCATCAGTCCTGTTGTTTTCTGGTTCATAATTGGGCCCAACTGAAGAGTGAAGAGCTTGGGCGAACATGTGGGAATTTGACGGATCGGAAATTTATGCGAAAGGAAACTAGGGTTTTCCAGAACAAAGAGAATTTCATTCAGCGGTAGAGGCTAGGTGCTCATGAAGGTTGCACTAAAAAATGATCTTTCAAAATTTGCCCAGTTGCCTGATTATGGAAAAAAAACTTCATATCATATGATAGCTTTTAATCAAAAGTTATAAACTTTGTTGGACATTGAAGGAAAACCTCATCCCTACATTGTGTGGAAATTTTAAAGACAAAAATAAAAATTTCATTTACAATGAGCTACCCAAAATTGTTTTCTAGCCAAAAAAATCCTAAGTTGGTGCATTAGAAGTAATAAACATTCACTACACAAGGGATTTTCATTGAAGGTGTGAAAGTACACATATGTAAATTTGAAAGTCAAGAAAAAGAAAATAGAATACAACAAACCTAATCATTTCAACCTAATTAGAATTAACCTACTCAAAATAGTGAAATTAGGTTGCCTTATCAATTAGGTTGCCTTATCCCGAGAAAGTTACTATACACAAAACAAGCCATCAAAGTCATTAGATATTTGTATAGATAATTAATTATTTCCATTTGTGTAGATGGAGGTTCATGAGTCCCATTTACAACAATATTTAATTCTTGAAAAATAGTACATTCTTCTACAATAACAATAAATACTTTTTACAGTGTCACATGTCGAGAAATTAGTGAGAGGAAACCTAAATCTCACTATTTTGTGTAGTATTTCCTGTCTAAATCTAAACTAGTTCAGGATTGTCGTGGGGGTTCAGAAGTAAATGATTCCTTTCGCAGCACGCCGTCCCTTCCCGTGGAGTTTGTATCGGATGAGTCGCAGGTAGTAGAGAAGGTTCTTGCGAGCCCGAGTGCGAGCCCTCTGATGGGTCGCGGGGTGCGCCTCTTGGTTCTTCTGTCGCCGAAGCCTCGCCATGGGGTTCCATCTGCGACACCGACGCAACAACCCAACACAACTCTCAAATCAGCACTTTTCATCAACACTTCAATTCATGTATCGACCATCTTGGCTTCAATTCCTCCGGGCACAACCTGCATACGTACGCATTCACAGAAATTGCACCATAATTCCATGCCACAACAGCAATGAAGATGGATTCAATCCATGGTTGGGTGCATGGTGGCACTTCAACAACACTTCAATTCAATGGCAACCATCTTGGCCCAGTCAATTCCTGCGGACACAACCTGCATAAGTGCACATTCACAGAAATCGCACCATAATTCCACAACAGCAATGAAGATGGATTCAAGCCATGGTGGGGCAGTGGCAGTGTTGGTTACCTCTGCAATCGCCACCGCATGCTTCCGCGGGGGTGAGTGGCATCGGCGACGTGAGCATCGGCAGATTGCGAGGCGTCCATCACTGGCGATCGCTACTATCGAATCTGGAGCTAGCTGGAGCTGCAGGCTAGAGAAAGTCTGCGGGAATCATAATGCGATGCTAGCGCTGCTTCGAAACAATCTTCTGGAGCAAGTGAAAATCTGAGAGAACTGAGAAGAAGCTTGAAGACAGTGAACTTGTGGGTGCTCATGGTGGAGAGGCCAGTGAAGTCAACTTGTTATGCGGAAGGAATGAATTGAAGTTGGCAAGGACAAGTGTCCTACACTACACAGTGAAATCAGGTTGGCTTTACAAGCAAGTTGCCTCGCCCCAAGAAAGTTACTCTACAAGCCATCAAAGTCAACAAATATTTCTACAAATATTTTCATTTGTGCACACAGTGATTCATGAATTACAACAACATTGAATAGGATTTCTTACAGAGACCCATACTAATTGATTGACATTTCATATAAATATCTACCTATGTTGTACATCAATAGTTAGTAAAGTGTCTCAAGATTGTATATCATGTTTTAAACATCTATAATTTTTCACGATAAATTCCTTTAATTCTTTGGCCCCCTTAATCCCCCATTCAATGTACACCATAATTAACTAATAAAGTAGTATGTTCTTATGTAGTAACAACAAATGTTTTATTTAAAGTGAAATGACAAGAAACTAGTGAAGGATAACCTAATTTCACTATTTAGTGTAGCTTGCACTTTGACACGTAGAGTGTGGGGGGAGTGCATATCACGTTGACGGCTCTGACTGGTTGGGGTCATGTACGGATCTGTACATCAAGTGTATTGGGAAGAGTAGATAGTATATAGTACGGATTTTGTGTTCTACCTCCCCCTGGATCTCTCATCAGCGGCCCTTTTTTTTTAGTTTTTGAGAAAGTGTCAAAATGGCGACCATTTAAAATTTGGTGAAGCATTGCATATCTCCATCCATCCATTTTTTTGACAAAAAAAACACTTTTCAATCATATCCATACACTTTTTCATTCAAATTTGGTGATTTCATCTATATTTTGAATAAAAATGAAGAATTTCTGGTGAAAAAAGATTACTTTTATCTGGCAAAAAGTAGACATTTATTTTGGAATGGTGCAATCTGGCACCATATCGCCCAAAAAAAAGGGCTGCTCATCAGCAGCAGTTCACCACTGTAATCTGTACAGTACATCGTCAGTAATTCAGTACTGTAATTGTCTGGTTCGTATTTGAACCCAATTGAAGAGCTGTGGCGAACACGTTAGTGCAATAAAAAATTTGTGTGGTGGTCGGAGTGTGCAGGATGGGATATTTGTGGGACTCGAGGGGACTATGGTTTACGAAAATGAAGAGGATTCCATTTGCCAATAGAGGTCCTCAGCTCTTAATGATTTGCTGACAGATGTGCTCAGCAGAAATCCCCTTGACGAAGAGCACTCCAGTGATTTGACAGAGCATAAGTTACTCGCAATTGCTAATGGATTCCTCAGCCCCAGCCTCCACCACAATCGCCACCGTCGAAGCTGTAGACCAAAGGAAGTAAATTGCTTACAACTCTGAAAGAAACTTTATGATGGAATTCATTACGTTGTTGGTCAGTGCTGTTACTATCTTCAGCGATTACGTGTAAGCTCAACAGTTTTCCAGCTCTTGAAACATTTTGTACTTCACAGTCGTCATTAATTTACTCATACCAGAGCCCAAAATTCACACGTCGATTTGTTGTACCTGCTCTACCTGATCATTTCCAGTTAAAATTGCACGTCAAGCATGGGGACGATTGTACCAAATATACCAATTGTTCAATATGGTATACCTAGCATCACTCATTAAAAATCGTTTTTCTTGCAAGTGAGGCGGATTATAGACTTGTGACACGCATATCATCTTATTTGTTGTCGAAGGACCCATGTAGTGTGATCTAATGTGCACACAACGTGCTGCATCCGTTGCATGTCTTGAGTTATATTTCAACTTGTGCAATCTTCGAATTCCCTCAAGACATGCAGTTAGGACGAAAATCATCCATGTCTTCAAGTATCGTAGCAGCAATCATTTAGTTTAATAAGATCTATGATCCATTACGCTGAACCTTCACAGGAAATGTTAAACTGAGTCAGAAATAAAAAGGTGAAGAGAACTAAATTATTCCTTTACAAAGATCACAATGTCCCTTACTACAGACAGGAATATCCATCCCATCACAGAGGAGACAACTTCAAGAATGGAAATTCTTTGCTCCTGATCCAAGCCAATGAGCCTACTCTGTACACCTAAATAATCTCGAACCTCTGTGACAGTCTGCTGCTAGCTTCTCCATGAGACACAGTCCGTGTCCACCTCCTGCTAAATTGCAGGAATACAAACAGTATACGCTACATTCGTACATCTCTCATAGTGTACACAAAAATGGAACCGTAATATGAGAACTTAGGGTTACTCAAGAACGAGAATGACTCAAGCGCCACTAGGATAGGTGACCGGAACACTAGTGCACTGTACAAATAAATCCCTTCGAACAAATTGCGGCGATCATCTCTCGCTATTCTCACAAAAGCAAGTCCTCTAGATGACATGCGTGGTGTGTCGGCGTCGGCCAGCACCGCTGAGGTTGTTCCAGATACGTCGCAGGTAGAACAGAGGGTTCATCGAATTCATGCGAGCCCTGGTGTGAGCCCTCTGGTGGGCTACAGGGTGCGCCACTCGGTTCTTCTGCCATCGAAGCCTCGCCATGGGGTTGTATCTGCAACACCACAGCACAAAGCAAATCAGTACTTTCGTCACTTACTTCAATAGCAACCATCTTGGCTTCCTCCGGGTACAACCTGCATTTGCATTCACAGAAACTGATTGCATTACAGATCCACAGTAGCAACGAGTGCGGATTCAATCCATGGTAGGGCGGTGGCAGTGTTCCTTACCTCTGCAATCGCCACCGCATGTTTCCGCGGGGATGAGTGGCAGCGGCGACGTGAGCATCCGCAGATCGCAAGGCGTCCATAGCTGGCGAGTGCTAACAGTTCTGACGGATCGAGTGCGAGAATGTTGCAAGGCAAGCTCTTCTTCAAACAATCCTCTGGAGTAAATCTACTTGAGCTGAGTAGGAAGAGTGAATTGAAGCAATGTGTGATGGAGAAGTTCGAGAGGACGAATGCTGCGGTCAAGTGATGAAGGATCGGGGCGGTAATGAGCTAATATACTGTTGGACGTTGGAGCCAGGTGTCAGTTTCAGGTGGAACTCCAGCTGTCTACTGCCAGACGATGCCACGTTGCTATGCCAGATCAGATTGTTGATGATTTGCATCGATGGTTTCATAAGGGAGGATCTATAACACGCCCATCTAAATTAAGAGCTGAAATTGATTATTGGGGAGGTAAAACTTGAAATGTTTTTCTGTAAATTTTCCTTGAAAGACAAGTGGCTTTGGCATCTATTGTAAGTGGTTTTGGCATCTAATTCAAGTGGTTTCATATTATGGAGCTTTGTGAAATTATTTATGAATTTTTGAAGTCAAAATGGTATAGGATTCGAAACCTGCCCCGCGTCCTCAAATATATACTTTTTTTACATTCTTGTAAAGATGAATTAGCAACACATACAGAATAAATACATTTGAGGGGGTGGACAGTTCTACAAAGTGAGCACTTTATGGACCTCCTCCTTTACGACAAGGGAAGACATACAAAATGCCATCTAGCCAATCATAGGTAAAATTGTAATAATGGTGTACATACCCAAATCTAAAATATACATTACTACAGTTTTTTTGTCTATGATGGGTTAGTTGGAATTTTTCTTGTCTTGAATTGACCACAACACTTTAGATAGGCTTGCCTAAGACAAGTAGAATGAGTAGTTTGCCCACTTGCCATTAGCAAAAAAATTCATTTTTTTCCATACGTAGACAAATGTGAGAAACAAAAGAAGCAATCCTAATTTTATTTGTTGGATAAAGTAAGAATTTTTTTAATGAATTTTTTAGTTATACTACTCAATTGGTCTGAAAGAGTCTCTAACCTATCAAAATCAACAAAAAATGTTACAAAAAATGTTTCAACAATGGTCACCTTACAAGTTACCACCTAATACAAGAAGAAGATTTCTTAACATGGCTACAAGATTCTTGAACATGGCCGTGACACGATTTAAAGAATAAAAAAAATAACTTCTTATGACAAGTTTACACTAAAAAAGTCTAAAAGTCCTTATGACCATAATCTTCCAAGGAATTGATTATGGCAACAAATCAACCTTATGAAGTCCTAATCCCATGTGTTGATAAAAAAGCTTGTTATAACTTGATATAAGACTAATAGATAGTTCTTTAAATGTTTATCATAGGTGGTTTACTCATCATATGTAAGTTTACTTTACTACCTAGTGCTATTAGAAGGGGGTTGAGAGCAAGAGAAGCCCATTTTAGGGCTATTCCCTAGCCCGTTCCTTGCGTTGTCTAGAAATAGGAAAATTAGCACTATTGGTTGATTTTTTCAAACTTTTGGAAAAAAAATTCTAGAAAGTATTAAAAAATATAAAATTTAATTAAAATTTTAATTTTTTCCAAAAAGTTATTTTAAAAAATAATTAAACAATAAAAATATTTTTTGACATGGCAATCTTTCAACCGTATCAAACTATTGATGTGGCATGTCCCTAGCATATTCCTATAGTTTGGGAACTCAAAATAACTCATCGGCTTCCAATGCCCTCAAATATCTTCTAATGGATGTGGTGCCACCAACAATCCACTTAATTAGAATGGCTATCATTTATTGAAATGCCATAAAGGTGCCAATTATAAGGAAGGTCACTAAAGTGCTCCAATTATCTTGTATGATTTGATAGATGGTAGAGAAGTTTACAATTGAAGATTGTTTTTTGAAATGAAAGAGATATAGAAAGAGCTTTGAAAAGGAAATTGTCTAGTCACTACAAGAGAATGGGGGCTTTTAAGTAGTGTCCTAGACATAATGTCTTTTAAGTAATGTCTTTTAATGTGTCTTTTTAAGTAAAATTCTACTTAAGAGACACATTAAAGACAGTACTTAAAAGGCATGATGTCTAAAAGACCACTTAAAAGACCTCATTTTCTTGTAGTGAGTGGCTTATTCTTGGACCTAGAAGATCGATGTTGTTTTTTGTTAGTCAATGCAATGGATCAATGGAGGCAAAAATACATACAATTTACAATGACAATGAAGCCAAAGCAACAAACAACCTTACATTTGTCACCCTTTGCTACCAATAAATATACATAGTTTGATCTTTTTTGGAAAAATTTCGTCCTTTAAGCACTATTGATGTGATTTTAAAAGATGTTGTAAGTGGTAATGAACTTGGGCTAATGATTGTAGTTAAGAAAATTTAGCAAGCTAGTAATGATCATTAATGTACTGTTGCTCAAAGAAAAAAAATAAGAAAATGGATGATGTGGACAATCTCTAAGGTTAACGTTTAGCTCCATCAAAAGTTGGACATGAGTTTGTTGCAAGTCTAGAGCTTTAGGTTAAGAGCTTTAGGAAATTCTTGATATAGGGTGGTGATCTCATGACATTGTAATTTGGAAGATAGTGCTTTAGATGGAACAATAATTGATTCAATTCAAAAGAAGTATTTAGTACTACACTAAAATATAGTAGCCATCTAAGACAAGCACCAATGATGTGTTAGTCATTTCATTCACTAAATTTGAAGGCATTTGATCTTCAAAAGAGTATAAAGTCTTGGAAAAGCTAATAATGTTACTATTAAAAAGAGTAAGGGAGGCTTGGGCTATATAAAAAACAATATGATGTATGTTACTTAGTAGTAAGATGTTTGCACTCGATCGCAAGGTAGTATAGATAGAAGATACACTACGGATAAGTATATTTATGGGGTGTGGTTTTAAAATTTTTGAAACCACTTCATATATAGGAATGGAAAAAAGGCCAAGTAGAGTTGATCAAATGAAATGCAAATTCTAATAATTAAAGATTTATAAAACCAGCACCATGCCTATATGTGAAAACTACAAGTACACAACCTCCTTAGATCATAAGGGGTTAAAATGCACTCAAATCAACTCCCCAAAAAATTAGATGAAAAAATATTTTCTTTCATCACTCGACCCTCATCGTTTCAAGGTTTAACTTAAGCTTACGTTTGGTCACAAGACACTAAGGGAGAAACACCCATTTCCGTCCCTAGACCTAATCTTGGACCTTAGAGTACCACTAAATCTGTCCATAAGCATTCATTAAAGCGTCCGACACATGTTTAATTTTAATTTGTTGACACAGTTGTAAGACACATGTATAGTTTTCATTAATTGACAACTGATTTAAGCAGGTGTTCAGTTAAAGGTACACCTATAGGACGATTCCAGTGGTCTAGGGAGCCAACACTTTGAAAATTTATAGAAATTACATACTGATTCCGAAAAATTTAATTTTTTTTTTGAATATTCATGATTTTCACTCGCTAATACTAGAAAAATATCAGTTTTAGAAAAAGATGCCTCCAACTATGCTGAATTCCTTAAATGGACGGTTTTGGGTGTTTCCACTGTAAACTGTAATTGTAGAGGTGTCCACGTGTATGCCCTACACAGAATCCGTACAATTCTCTTCACAGTACACAAAACCAACCCGTACAATTCCTCAACCTGACAGACTCGTCAACGTGGCATGCATCCAACCCCCAACATTCTGAAGTGTCACAGTGCCAGCTACACGAGTGCAGGACACCTGTCTTTGGCAACTTCCACCATAATATAATTGCCCTTCCCCACAACTTCATCTCAATCTCAACTGCCCATCACTTCAATTCTCCACTTATTACTCAGATTTTTGCTTACCGGCACTCCAGAAGATTGTTTTGAATCAGGCCTTGCATTGCATTATTCTCTTGTCTGAATCGAAGCTGCTGCACCAGATTCAATAGAAGCTAGCCAGCTATGGACGCCTTGCGATCTGCCGATGCTCACGTCGCCGCTGCCACTCACCCCCGCGGAAACATGCAGTGGCGATTGCAGAGGTAACTTGCAGAACCACCACCCAACCACGAATTGAGTCCACACTCGTTTCTGCCATTCAATTATGGTGTAATTATTCAGCTTATGGTGTACTTATTGAGTGTGCTGATGCTGGTTGTGCCCTGCGTTAGCCAAGCTATTAGTCAGTCGATATTGCAGATCAATTGCTGATTTGAGATTTGCTCTGTGTTGCGTTCGTGGTGCAGATACAACCCCATGGCGAGGCTTCGATGGCAGAAGAACCGAGTGGCGCACCCTGTGGCCCACCAGAGGGCTCACACCCGGGCTCGCATGAACTCGCTCAGCCCTCTCTTCTACCTGCGACGCATCCGAAACAACCTCAGCGGGGTCGGCCGACGCCGACACACCACGCACGTCATCTAGAGAGAATGCCGTCGGATGATTGCTGCAACATATTCGAAGGCAATTAATTCGTATAGTGCAGAGTTCTGGCCACCTATCATAATGGCGCTTGAGTAACCCTGAGTCTTCATTTAAGGGCTCGATTATTTTGTATCAATATGAGAGAATCACGAAGGTAGCATACATTGTTTGGAATACGGGCTTTGCTTGCACTCCTGCATTTCTTGCAAGAGGTGAGAAAGGACCAGTCGATTATGGCAGAGCTTTGAAATTGGTTAGGTGTACAGAGTAGGCCCATTGCTGTTGACTAGCAGCAGAGATTTTCCATTCCTAAAGTCGTCTCATCTGTGTGACGAGTTGTAGTTCCTGTTTGTGAAATGGATCACTGTGATCAATATAGAGGTAGAATTTTTTGCATTTACATTATCAAGTGTCTGTTCTTTTTGAGGATTTGCTTTGTGGACATATCATTTAACTCCTCTGAACCCTTACAGTGAGAGCGCTCGATCATGAAAGAGCAGTCGCCCAGTATAAGTATTATGTTCAGGGGTTGCGGTCATGCTACAGATAGCGTACTTAATCACGGAATTCCTAAGGGACAGGGTTTCGGCTGCGATTGCTGGAGCCGATGTGTGGTCACTTTTCTGCAACAAGAAATTCGACATTTTAAAGGCACTTCAGTTTCCAAGTGCGAAAGATTGTGTGACACTGAGTTCATTCCTTTGTAATAAATTTTACTGGTTTGGGTTTAGGGTTTAATGTTGCACTGATACGATAATGGGCATATGGAAGTGCTCAATTTAACTCTGTAAGGATAGACCAGCCACTATGGAAATCAGAACTTTTTAGTGAGATAGAAATTTTGTTTGATTTGGAAGGTTTTAGGGGGACACACAAAGTAAGTTTATAATCCTCACTAACATTCAATGACTTTTGAAATAGAAAAGCTAAGATGCCTATTTATGCCACTAGTCCCCCCCTTGAATGACTTTCTAAAATCTAATTTTAACATTCAATTAGACCTTTTAGTTGCTTTTAGTTTAACAAAGTCTTACTAGTATTCCCAAAATGTAGTTTCTCCCCATACTTGAATAGAAGTATAAAAGACAATCTAGATGTTAACCTCACTAGAATTCTTAACTCTACTTGGATTCCCACCCTATATGCAAGTATGGCAATCTATATGCACTTCAAATTTGTGGTTAAGAATAGGGATTACTTGATAGCACTCACATCTTTTTTGCTATAGAATGGACATCATTGTTTTGTAACTCACGAGACAAAATCTGACACTACACTATAGATCAGTTGCTTTCCCTTGATCTTCTTTGTGTTCATTTAATCTAAAAGAGGGGCTCCATCCCTTTCCCCAACCTTTTATAGCTTTAGTAGAATGAAAATATAAACATCATAAAAGTCAACAGAAACAAATCTAATTCTAAAAGACATAAAAATCACTTTTGAATTTTAAACATGGAAGTCCACCCTTTGCTAGCTACAGTTGTGTGAGAACTTACATTTGTCAAGAAATTTTGAAGAAAGTGTAAGGGAACAAAATTACTCAATGATTTATTGCCAAGTACTAAGTTTTGCATCCTTCATGAGCACCTAGTCTCTACTTAATGGCATTCTTTTTGTTCTACTAGGTTGAGGCACAAATAACTAACTTGTAGGATTTGCTATTTTTGACCTTAGGGTAGAAATGAAGCTTGAATTTTTATTTAATTTTGTCTTTTTTAAAATTGGAATTAATAAGGATATGACCCAAATTTGGGAAAAGTGAGTGGAAAAGTATTTCTACATCCATCAAAATTAGAAGACTTTAGAGATTAGAAATATGTGCAATGCACTTTTGGGCTCCCAAAATTCACAATAATTTCAATTTTGAAAGTAAAACTTTGAAAAATTCTCTATCTTCATATTTTCTATCTTCTTACATGGGGGGAAATTCCACGAGCTTTTATTCCTCATCCTTGAGCCCCTCAAATACAGCCTCTTTAATTTAAAAGGTTGCCTTCAATTAACTCTTATAATCTTTTCAATAGTACAATCAAATGATTTGATCATTATTTTCTGTGTTGCTTAAGGCTATCTTTACTACCAATTGGTACAGTTAATTTTTGTGGATCTTATTTTTAATGATATTTTGATGAAAATGAGTGCAAGAGGGTTTAGATTTTTATGAACATGAGTTGGGCGCTTAGGGGTTAAATGGTCGGTTACCAAGGTAGAACCACCCATACTAAATTGCTTAAGCAACTCTGGAATAGATCGCAAGGGGCATGAAGCTTAACAAATTTTTCCCATGTACAAAGATAGGAAATATAGGGATTACAAATTTTTCATAATTTATTCCAATAACTGAAATTACTATGGATTTTGGAAGCCCAAAAGTGCATTAAACCTATAGCAAATGTCTAGAGTCTCCCAATTTGGATCATAGCCGATACTACTTTCCTACTTTATACTTTCCACATACTTTAAGACACTTTAGGATATGTGTCATAAGCTTATTAATCCCAACCTTAAAAATGAAAAACAACAACATTCCAAGCTTTAATTGTAAATCTCTTCTAAACTTGGTTGGAAATAGGCACATTCTATAGGTTGGATGTGGTCCTTCATCGGGAATAGGTGGTTCTACCTTTATGCCTCAACTTTAAATCATAGTTTCCTCTCCCACAACACAAAATCCGTACATTACTCTGCAGAGTACACATGATATACTGTACAGATCCCTACATTATCCTAACCAGTCAGAGTCTTCAACGTGGCATGCATTACACCCCACACATTCTGACGTGTCACAGTGCCACCTACACGAGCGCAGGACACCTGTCCTTAGCAACCTCCACGGCCATTTGCATAATAACTGGCCTCTCCGACATGAGTATCCATAAGTTCACTGTCTTCACCGTGTTCCTTTACAGTTCCCTCAGATTTTCGCTTACTCCTGTAGATTGTTTCGAGGCAGCACTTGAATTGCAATATTCTTACACGTTCTCTAGCCTGAAATTTCTCACCCGATTGAATAGGAGTGCTCGCCAGCGATGGACGCCTTGCGATCTGCCGATGCTCATGTCGCCGCCGCCACCCACCCACGCGGAAATATGCGGTGGCGATTGCAGAGGTAACGAACGCTGCCTCCGCCCACTCATGAATGGAAACCTTCCTCACTGTTACTTTTGAGTTATCGTGCAGTTTTTGTGAAGCCGAGATGGTTCATATTGAAATGTTGTTGAAGTGCTGATTTGAGATTTGCGTTGTGTTGCGTTGGTGTTGCAGATACAACCCCATGGCGAGGCTTCGATGGCAGAAGAACCGAGTGGCGCACCCCGTGGCCCACCAGAGGGCTCACAGTAGGGCTCGCATGAATTCGCTTAACCCGCTCTTCTACCTGCGACGCATCCGGAACAACCTCAGCGGGGTCGGCCGCCGCCGCCGCACCACGGACGTCATCTAGAGGACAGTCATGCCTTTGAGAAAACGGGGAGAGATGACTGCCGCAATGTATTGAAAGGTAGACTTTGTACAGTTCACTAGAGTTCCGGCAATACTTCGTGGCGCGTGATTGAGTGATTCACGTTCTTGAGTAACCCTGAGTCCTCATCTTTGGATTCCAATTTTGTGTACCATATGAGAGAATTACGAAGGTAGCATATATCGATTGGTTCACGGGCTCTGTGTAATCTCGTGCGTTTCTTGCAAGAGGTGAACATGGATCATTTCATATGGTGAAGCATTCGATCCTGATAGAGGTGTGAAACTGATTAGCTGTACAGATCGAGTTGGTTCATTGGCATTGACTAGTACCGCTTTTCGATTGTTCAAGTCATCTCATTTGTGATGACGAGTTTTAGTTCCTATATGTATGAAAGGACACAATTGTGATTATTGCATCGGAAGAATATAATGACCTGCATCTTTTTATTTCTGGTCTCTTTTAGTTCTGGCTGGGTGAAATGGCATTGAGCTCCTCGGGGCACTTGCAGTGTGATCAATCATGAAAGTGAAAGGATGTGTTGTGGAAGCAGGTTAAATTATATGTGACTACAAGAAGTATTATGGTAGGATAAGGCAGTTCAATCATCAGCGAACATTTGTGATTGGTCTAGGTTGTCTTTTCACTTTCTCAAACCAAATCTGCCTTCTCTTCAAGGAACATTTGGAAATGGGTACTTCACCACTGCTAAAGAAAAACTTGAGGAATCGCGATTCCAGAATGACATAATCGACCACGGAAATATGTGACACTGCAGCGCAGCGACTTAATTGTTTACGGTTTGGTCTTTATCTTACCTGAGCTTTCTTACAGACTCTTGAAAGAAAGTTTGGTGTCACAAGCCCGTAATCAATGACTTGCAAGAATAAGTAAAATTAAAAGAAAGATGCAAGCTATGGTATTACAGTGTTTGTTGATTTGGACATTAAAACAGTTAGCATAAGCATACTGATAACGAAGCAAGCTAGAAATCTACTTCAACTTAGCTGTTGAATTTTTTGAACTAGAAAATCCTGTGAAATTTGGGCCTTGTCCAAATCGAAACTGAGATTGAAGATCCTCATAGAATTCTGCAACCTCAAACCACTACAGTAAGTATGTGAATGCAATTCTGAGAAAATTATGGGTTAAGCCAGCAAGCTCTAACTACACGTTCAACCATGTTCTAGTCTCAAGTTGTAGCAAAGAGCAGCCAATCCGCCTCTCTAGCTTCCAGAGACGAGGAACTCTGCTTGCAAAGGATCCTCGCCACGCAATGGTGATCAACGCTAGGTCAACAATGGACTTGAAATTTCTGCAACCACCGGCCCAATTGACTTCACCCTAGTCGTGTAACAATATTCCAAGGGTAGGCACAACGAAATGGAGTTCAATTTCCATCAGTGATCATGATCAGGGATGTAGACTGAGGGATAACAAGCCCTTGCTAACGAGGCCTTCGGGGACGACAATGCGGCACTTGTGCTGGATGGCAGGAGCCGGCGATGATTGTCGCAATTCTGTCTAATCGAGATTGCTGTATAATCGAGAGTCGTATTGCAGATATCACTGTATGGGAGCTGCGTCAATACTGATAATGATTTGAAAGAATCTTTTTCACTGAGCATTGACCGTACTAGAAAGCATCAGGGCCATGAACAACCAGGTCTGCCATGGCAGCGTGGCAGAGGATCGCTAACTCCATGCACGACATCTGGCAGAGGACAGCTGGAGGACCGCCAGAAATTGACACCTGGCTCCAACATCAAGCTTTATAAACTGCCCATCAGCAGCATCCGCAACATTCAATCTCACCGACTGTCATACGCTGCTACACGCACTCTTCCTTCTCAGTTCACTTAGATCTTCGCTTACTCCAGAAGAGCTTGCTTTGCATTATTCTCCTAGACGTCCTCCAGTCTGAAGCTGCTGCACCCGATTTTCTAACTCGCGCTTGCCAGCAATGGACGCCTTGCGAAGTGCCGATGCTCACGTCGCCGCTGCCACTCACCCCCGCGGAAATATGCGGTGGCGATTGCAGAGGTAACGAACACTGCTACCACCCAACTATGGACTGAATCCACCCTCATTTCTGTTGTGGAATAATGGTGCAATTTCTGTGAATGCAGGTTGTTTTGGAGTAAGTCGAGATGGTTGATATTGAAGTGTTATTGAAGTGCTGATTTGAGATTTGCTCT